>OX375882.1:16482951-16873668 GCA_947359465.1 Metellina segmentata | reverse complement strand
AAATTAATTTTAGTCGAGCTGTTGCAGTTTTTAATTAGAAATCAAAGAAAGCGGAGGATCTTTTCAGGGCTATTTAAAAACGGTCTTTTCAGGGCCAACAATTATAGTTCAACAAGACGCGTGCAGTACAACTTTCAACAACTCAATGAAAAAGTGTGGGTGGCTCGAGTCTTGCGGAAATGTACACACAAATAACATGCTGGGTATTCAATTTCCAAAGCAGCGCTCACATTTCGCGTCAAAATTTGCTCAAAGTTTTTCATTGAATTCTGGTTTTAGAGTTGCTATATTTATCTTTTCTGCAAATTTAGATTTTAAAAATATTTTTTTGGAATATCATATTTTGTAAACAATTCCTTCTTCTAGGACACATATCTTTATTGATGCGAGCGAAGCGAGCATAGGTTCTCGCAGCGAACCAACGAGGATTGCAAAACAAGGAACAGCTACACTCTACGTTTATGAGTGATGGCAACGGCCTTGGCTATTTTTTTGGCGCACTTCTAAAGTTGCCAAGGAAATAATTATTTCCTAACTCTTCTTCTGTCACAATTTTTTTTCTTTTTACAACACACTTTTTTAAAAATATTTCAAAACGCTTTGCAAAGTATATTCTTTTTTAATTTTCACAATAAGTAGTAAGTTTAAGCACATATCAAAACACATTTGTGAACCAGTAGAGAAACTAAGCTACGAATGTTGGGTAAGAATACCCTGACTTACAGGTATATACTTATCAATTACACTAAATACAGTGGGCATGTTGAAAACGAAAAAGATTTACAAAAGAAAAAAAAAGCAAGAAATAATACAACCTTCTAACGTCAGAATTCTATCGTAAAAAAATAATGAAAACGAAAATGGTCAAAAAAAAAAAAAACTCCTAATCCTTTTGTGAAAACTATTATAATAAAATAAAAATTCCACAATTGTCAGAATTTCTCAATTTAAAATTCTATTTTTCAATTCAAAATACAAATAAATGGACCAATGGTATCACAGAAAACGATTTAAAAGGCCGATTTAAAAAATAATAGTACCGTAAGAAAGAGTACATTCTGAGGTACACTGCTATATTTTAAAAATTAAAAACTTATTGTCATAAGATATAGATACGGCAGTTTAAAAAAAAGTAACAAAAATGTCCCCGTTTTTTCCCGAATTTCAAAAAAATATTATCAAGAACCAAATTGAAATATAAAAAAAACTCGCCGAGCTGCAAAAATTTATGTTGAGAGGTACTATTTAAGAAATACTCACGGCTGAAGACTGAAAATTTGTATGTGTTTTGCTCACTCGCGGAAGATATTTCGCTTCTTCAATTTTGACACTTAATAAACCCTAAACTAATAGCCGCATCGGAAAAAAATCTTAAAAATTGTCCAGGGAATACGATGAAGAACAAACCATGTTAATTTTGTTTTTTTTTCCTATCATTATTTTCTCGGGAAACCGTCTAACAATCGAGCTAAACAACACAGTTTTCAATCCTGCGGCGTCGGCGGCGGTAACTTTTTTTTAATATCGAGAGAAATGTTCTGTACTTCTACATTGTTAGTATATATTTCTATTTTGATACTTTTGCATTGTGTGTTTTTCTGTTTTAGTTTCTTACACTGTAATTGGATCGATGATCTGTTGTGTATGCTTTCAAATAAAGATATAAAATAATAATAATAAGTCAGCAAAGTAAAAACTGTGGGACCAAGTGTGAAAAACAATATTCACTTTAAAATCATCTACCCTGGGACCAAAACAAATGATTGATTTTCCTTTAGGCTACGGCCGGTATAGGGGTTGTACCTAGATTGCGCCAAGAAAAGATTTAGACTACGGCCAGTACAGCGATTGTACCTTGAAAATTATAAGAACCACGCCAATAAAGAATTTAGACTACGGGCCTAGGGATGTCAACTCTCATAAAAATAACCTGTTTTTTTTTTCGTCCGGTTATCCGGTTTTTTCATCCGGTAACTGCCCCGGTTTAACCGTTAAGGAGGTCCGGGACACATCAAAAAAAGTTTTTTATTGATTAATTTAGAATTTTTGTACTGATTACCCATCTAACTAACAAGCAAAATCACAACACAAAATTGTTCCGAAAGTTTTTTAAAAATTTTAAATTAAAATTTTTTGAAAAAAAAGAAGGGTCATTTTAAATTGCTAAAACTCAAAATATTCTTGATGAATTTTCAAAATTATTGCAGTAAATTATTCACAAATTTGTAAACTTGTGACCGTGTGCTGAGAAATTCCTCCTTGAAGCGGGCGAACAAGCGACAAACTCTCATTACACTCACAAACATTTATTAATCTAATTTACATTACGTGGACACAACATATATAGTATTTACATAACCTTTCATAACTAACTACCCGACATAACGGCCGCTACGACGCGTCTTCATTCTACGCCGCCGATATACTCCCTGACCTCCTTAGGGTGTCCTTGATCGGAGCAGGGGTGAGATTTAGTTTTGGTTCTCACTTTTAGTTCGGAGGTTTATAGCTCTGCAGCTGACGATGCGCTATAGTTCACTTGTTACAAACTTTAATTTTAATTCAGCAATTTAAAAAATATTAATTTAATAAAAAATATTTGAATGAAAATCTTTGAAAATTTTAAGGTACTTTTTTTTAAAAATGTCATATTTTTAAAAGTAAATATTTGTTTCAAATTTGCTGAATCAAAAATAAAGTATAATGTTTGAAAAAGATATATTCCAAATTTCAACCCTTAAACTGTATCGGTTTTCGACTTATAGCAATTTGAATACAGGAAATCTTGAAAAAATATATCATGGAGAAAAACGCATTTAAAGTTTTAAAGACAGATGTTGTTGTCATGACAACACCTGTCAAGAGTTAGATTTTCAAAACAACGCACCAAAAAATTTGTTAAATCTCTAGTTCTAATTAAGATAGAAACATGATATAGACGTCATTTTAAGCAGAAAAGTACAGAGAATTTCTTAAAATAATAAAAAAAAATTTCGAAAATTTGACGATTTTTGTGTCCCGGACCCCCTTAAGAAAACCTGTTTTTAAAATAACCGGAAAAAAAATAACCGATTTTTAAAAACTTCAAGGTGTTTCTATGTAGTTGTATATAAAAAATGCTAACTGTCGTTAGCTGTTTTTATTTATCGCATCACAGCTGTTACAAAAATTCACATTAATTCTACAATAAACCAAACTTAATTGTTTCAAAATAAAGGTACACAAAACTAATAAAATAATTAAAACATTAGTTACCTTGTTAATATTGTTTTATCTATTCAACTCAAAAATTTTTGTGTACTCTGCTCATAAGTATTCGCTGTTATATACTGGTTAGTTAATCGACTTCTGTCATCTGAAACCACAGAATTCAGAGCAGATACTAACCTTTCAGATAGCACTGAACTTCCAACAACTGTCAAATACTTAAAAGCTAGCAAGCTAATGCAGGCGAACATGTCTTTCTTTGATTCAAAAATTCAAGTGGACTACTATCCCTTAACAACAGAGACTGCTGCAAATATAGTTTGTGCTCATTGGGAAAGTAAGCATCTGCACCCTGCGATTTTGGAAAAATGGATTTTGTCAAATTTTTGTCATGTATTGAACAAAGAAGGTTTGGGTTTGTTAAATCGGAACTCTCTGATATTGGTGAAAGAGGCAAATTTTTTCGTAATTGATTCAAGGCAGTGCGTTAACTCTTTGCTGACTTGGGAAACTACTTGGCTAGCAATTGTGGAAGACATAAAGTTTTTTTAATCTGGGGTCAGAAAGAGACGCTTTGCACAGAAGAGGGTTGATTAAAAGAAGTTTTGAACGAGAGTTGAAAACTTTGCGACAATTTTGCTTATAACATTTTTAGAAATATCATGAATAGAGGTAATTTTTGCCAATGATGCCTTAATACATGAAATAAGAGGGAACACTAGACTACCAGTTAAATATTCACTCCCAGATTCAAACTCGGCGCTTGTAAAGATATGTGTTAGGCATCTCCTGTTGAATTTTACATCGTAATTAAACGTTGTTTGGTATAAATGTACTTTAGATCATAGTTTAACCCTTTGTTTATACCTCAACCCTCATAGACTAAACAATGCAAAGTCAAAGAATGACAAGCTGTGTCACGGTATTGGTTGAAAAGGGATATAAAATGTGTGGATCTAGAAAAATCAGAAATGAAAAAAGAATCATTTGCATCTCATAAATACAGGCCACTATATAATTTTCTTGAATTTTCGGGACCGTTTTTTTTTTGTTATTAGTTTTTAAAATAACAAACGCGGTTATAACCGTGCCAAGAAAACACAGAAAAAAAAACGGTTAACTGAAACGAAAAAACCGACTTATCGGTTTAACCGGACGGTTATTGACATCCCTACTACGGCCGTTACAGCAGTTGGGCCTTGAAAGCTATAAGAATCGCGCTTGTCATATCTATAGCCGTAGTCAAAAGGTTGACCTTTAGACTACTGCCGCTACAGCAGTTGTATCTAAATCGCGCGAAGAAAGGATGCAGACTACAGCTAGTACAGCAATTGTACCTTGAAAGTTATAAGAATCGCGCCAAGAAAGATTTTAAAATACAGAATATTTAGATTTTGCGACCGGTACAGCAGTTGTACCTTGAAAGCTATAAAAATCGGGCTTGTCATATCTATAGCCGTAGTCAAAAGGTTAAATTGATGTGAAAATGAATAAGAGGGATTAGTGTTAGAGAAGAAAAGACAACGAATCTCTACTAGTATAAAAGGGAGTGTTTGTTTGTCTTTTTGTTTGTTTCGCGGCCATAAAATCCTGACGATCTATGGCACTTACAATAATGAGATTTGGCACACAGGTAGTCCAAATTTTTTGCCATTTTTGGGTCACGGTGAAATTTTAAAATTCAATCGAGAAGATTTTTAAATGAATTTAATAGTTTTATTCTCTACCTACTTCTTCAAACGCGTTTTGTCCGGACGAAAAAAGAAACCTTCCTAAAATGAACTTTTTCTACCCACGTGACCTTCTTTTATATTTTTGCAAAATTGTAACGTAACGTAAACTTCCTCTTTCCAAAAAAAAAAAAAAAACCCAGATTGCATATTCTGCCCTTTGCGTTAAAAAAATAAGAAACATAATATAATTCCTGTCCCTTTTTCGGCGAATGAGAGCAAGAAATAAAAAACATACTAGGGGGCCTGCCCCCTGCTCGCTAACGCTCGCCAACCCCCGGAGGATTGCTTCGCAATCCTCATTGGTTCGCTGCGCGAACCTATGTTCGCTTCGCTCGCTTCAATGAAGACATGTGTCCTAGTAGAAGGGATTGTTTACAAAATATGTTACCAAAAAAATGTTTTTCAAATCTAAATTTGCTGTAAAACAGAAAAAATATATACAGTATCTCTAAAATCAGAATTCAAGTGAAAACTTTGTACAAATTTTGACTCGAAATGTCAGCGTTGCTTTGGAAATTGAATACCCAGCATGTTGTTTGTGTGTACATTTTCCCAGCACTCAAACGACCCACACTTTTTCATTGAGTTTGTTGCCGAAAGTTGTAGTGCAAGCGTCTTGTTGAACTATAACTGTTGGCCCTGAAAAGGACCGTTTTTTGAATGGCCTGAAAAGTTCCTCCGCTTACTTTGATTTCTATTATAAACTAACTGCAACAGCTCATTAAAATTTCCTTTTTTTTCCAATAAAATTTCATCCGATAACGCTATAAATTCAATCAATGCGCGAGACTTGGCGATAAACAAACAATCGTACAGTGTTGCCAAAACGCGATTACAAATAACGTCTTTTTTGCGTGCCACGTAAGAGAATTATATATATAGATTGACTGGGATTGTTAAGTTTTTTTTTTCATAAAATCCAAATCGCTAAAGATAGATTGAAAATTTCAACGTATTTGAAATCTGCGGAAAATTTCACTTTAAATGGATACCTACAAATATGATTTTCTTTAAATAAAAAATTTTTTTATTGAGTATATCTTCAACGGATTTTAAATTTGCGGAAATTTTTACACCAGATTAATACCTTACATCACGGCGTTGTCCGTGGTGGCTAGTGCTAATATATTAATCAAATGAGGCTTTCACCGCCCCTAAGATATCTAAGAAACCCTCAAAATTGATTGTACAGAAATTAGTGACAGATCATCAACTGAATAAAAAACAGTAAGAAATTGAAGTCCAATGAAGGCTAACGACGTTTAACTTAATCCATCGGTTTAAGAAAAGCATTCAATTGCAGCGAAATCAGGGACTTCTGAATGAAGTAACTTCAATTACGATCACCCGATTTAGCTTTCGGAGGGATGGTCTCGGTTTCGTACTCGCATCCCCTCGACTGCGCTAAGAGTGTATCTGAAAGCGACGCACGTAGTCTTTCAGAAACAGCTGTTCCCGTGAGAAGCAGTTTTTCTCACACTCGCGGAATCGAGAAAGGAGAGGTTTCACCTCGGGGATATCCATCCCGCATTTCCTCATCCTCGCCGCAACAGGAAACGAAAAAGAAACCCCGACGTGCTGGTACTTTGTAGCAGCTGGGTCCATTTGAGCTCCGTACTTATTAGAGAAACTGTTTCACAAGAGGTATTAAGCTTCGGGAATGGACGGTTAGTTGGTTGTTTTGGCGTTAATTGGCGCATGGGGAGGGCATATTTTGCCGAGCTGCGCCAAATACAAGACGTCAAGTAAAATAATATGAAAGGGAAAACCAGGAGGTAATGGTACAAATTTTAATTAAAGTCGTACTAGAGCAACATAACGGGCTATTGACGACGGTCCGGGATCAATCCCCTAAGGGGAAGATTCGCGGACAACACCTCGTAATTTTGAACCACGGTCAGATGACGAAGCAACACCTGAGCTGGCACCCCACTCTCCAAACTTCCACACCAACCCAACGCGAGGACTTTCGGCCACGACATATTTAAGGTGCACCAACCCCCTCTACACCATACGCTTACAAACATTCATGCACTGACTCGGTTTCAAACCAGGTAATGATAACGGTAAAAATAATTTTAGTTAACGTCGTACTAGAGCAACACAACGGGCTATTGACGACTATCCGGGATCTATCCCTCAAGGAAAGGATCCGAGGACAACACCTCGTCATTTTGAACCACGGTCAGATGACGAAGCAACACCTGAGCTGGCACCCCACTCTCCAAACTTCCACACCAACCCAACGCGATGACTTTCGGCCACGACAGATTTAAGGTGCACCAACCCCCCTCTACACCATACGCTTACAAACATTCATACACTGACCCGGATTCAAACCAGGTAATGATAACGGTAATGATAATTTTAGTTAACGTCGAACAAGAGCAACACAACGGGCTATTGACGACTATCCGGGATCTATCCCTCAAGGAAAGGATCCGAGGACAACACCTCGTCATTTTGAACCACGGTCAGATGACGAAGCAACACCTGAGCTGGCACCCCACTCTCCAAACTTCCACACCAACCCAACGCGATGACTTTCGGCCACGACAGATTTAAGGTGCACCAACCCCCCTCTACACCATACGCTTACAAACATTCATACACTGACCCGGATTCAAACCAGGTAATGATAACGGTAATGATAATTTTAGTTAACGTCGAACAAGAGCAACACAACGGGCTATTGACGACTATCCGGGATCTATCCCTCAAGGAAAGGATCCGAGGACAACACCTCGTCATTTTGAACCACGGTCAGATGACGAAGCAACACCTGAACTGGCACCCCACTCTCCAAACTTCCACACCAACCCAACGCGAGGACTTTCGGCCACGACAGAGTTAAGGTGTAACAGCTGCCTCTACACCATACGCCAGGCCTCGAAATAGATTTTTTAATACAGGTGCACAAAGGGCACCTAAGTTTTAAATTTGGTTTACAGATTATGTTTTAGGTGCACATTTAAAAAAACGTAATGTAAGAGCTTAATGTAATGAAAACTACTTTATTAGTTGGGTATGTTTAGATAGGTTAGTAGTAGATAGTAAAAAAAAATATTTAAACAATTTTATTTATCTGTGAAATTATTACTTACTATTCTTATTACTTATTACTTATTATTACTTATTATTCAGTCATTTGACATTGGTGGGGGAAAAAAAAGAGTACATTATATTTTAAGTAGATAAAATCTGAATTTAAAGATAAGTAATAAAAATATTTGTTTGACAATTCTCAGGATTCCCTACGCCTTTACACTTTATTGCAACACGAGGTGTTTACAAAAATGTGGGATGCCTATCGTTCGCAGGTGGTCAAGTGATATAAATTCTCTCTTCTCCGGCTGTCGCGACAGTCGCTTCAACAGAGCCAACTGGAAAAGGTTTCTATCATTGGAAAGTTCTGGTGGCAGTGGCACAAGTAAACCTTCCTCCTGTATAAACCCGTTACGGCCCAGTGTTTTTGTTTTTGCATAGTGTGCATTTAGGAATTTTAATTACGTTCCTTTAGAGCGAGAGAGGTCGATACTAATATTATGTTGACATGAAACACGTTCCCCTCCGTTTTTTTTACTGCAACAAAAAAACTCCGTCTGCGTGCACCCGGCGGTAAAAAATTAGGTGCACAATTTTATTTTCATGTGCACCTGTGCACCCGGGTATTTCGAGCCCTGCCATACGCTAACAGAAATCCATGCCCGGACCCTGATTCGCACCAGGAACCTTCCGAACTGGAGGCTAACACCTTAACTACTATACCGGTTGATCGGCGAAAGGAGATCGGACCGAAACTCTGTTCAGGTCCAGGTACATGAAGAGCCGCAGAAACGCGAGAGATTAAAGAGGGCAGTGTGTTTGTTGTTTCAAGGGCACTTCTGTAACGTGCCGCATGCGTTCACGTCTACACTCGCACCTTGCGGTGAATAATAGCCGCACGCGCATGCGTGCGCCAGTGAAGCATCTACATGGGGAGAGCAGAATGGAAATCACTACTAGTTTCGAATGCTCACCTCGCGAAAGACGGGGCTCTCAGAGCAGGGGCACATCCAGGTCCATCCAGTGGGGGCTGAATCAGTGTCGGTTTGTGTTTGTGGAAATAAACGATACTTTTTGTTTCAGGGGTGGGGGTCTCTAATCTCAAGCGATAGTAACGTCGAGTGAAACAATCGTAAATGTAGGTGGTAGTGATTTTTTCCAAACATTAACCTATGAGACTTGGAGTGACTCTTTGCCGGATAGAAGAAAACTGAAACCTCGACTCAACCTATTAATGAAGCATAGTTTCAAAATGCTTTCGTCCGTCCCCTATACATTAATGACGGGACACCGGTAAATGTGATGCAATGCGAGGAGAAATATTTGTTGATTGAAAATGAAGGAGAAAATGCTATAAACCATTTCATGCGTTGTTAACGTACAATGAATTAAATTAGTATATTTTTTATTCCTTCCAGGTATGGGAGGGGGCATAATCTTCAGTTACAAAGAGACTAACATTGATTCAATATATTAAATTAGGATATTTTCTCTTCCATTTCACATTTTTTTTCTTGAAGTTGCCTGTCTTGCGTTTGGCGCTGCTTGGCCAAATATGGTCGTTTCGCCATAAAACCGCCAATCAACCACCATTCAGTATTGTTCGTTGAAAATCAAACTCGCGCATATTTTCACTGGTTGAATAAAATTATCGTGTATGTGTGTGTGTATTTGTGTGGATTCTAGACCAGATTGTTAATTCAATTGACTAGCATTCAGGATTATGTTCACATGAGTGCAAAGTGTTGGCTATGACATTAGCTCTCCAGTATTTTTCCGCATACCCGTTACACTGATTAAGTACTATGACAAGAAAAACATCAACAATAAGGACCAGATAGGGCAAGGTAAGGTAATTTTAATTAACGTCGTACTAGAGCAACACAACAGGTTATTGACGACGTTCCGGGATCGATCTCCTAAGAGAAAGATTCGAGGACAACACCGTGTAATTTTGAACCGCGGTCAGATGACGAGGTCAAAACCTGGAACCCAATTATCTGAATTTCCCACCACGCCAACATGAGGACATTTGAGGCCGGGACAGATTTAACGCGCACCAGACCTTTTTGTACACACGCCGACCAACCGGTCTGGTGCTTAAGATGTTAGCCTCTAGCTCGGAAGGTTCCTGGTTCGAATCCGGGTCAGTGCATGGATATTTGTGATCGAATGGTGTAGAGGCCGGCTGGTGCAGCTTAAATTTGTCGTGTCCGAAAGTACTATGTTGTGTTGGTGTAGAAGTATGGAAAGTGGGTTGCCAGCTGGGGTGTTGCCTCGTCCTCTTACCGTTTTTCAAAATTACATAGTGTAGTTTTCAAAATTGCATAGTGGTGTTTTCTAAGGATCTTTCCCTTAGGACAGGGATGGGCAAACTTTTTCGGTCGCGGGCCAAAAATCGAAAGAAAAAAAAGTTTGGCGGGCCAAGATAAATTTTTCTAAAATTTTAAAAACAGTATACAAGTATTAGAATTTAAATATGTTAATGAGATAAATGAAATTCCGATTTCATTTTTAAAAGTTCCTTATATTGAGGTTTGAAGTCAGATGTACTGATTCTAAGGAACGAGGCTAAATGCTCATCTGTCAGTCTACTTCTGAAATAATTCTTTCCAAGGTTCATAGTTGAAAACACTTGTTCACATATTTAAGATGAAGCAAACATAACACTGATTTTCTGGGCGTGAGATATTAAATTTTGGAAATTTACTTTCGGTAATGATTTGTAAAACTCTAACTTTGGCATATTTAGAAACAACTGCATGAGATGATTGTTAGATTACAACTCAATTAATTCAAGCTGCAAATCTGACCTCACTGCTTCACAATTTACGTTGAAAGGCATGGTAAAACTATCAAATTCTGTTTGAACTACACTGAAATCTTGAAATCTGCGTTCGAACTCAAAATGCAGTTTTTTCAAGCCATCTTCATAATTCTTAAGTTTCTCTTCATTTACTGAGGATATTGAATTTAACCTCGAGAAATGAGACAGGTCGTTGTTAGCTAGCTGCCCAGCAAACAGATAACGTTTAAAAGCTTTGAGATGGGCCCAGATATCGTCGATAAATTGTTTTTCCCCTTGCATCTTGACATTCAAGTTGCTCATATGACAAAGAAGATCTGTGAAAAATGCAAAGTCCGAAAGCCATTCTGTATCTTCTAACATTTCGCACTCCGCAGAACACTGTTTCTCATGGAAGAACGACACAATGTCGTCTTTCAGCTGCCAAACTCGCTCGAAAACAGATCCTGCACTAACGGCCGTATTCACAAGTCCGAGTTAACTCGAGGATCAACGATAATCCGCGAGTTATCGAAAAAACCGTATTCACAAGTCCTGATCCGTGGTTTAAACTGCCGGTTCGGTGTTACATTTTGATCCTCCGAAATCGGCGAGTTAACTCGCGGGTTACATTTAACGCATGCGCAGTACCATCTTTTTGGAAAAGCAAAATGGAGGACACATTTCATTCTATGCTCAATTACAGTATTCTTTCGACGACTGGACTGGATCTGTCATTACGGAGCACCTTCTACATAGCAGCTCATCTCATCATCATAATATTGCTTAAATAGAAAAATTTAAACATATTTGTATTGAAATTCAAAAGAAAAATGAAAATAAAGGTAGCTGCGTAAATCTTAAACAAGCAGCTTAGCGAAAAGATAGATGGCGCCACCTCTGTCCTATAAGTCGGAGAGAGCGAACGGTAGAAAACGACCATGGCAGATACAAAAATTCGTCGTAGAATAAAAATTATTCTGTTGATTTATTACGAATGAAAGAAAATTGACAATGCAAGTTACTTTTCACGACACCAACACACACCCATACTGACAAGTATAAAGATAATCAGATTACATACATCTGTCAAGACATTGTGTACAATTCTTTCTTGCCAAATTTAGGTTTCCATAAAAATCCAATTTGAAATTAAATACCTTTGCATTTCTTTTCCCAAACCCATATTAAAATGCTGTGCGAGTCCTATTTATTCACAATTTGGAATCAATTCTACGGTGAAGTACGTGCTTGATCAGTATGAATGCATATTGGGGCGTCGTAACCAATGTAAACAATACCACGTGATCGTGAGGTAGCCAATCACAGCGAGCGTCTCATTTTAATCCCCGGATCACTTAACACGCCGTTTGAGAATACCGTTTTTGATAATCCTCGAGTTAACTCTTACTCGCGGATCAACTGATCCTCGAGTTAACTCGAGACTTGTGAATATGGCCGTAAGCCACCTTACTTTCGTGTAATACAGTACATCAGAGTATTCAGATTGCACGGACTGAAGAAATTCTCGAAATTCTATCCGCGGGCCGGATAAAACCATCTGGGGGCCGTAGTTGGCCCGCGGGCCGTAGTTTGCCCATCCCTGCCTTAGGAGATCAATCCCTGACCGTCGTCAATAGCCTGTTGTGTTGCTCTAGTATGACGTTAATTAAATTACCTTACCTAAAATTACCTCTTTGTACACGACGATCTTTGGTATGATAGTTTCAAGCTCACAACGCTTTGGTTGCTAATCCTATATACTTCCAACCGGGGAACCATGGAACTATAACCTACTTTAAAACATCGATGGGACAAAGCTGTATTAAGTATTCTTTTGGGGTAATTAAAGAAGATAGCTCCCTCAAAGTCCTATCCTATGGACCCATCGTGGCGAGAGAGTGAAACGGTTAGCACAGGCAAAGTACGTTGGAAATATATAATCCTGGAAGGGTCACCCAAAGCGGGAAGACTGTACTTCCTTATGGCTAACATAGGAAGATAAATGGTGTGTTAATTCAGACTGCTATGGAGATGACTTCAAGATCTTATGATCAACTAGCTGAATAACCCGGTGTTGCTCGGGTTTAAAACATGACCGCGACCTTTCCCTGTGTTAACTCAAATACACAAACCCTGTAGAACGTGTTTCCTTGTCCATGTCCATTTATTGCAGGAAAACAAACTTTAGATTTTAAAATTGAGGCTTCGAGTGGCACTTTTAGGACTACCTGTGGGCCAATTTTATGGCCACAGAGTGTAAGTGTACCACATTTGGTGTGATTGATCAAACGGTTATATATAATATATAATATATATATAATATATATATATATATATATATATATATATATATATATATATATATATATATATGTAGGGGTTTTTGCCCCCAGGCGCGTTTCAACAGATGGCAGCACTGGAGACCGCAAGATGACGTCACATTTACTAAGGGAGTTCTTCCCACCTATTTTGTCATTACCCCCCTCTCCAATGTTTGAAAACGGACGTGTTGCTCTAGCGCTATTCGGAGCTTTTGTTTTCGTTTATGTCCATCCAACATCAACCCCTGTCCTTAGATATTTACCTAAAATCTCTATTTTGTTAAAATCCCCTAGACCCCTTGCTACTGTAATTTCCAACAATAAATAAATTGTTAAAGGTATCAATGCTTCCGTCACTTTTTTCATCACTTGTGGAATTGAGTCTGATGATCTTTCCTACAAAATGGGCGCTCTAGCCCGGGATTTGAATCTGCAATCCTGTGACTGATAGATGATAGAAGAAATACACCATCGTAGATCTACTACGTCGTCAAGACCCGAAGACGGAGAAACCCAAACCAAAAGTACACCATCGTAGATCTACTACGCATTAAAGACCCGAAGACAAAGAAACACAACCAGGAAGTGTCTTGTCGTCAATCTCAGATAAGCTAAACTTATATTAACTGTTTTATTTCTGCTTAAGTGTTTATTCGAAAAATGTGCTCTTCCTTCTAATTTTATTATATTACTTTGTTTTTTTTTAATTTTTAATCATTTTGCATGTCAAAACTAAAAGCGTTCTTGTTCCCATGCAACTGTATTTCCTTAAAAGTGTTTTTAACAAACTAATTTCAATGTTCTCTATTTGGCGACTGATTCGCAGAGAGTTTTGAAGGCGAAACGAAAGTGTTCTCACATAGAATTTTTTCTTCGAATTGTTTAGGAATTTCGTATTTGCTTCTCCAAATACTAAAAACTAATCGTGTTCTCTAATTAATAAGTCGGATCTCTTTGTTTAGTCTGGCGCTCTTGTTGTGAAAATGCCGTCTGAATTCGACTAGTTATTTATTTTTTATTCTTCGTGTGTTTTCTGTTGTGGTGGATGTTGGATGATAGCGTGTAGTATATTTTTGCCACGTCATACTTTTTATTGTATTATTTTAATTTTTAATGTGTTATATGCTCATATGAACTTGGAGAGGTGTGTGGTAGTCATTGTGCTTTCCACTCGTTATTTGAATTCAATAATTTTGTTTTTACCGACTCGACAAATTGAGTCGTGGGTGGAAAAGTGATTGACTCGAAAATTGAGTCGTGGGTGGAAAGGTGATTGACTCGAAAATTGAGTCGTGGGTGAAAACTGTTTCCCCGTTTAGAATTAAATGATTTTGTTTTGTTGACTCGAAAAATTGAGTCGTGAGTGAAAACTTTCCCCGTTGAGGATAAAAAATATTCTTTTTTTGTGACTCGAAAAATTGAGTCGTGAGTGAAAACTGTTTCCCCGTTTAGAATTAAATGATTCTGTTTTGTTGACTCGAAAATTGAGTCGTGGGTGAAAACTGTTTCCCCGTTTAGAATTAAATGATTCTGTTTTGTTGACTCGAAAATTGAGTCGTGGGTGAAAAGAGTTTCCCCGTTGAGAATAAAAATATTCTGTTTTTGCGACTCGAAAATTGAGTCGTGTGTGAAAAGTGTTTCCCCTTTGAGGATTAAATTATTCTGTTTAAATTGACTTGAAAATAAGAGTCTTGGGTGAGAAGTGTTTCTCGTTGGTAGACCGTGTATGTCTCCCGGTATTTTTTCCTGAGACTAGTTCTAACTACTAGTTCCATTGAGGATAGTAAATCCTCCTAGTAACTGTTTTCTTTATAAGTAGGTTATATACGCCTGTCATTATTATTTTATTTGGTACTTTTTTGCCGACACAATCGTCATGGCTTACTTGACCAAAGGTCGCAAAGCAGATTTGTTAGAAGTTGTTGATGAATTAGGCTTGACTCCGCAGGAAGGTAGCAAGATCGTCGACCTTAAAAAACTAATTTTAGAAAGTGACGGCTACGACGAAGAAATTGTTTCTGGCATTCTGAGCCGAATCATTGAAGATCGAAAGGAGGCAGAAAGAAGAGATGATGAAACAAATCGAAGGGCTCAGGAAGAAAGAAGAGAAGAAAGGGCAGCTCAGTTGGAGTTACAACGCCTTCAACTTGAAGTAGCTCGAGCTGGTCAACCTGCTGCACCTCCTGGGCGTACAGAAGAAACTCAGCCTAGAATACCCCTCGCTCAATTAATACCGAAGTTTGATGAGAAAAATGACGAAATGGGACTTTTTCTCATAAACTTTGAGAGACGTGCGGAGATGGCGAAGGTGCCTAAGCGAGACTGGGTAGCATATTTGTTGCACGTAATGCCGTCGGACATCTCAAACATGCTTGCTAGAGAATCCGTGGAAAATGCTAACAACTTCGATTACGTCAAGAACATCATTCTTAAGAAGTACAAAGTGACATCAGAAAAACTGAAAAACTTGTTTTATCGTCACACTAAAACCACTGATAAAACATGGAGGAACTATGCCCATGAACTGAGCTGCTACTTCCGAGAGTGGATAGCAGACTTGCAGGTCAACACTTTCGACGACCTGGTAGAATTATTAATAACCGAACAGCTCAAATTCCGAGCTCCGGAAGAAATCAAGGAAAATTTCTTTAAGGAATGGATGCAATTCAAAAAGCCAGATCAACTTGCAGAAAATTTTGATGAATATGAAAGTTTGAGAGAGAGCCTCTCGAGGAGTAATTTCCAAAGAAGAGACTATAGGGGACACACCGTAAGTTATAGCAATCATAAAAATAAAGAAAATCCTGGTGGTAGAGGGGCAAAAAACATCAAGCCTGAGCCTGTATGGAACAGACCAACAACTGGCCAAAACAGAAATCCTGGACAGAGGAAACCCAGATGTTACGACTGTGGTTCCCCAGATCATCTTCGTCCTGCTTGTCCCAGAAAGAACCAGCAAAGGTTCCCAGAAACAGAAAATAAGATCCCCAAACCTGAGAAAGCCCTTGATAGTCACATGATCCATGTGGCTGCAGTTGGAGCTGAAATGCCAGAGGTTTACCTGGACGTGGAACTAAACAAGTTCTTGAAAGAAGTGAAGCTAGGCGAGTTGTCGGTTGTCGCACTCCTTGACTCGGGTAGTAAACGCAACATTTTAAGAGAGGACGTCTTCAAGAAAATGAAAAATCCACCCACACTAACAAGTAACACCTCTGTATTGTCTGGAATCGGCAACGGCCTGGCCAAAACGAAAGGATCTTTTCGGCATGTTGTTGACATAAACGGGCATGTTTGTCAACTTGACTTCCAGGTTGTCTCTGCCAAAGACATATGTTATGAAGCTATCATTGGATCAGCATTTTTGAGTCGAGTATCGTTCCCTTTTCTCGATGAAACTGAGGCTCCAAGGAAGGAATCTGTTGACTGGATGCTACAAATCGCTGAATGCAGTGAACAAGGAAATGAATTGGATCTTCGTCACATCCAGAACGGCTGTCTTCGGAAAAGCGTAGAAGACCTGATATCTAATTATGAGCCGAGAAAGACGAAGTCTACTGACATTTCGATGAAAATAATTTTGGAAGATGAAATTCCAGTGTATCAAAGAGCCCGTCGGTTATCACCTTTCGAAAGGCAAGAGGTTAACAAACAGATAGACGAGTGGTTAAGGGATGGAATCGTTCGTCCCAGTTCTTCAGACTATGCCAGTCCAATTGTCCTGGTCAAGAAGAGAGACCTTTCAACGCGGATTTGTGTTGACTACCGAAAATTGAATCGTAAACTTGTCAAAGATAGGTTTCCATTACCTCACATTGAAGATGTCTTGGACCGATTGCAAGAAGCCAAAGTCTTCACTACATTAGATCTCAAAAATGGTTTCTTTCATGTCCCTGTAGAGGAGAGCAGTCGCAAGTATACTTCATTTATCGTACCAGATGGTCAGTATGAATTTCTCAAAGTACCCTTTGGACTCAGTACAAGTCCTAGTGTTTTTCAAAGGTACGTTTATAGCATCTTTAGAGATCTGATGAAGGAGGGTACCGTTATCATCTACATGGATGATTTGATCATTCCGTCGTCTGACGAAACGGAAGGTGTCGCGAAGTTGAATTGTGTTCTCCAAACAGCATCTAATTATGGACTCGAAATTAAAACAAAGAAATGTCAATTCTTAAAGCGCACTGTGGAATTTTTAGGTTACATCGTGGAAGATGGGACGGTTCGTCCGTCAAATGCAAAGACGCTTGCAGTTCAGAAGTTTCCCTTTCCAACCAACATTAAACAAGTACAAAGTTTCCTTGGCCTCACAGGCTACTTCAGAAAGTTTATTCCAGGTTACTCAAAAGTTGCAAAACCGTTGAGTGATCTTCTCAGAAAAGGTAGTTCATTTGAGTTCGGGAACGAACAGAAGGAAGCCTATCAGAAACTCAAGGATCTACTCGCCGAAAGTCCAGTTTTACATCTCTTTAGGCCAGGAAGAAAAACCGAACTACACACTGACGCCAGTATGCACGGATTTGGTGCCATATTACTGCAGGAAGCCGATGACGGAAAACTACATCCTGTCCACTACATGTCTAGAAAGACTAGTCCGGCAGAAGAAAAATACAGCAGCTATGAGCTAGAAGTCCTCGCAGTAGTGGAAGCACTGAAAAAACTGCGTGTATATTTGATGGGCAACAAGTTTAAAGTAGTGACGGACTGCTCTGCCTTCCAGAAGACGATGGATAAAAAAGACCTGGTGACCAGGATAGCGAGATGGGCTTTGCTCCTGGAGGAATTTGAATATGAAATTGTTCACCGACCAGGGGAAAGAATGCGACACGTTGACGCTTTGAGCAGGAATCCTGTGATGGTCATCATTAATGACACTGTTACAGCAAGACTAAGAGTTGCCCAAAGTAAAGATGACCATATCATTACCCTTAAGTCCTTAATAGCGAATAGCGGTTCTAATGAATATTTCTCAAAGAATGACATTCTGTACGAATATGAGAACGGTCGAGAACTAATAGTCGCTCCCAGGGATATGCAGACTGAAGTGGTCAAGCTAGCTCATGAAAAGGGTCACTTTTCAGTTGAAAAAACAGAAGAGATAGTGAAGCAGGAATTCTTTGTTCCAAACTTGCGCACCTTGACACAAAGTGTCATCACTAACTGCATTCCATGTATCCTAGCAAATAAGAAAGCGGGAAGGAAGGAAGGCTTTTTAAATCCAATTCCCAAGGAAGACGCTCCGCTAAACACATATCACGTGGATTTCATAGGGCCCATGCCATCTACTAACAAAAATTACCAACATATCCTAACTGTTGTAGATGCCTTTACTAAATTTGTCTGGCTCTACCCTGTAAAGTCTGTAGCAGCCGAAGATGCCCTAGATAAGCTGAAGCACCAACAAGAGACCTTTGGAAATCCTGTTAGGATAATATCTGACAGAGGCTCAGCGTTCACGTCCAATGCTTTCACAGAATACTGCAAAGAAGAAGGTATCCAACACCTACAAATAGCCACTGGAGTGCCTCGTGGGAATGGACAAGTTGAAAGGATTCACCGAACTCTTATCCCTGTTTTGACAAAGCTTACTCTAGAGGAACCTACTAAGTGGTTCAGGCATGTCGCAAGACTACAGCGAGTTTTAAACAGCACAGTAAGCCGTAGTACCAAGTACACTCCATTTGAACTCTTGACTGGCATCAAAATGCGCAATAAAGAAGATATAATTGTCAAAGATATTCTTATGGAAGAAATGATGGAAAACCATCAAGAGGATCGAAATATTCTCCGACAAGATGCGAAGGCTAATATCAAAAAGATCCAAGATGAGAATAGGAAGTACTATGATAAGAAACGCAAGAAAGCTACTATCTATAAACTGGGCGATCTCGTAGCAATCCAGCGAACCCAGTTCGGCACAGGATTAAAGCTGCGACCTAAATTTTTTGGCCCGTACGAAGTTTCGAAAGTTAACTCAAAAGATAGGTACGAAGTGACCAAAGTAGGGTATCACGCCGGCCCTAATCAAACCACCACTTCGGCTGATCTCATGAAACCATTTGCTTAGTCAGACTGATTTCATTTTTTTTCCTTTATAGTATTAATTAAATTATATTCTTGTTCTCGTATAATACATTTGTTTATTTTATATTTCGTATCGTGTATTTTTTGGAATATTGAAATTAATGTGTATTTTTATATATTATCCCACTTCTGACACCAAAAATTGGTCTTGTACAAAAAATTGTAACTGTATTTTTAGTTTAGTACTGTAATTTTTCTGTATACTCATATCCTCCTTTCGTTTAAGGGCAACCATCCAAACATCTAGAATGTGATGTGTGAAAACGTGTCAAGATGGACCCTTAAGCCAACTGAATTTGTAAGCGATGTCCAGTGCTGTTTTCAGTTGGTAACTTTTCTTAAAGTTTCTTTCTTTTAGCACATTGGTTTCCTGGTGCGCCGCTGTGGTCAGCGACGGTGTCAGGACGGCCGATCTGTAGGGGTTTTTGCCCCCAGGCGCGTTTCAACAGATGGCAGCACTGGAGACCGCAAGATGACGTCACATTTACTAAGGGAGTTCTTCCCACCTATTTTGTCATTACCCCCCTCTCCAATGTTTGAAAACGGACGTGTTGCTCTAGCGCTATTCGGAGCTTTTGTTTTCGTTTATGTCCATCCAACATCAACCCCTGTCCTTAGATATTTACCTAAAATCTCTATTTTGTTAAAATCCCCTAGACCCCTTGCTACTGTAATTTCCAACAATAAATAAATTGTTAAAGGTATCAATGCTTCCGTCACTTTTTTCATCACTTGTGGAATTGAGTCTGATGATCTTTCCTACATATATATATATATATATATATATATATATATATATATATATATATATATATATATGTGTGTGTGTATAGATAGATAGATAGCAGACGTGCTCTACTCATGTCAATATAGCATAAGAAAGGAAACAGCACCTTTCTATTTGGTTATTTTTGGTTTTTGGAACCTGCTTACATCGGGATTTGAGGCTCGACTACGTGTTATTTGACAATATTCACTTAACCAACTTCTGAGGATCTTGCTTATTTTCTAGAATCGAGATATAAGATAATTTTAAACACTTGAGATGTAACAACCCTAAATTCCGAAATTCGATCATGCTTCTTGACCAGAATACTCTGTTTTTCTTAAGGAAATGCGGAGGAACAAAAGAGCAGCTTATAAAGCAACACTTCGAACGTTGTTGAATGGGATCGAACGTATGTAGGTTCTTCCCAACACCCACCTAGCTGTCTGGAGACGATATGAATGAGCGCCCACGATCGAATCATCCCAGACGCCTAGTGCCCACTGCCTCATCCCACTGAAAGTTCCGATCGCTCACCTTTGGCTGAGCCCCAACAGGTTGTATCTCCAAAACTCACCCATTGCAACCTGTTGTTTCCATGTACATCTCCCCCTCTGATTCTTACAAGTGCTCGTATGACAGCCGTATATTTAGACGAAGCACAATTAAGATTAATGTACATAGAACAGTAAGAAATCCAATATTTTAAACCCTCTTTCTGTTCTCATTTTTATACTGCTTACAGGGGGTGCTCCTGGTGCATATTAAACTACTCTACAATAATGTACCGCACACCAACATATTTGCACGAAATCCGACTACTTGTTTGGGGGTGTTTTTCGTGGTATGGCCTGGGACTTTTGCATGCTTTTCCTGGTCAATTGAACGCCGACGCCTACATGAACATTTTGGACAATCCGGTTCTTCCTATGCTCTGGCAATTTTATGGAACAGACGAATGTTACTTCCAGGACTTCAACGCTCCGTGTCATGTTTCAGCCTCTGTCAAGCAGTGGTATCAAGATATGGATGTAAAACGTCTTCCCTGGCCTGCTCAGTGTCCCGACCTAATCCCCATAGAACATTTGTGGGACGAGTTAGAGCGACGATTACGGACCAGGGAACCACGTCCGAAATCCACATCTGAGTTGGCGACATTCTTGCAGCAGGAATGGACACAAATACCCATAGCTGTGTATCAAATCCTAGTTGAAAGTATGTCCAGAAGGGTTGTTAATGTAATTGCAGAATATGAGGGACCATCCCCCTATTAAAGCATGTATTCTTTCCCTTAAACCATCACATCTTGCTGTCCGGTCCATTATTGTAGGTAGTGTATTTGCATATACGTTGCAGTGCTAATCGCTTGCACATCCTTTTTATTGTGAAAACTTTCAAGGCTATATTCACGATGATGCGTTTACAATGTCCTGCAGTGTAGAATTATTTCAAACTGGCTATGGGGTCTGTACTTTTGAACTAAAAATGGCGTGTATCTACAAGGTCAAACCCTTGTTACTAATATGGTGTAGCGTCTGGTGCTACTGGTGACGAGGACGTACAGAAATAACACTCGTCGAACTTGATATCACACAAGATTTATTGGTATCGTTATATGCGATTCTAGGCCACAAAGGATCTTCTCATATCTACCAATATTGTCTACACGTAGGACGGACGTCCTGAATCTGACCGGTATGGTTGACTGGTAGCGCAGGGACTCTGTGTCTACCGAAAATATAGGCCGCAAAGGATCTGCGCCTGTCTACCGCTAACGGCGAAGTCTGCCTCCGCTTGATGCTTCCGGACTTGCGTTTCCGAACTGGGTGTTCGGATAAGGTCCAACACAGACAAAGTTTAAGTTGCAAGTCCCCGATCTTTGGTGTTCGATATACCTTTACGGCTCGGCTTCGTGTGAGGGCATCGCAAGTCTTTGTTTTAGCGCCATGTCCGGTGACACGCTGGCACCTTCTATGTTGGATGCAATCAAGGGCACGTCGAGCCATGTTGGCACTCAGATTAACAATCCAACGCGTTGATCGATGAATGTTTCAACCGTTCTGAAAGGCTATTCACAGCCACTTTGGCTTCCAAGCTCCACGAAGGGAATGTGGGTAGTCAAATGTCACAGTGGTAACAAATTGTCACATCGTCACAATCTTTTCTGGATTCCAGGATTGTAATCATTTGACTGCTTTGTTCCATCTTTGCATTAAAATACAGTAGTTGGTTGTTTCCGGGGTTTTATGGCGTATGGGGGTTATATATATTTGGCCAAGCTCAGCCAAACAGAATAGGCAATGAAGAAAAAGCTGAAAGGTAGGCGAGGGGGTAAATATGAAAGGGAGGAAAGATCACTTGGATACCTCGGGGTTCTGATGCCCGTACAAACTGTACCCGTCGGTCTCGCGTTCCCACATCTAGGATTTAGTCATCCTAAAGCCACGTCTACACTGAATTTATAAATACATTTCTCTCCCTTTTTGTGGGGCGAGGATGTTTTACGTTCCCCTATGCTGACCCCTTTGCGTCCCTTTTTTCGAACGACTCCGGGGTAAACGCTTCGTGGACTTTATCGGCAACCATCCGAGCGCACTCTTCTCACCCCTTTGCAGAGAAGAGTGATCAATATTCATCAAGATGTCGAGGGTGGAGGATGCTATGTGTGCAGCAGCAGCCTGCGTAACTTTTATCGAAACAACGGGCACACGGGAGGTTCGGTGTTGTCAAGGCAAGCCATGAGGGCAAAATATCAAAATATCATATAGAGCTAACAAAAGACGGCGTGACTGACCAGGGGGGGGGGCCGAAGGGCAGAGGGGAGTGGTTAATGCCAAGCAATCGTCTCAGAGAAATATCCCCCAAAGTTGCAATCCTTTGATCTTTACCGACTCGTGGTGAAAAACGAAATTGGATTTGCAAACCCTCCAAATCGCCACCCCGACTGAGATCGTGACGATAAAATTAATGTCATTTCACGGAATAGCTTCGATGTTAGCAGGGGGAGAAAGTTTGCAATTCCGGTGTAAATGTGGCTTTAGACCAGTGCTCCCCAACCTTTTTATGGCCGCGGACCGGATCAGCGTTTGATAATTTTAACGCGACCCGCTGAGGGTGGGGGGGGGGACGTTGATTGTTTATATTTTAGATTGTTTTGATGTAAATTTATAATTTGATTGTATTTAAACATGCCTTCAAAATAAAATAGTTACACCAAAAAATGAATATAAAGTGATTTAACATTTTATCTCACTAGAACGCTAAATCAATGAGAACCCTAAACTTGTTTCTTTGCGACGAGACGGTTTCATCTGGGGGTAATAGGAGACAATGACACCCGAAGTGTGTTGCTTATGTCCAGTTTATACCGTTGTTTTGTTTTGGTTGCTGTCACTGCAGGAAACCCCACTTAAGATAGGTTGTCGGAAATGGCAATAGGGATTTAAGTGCTGTTTTGGCAATCTCAGGGTATTCCGCCATGACTTTAATCCAGAACGCCAGCAGAGTTGTCGTCTCGAACGTAATTTTAAGGCCGCCTTCATTTACAATCTCCAGCAGTTGATCTTCTTCTTGCACAGACATGCTAGATTCAAGTGATTTGTTGACAAATGGATCGCGGATTCATTCCTTACTAGTCCGTGAGTCTTTTGTGGTTGGGTCTGTTGTGCTCTTTTAAAAGCAAAGACAGGTGATCGTGCACCAACTGGGAGAAAGAATGTTTAGGATCAGTCTCGCCTAAAATCCCCACTAATGTCTGAAACATGTCCAAAATGCCTCTGTTCACGCGCCGTCCCCACAACTTTAGTTTTGCTTTAATTGTGCAGCTTAAATGCAGCTACTGCCAACTTGAAAACAGCTGTCCCATTTGGCAAAATTGGAAAATAGAGACATACAGAATTCAGAAATCATAATTGAAGCTCTAGTAACAGAACAAATTTCAAGTTCTGATTTACCGCTTCCTAATTTGAGTGGACATTTCATAGATAAGAACCGCACAAACCCGAGAAAAATACACCACAGTAAATAAAATGGAAATAATTTAATGTTCCTTGGGCGGCCCGGTACCATATGATCCACGGACCGGTACCGGCCCGGGGGTTGGGGACCACTGCTTTAGACTACCAAACAAGTTGTCAACATCTAAATTATCCTGGGTCCTACTTGAGAACAATACAGACGGGTCACCTCAGGCGAACACGTGAGTTTACAGTTCTGTGGAAACCCTGTCCAGAAAGTCATTAAACCTGTCCTCGGGTCGGAATCTTGATCTCTCTCTCCGTTGTCATCCTATACTGGATTGATAAATATCACACGCGTCTTTTTTAAGGATGCCGAAATCTTAAGAAATGGTCTCGCAGCTAAGGAGTATCTCATCACCTTCCGTTGCAGATGGTGTTCAGAACACCGAGATGAAAATTCCAATGCAGAGACGTAGTCCCAACAAAAATGAGTACAGAAGAGTACACTAAATTCACGTAGGGAGCAGAAGCTTTCTTCAGAGTCAGATTGTAGCGATCCTTCTGGTACTTTGGAACATTCGATTGTTAATAACTGTTCGCTCATACTTTTCAATGACTTTTGTAAGCTCTTCGTAACTTATATAATCTTCAGTTTCCTTTTAAATAGGGGCTGACCAACCGGTATAGTGGTTAAGGTGTTAGCCTCTAGAGCGGAATGTTCCTGGTTCGAATCCGGGTCCGGGCATGGATGTTTGTAAGCGTATGGTGTAGAGGCGGTTGGTGCACCTTAAATCTGTCATGGCCGAAAGTCCTCACGTTGTGTTGGTGTGGAAGTTTGGAGAGTGGGGTGCCAGCTCAGGTGTTGCCTCGTCATCTGACCGTGGTTCAAAATTACGAGGTGTTGTCCTTTGATCTTTCCCTTAAGGCAGTGCTCCCCAACCTTTTTATCGCCGCGGACCGGATCAACGTTTGATAATTTTAACGCGGCCCGCTAAGGGGGGGGGAGGCGTTGATTGTTTATATTTTAGATTGTTTTGTTTTAATAATTTTAATTTAATTGAATTTAAACATGCCTTTAAAATAAAATACAGTTATACCAAAAAATGAAAAAGTGATTTAACATTTTAACTCACTACAACGCTAAATCAATGAGAACCCTGAGCTTGTTTCTTTGCATCGAGACGGTTCCATGTGAGGGTAATAGGAAACAATGACACCCGAAGTGTGTTTCTTAGATCTAGTTTATTCCGTTGTTTTGTTTTGGTTGCTGTCTCTGAAGAAAATCCCGCTTCACACATATAGGTTGTCGGAAATGGCAATAGGGATTTAAGTGCTGTGGTGGCAATCTCAGGGTATTCCGCCATGACTTTAATCCAGAACATCGACAGAGTTGTTGTCTCGAACGTAGTTTTAGGACCGCCTTCATTTGCAATCTCCAGCAGTTGATTTTCTTCTTGCACAGACATGCTGGATTCGCCTGATTTGTTGACAAATAGGTCGCGGATCCTTACCAGTTCGTGGGTCTTTTGTGGTTGGGAAGTAGCGCTCGAACTCTTTTAAAAGCAAAGACAGGTGATCGTGCATCAACTGGGAGAATGAATGTTTAGGCTCAGTCTTGCCTAAAATCCCCACTAATGTCTGAAACATATCCAAAATGCCTCTGTTCACGCGCCGTCCGCACAACTTCAGTTTGGCTTCAAATGCAGCTACTTTGTCTGCCAACTTGAAAACAGTTGTCAATTTTGTCAAAATTGGAAAATACAGAATTCATAAATCATAATTGAAGCTCTAGTAACTGAACAAATTTCAAGTTCTGATTTACCGCCTCCTAATTTGAATGGACATTTCATAGATAAGAACCGAACAAACCCGAGAGAAATACACCACAGTAAATAAAATGGAAATAATTTAATGTTCCTTGGGCGGCCCGGTACCATTTGATCCACGGACCGGTACCGGTCCGCGGCCCGGGGGTTGGGGACCACTGCCTTAAGGGATTGATCCCAGACCGTCTCCAATAATCCGTTGTGTTCCTCTAGTACGACGTAAACTAAAAATTACCTTAACTTACCTTTTAAATAGGACCGCGGAAGCCCGGTTGGTAAAGGACTAGCACACGGAGGGTTGCGCGTTCGAATCCAACCAATAACCGTCGTGTACAAATGGGGGTTGGTGTATGTTAGATATGTCGTGACCTTAAATGTCCTTACGTTAGCGTGGTGTGGAAGTTAGGATTTTGGGATGTCAGCTCAGGTGTGACCTTGTCATCTGACCGTGGTTCAGAATTATGTGGTGTTGCCTCCCCTTCGAAGGTTTATACAGGAACGTCACCAATAGCCCGTTGTGTTACTTCAGTGCGACGTTATTTAAATATCTACCTACCTTTTAAATAAAAAATATTTTATTGTGCTGTAACCAATGTTACGTCTAAATAGGCCGGAAACGTTACAACTCCAAAGGAAGATGTGCCCTTGATGGCTTCAAATACAATAGAAAACGAATTCCGCAGTCCTATAGAATTTCTTTTATTATTAATCTATCGCGGGTTGCTGTCTTTTTCGAATTGGAAAATCGTTAAAATTACCGTATAAAATAAACTCCTTTATCTAAGGCCGCATTGATTTTCTATTGAAATCTTAATCGCTCACGTAGAAGCATCATCCTCACGGGATTTCTCGATACGTCTGTCCGCCACTGGTACTTTTTAGTTTACTTTTTTCTTTATATTAATACAGGTACATCGCTTTTTGGTACAAGTAATCAATGTTCATCGATTAGAATTTCGTTTTGTTCGAAACATACACTACCGTACAATAATGGACCGGACAGCAAGATGTGATGGTATAACAGTAAATAATACGTGCTTTGATAGGAGGATGGTCCCCCAAGTGCTACAATTACACTAGCAACCCTCTTGGGCATACATTCAACATGTTTTGGGTACACAGCTATGGGTATTTGTTTCCGTTCCTGCTGTTAGAATGGTGCCATCTCAGCTGTAGATTTCGTGGTTCCTACAAAGTTTGTGGACGTGGACCAAAATCTGTGGACGTGGACCAAAATCTGTGGACGTGGTTCCTTGGTCCGTAAGCGTCACTAACTCGTAACACAAATGTTTTATGGGGTTTAGTTTGGGACTCTGAGAAGGCCAAGGAAGACGTTTTACAGAAGAAGACGTTAGTTTTAGTTTTTAAAAGACGTTAGTTTCTGTCAAACGCCATCTTTGAAAATTTTCTATGTTAAAATTACTCGAATGAAGAGTAATGGTCGTTTTTTTTTCCGCGACTGTACATTGGAAACACTGCCGTAAATATATCTCTTCCATTGTCAAAATCATCTTAATTAGTACCCTTCAATGTTCCTGAGTTGTATAAATTAACAAAACACTAAAATGTTTGAGACATTTACTTCTTAAATGGCGCACATGAAACACGTTTTCGTTTACACGTTACAAATGCATCGCAATTTAATTTAGTTACGAAGTGATGTGTTTCAAAAAATTAATGCTTCAAAATAAGTTTAAATTATTGTGTTGCTGCACAGAAATTAAATTTGAATCGCAAATATCGATTCCAACTTGACTTATCAGTTTTGTTGTCTCCAGGCATCCTATAAAACACACAATGTTAACCTCAACTGAAATCTAATCTGAATAAACATTGTGTCTTCTGATATTCCCGTCATCACTACATTCCAATCTTATCGAATTCCTTGTCTCTAGGAATCAATTTTTAAATCAAAAGAAACCTGATACCAAGACATTGCATAACAAGAAACTGAAATGTTTTTAAAAGTTACTTCCAAGTGTTCTGGGTGGGCCAATATAGTCCTTGCGCCATAAAACCACAGTCAACCAAACAAGGGTTCTGGGATGGTTAAAACTATGCACGTGATTAAACAGTTTTAAATGGCTCACACTCTGCTTGCTTTTGCATGTTGTAGCATGTGCCATACGTTCGATTTTCAAGTAACCTTAGATGGACTGAGTTTATTTTTTGCGCCATATTATAAATTAGTAATTTTAGTATTTTTTTTTCGATTTTTTGCACATTATATTCTTTGTAAAAAAATCGAGTCTTCTATAACGAAGGCTGCTGAGTGCTTCGCTTAGCAAATTTCATCACCGAGCTATTTTGTAGAATTGATAAGAATATTTGTTGAAGATTTTTTAATAGAGCTATTTTCTTTTAAAATTTGGAATTAAAAATTTCAATGCATATTTAAAGAAACCTGATTTATTGCATAATTAATGGCCACAATTTGAAGGTTCGAAACTTCATATTTTCTGTGACAGATTCCATTTAGAAAATTCCATGTCAAATTGAATTATGTGATTGTTAAATAAACAGACTATAACAGAACTCATGCAGCTTGCATGATGAAATAATGCACTGAGATGGCCATCAAAATAATAAGGAAATCTACTCATTGCAATATCTCATTACTACCAAAATGTGTGATCCATCTTGAATATTCCATGTAAACATTCCATTTAGAATATTCGATGTAAACATTCCATTTAGAATATTCGATGTAAACATTCCATTTAGAATATTCGATGTAAAATTGAATTATGTGAAAGTTAAATAAACAGATTACAACAGAACTCATGCAGCTTGCATGATGAAATAATGCCCTCAGATAGTTATCAAAATATTAAGGAACTCTACGCATTGCAATACCTTGTTACAGTCAAAATGTGTGATCCATCTAGAATATTCCATGTAGGATATTCTATGTAAACATTCCATTTAGAACATTCCATGTAAACATATAATTTAGAATGTTCCATGCAAACATTCCATTTAGAATATTTGATGTAAAATTGAATTATGTGAAAGTTAAATAAACAGATTACAACAGAACTCATGCAGCTTGCATGATGAAATAATGCCCTCAGATAGTTATCAAAATATTAAGGAACTCTACGCATTGCAATACCTTGTTACTGTCAAAATGTGTGATCCATCTAGAATATTCCATGTAGAATATTCTATGTAAACATTCCATTTAGAACATTCCATGTAAACATATAATTTAGAATGTTCCATGCAAACATGCCATTTAGAATATTCCATGTAAACATTCCATTTAGAATATACCATGTAAAATTTAATGTGATTGTTAAATAAACATACTACAATAGAACTCATGCAGCTTACATGATGAAATAATGCCCTCAGATAGTTATCAAAATATTAAGGATTTCTACGCATTGTGTGTGTGCAATACCTTGTTACAATCAAAACTATGACACTGAGAATAAAAAAATGAATCACCGTTTGTCAATTAACGTTGATTCATTGCGGCTCAAATTATATTAGTCTCTGGATGTCTGCCTCGTGCGTCGGGGCGACTAATTGGATCAGGTAGCGCTATTCCATTTGTTTGACGACCTTCAGAAGGTTAGTCACAGCCTAATACTACGTTCACACATGAAAAGTTAAACTAGTTTAAGTGCTAATCTAGCTTAAGTCGAGCATGTGTGAACGAACTGTCTTAGATTTAAACTAGCTTAGCGAAAAGAAACTCTCTTAACTTTAAACCAGTTTCCCAAACTCACTTAAGTGAGTTCTACAGTGACGCCACCTAGAGGTGTCACGCGAACTTCATTCCGCGCGCTTTTGTTGACGATCTTTCATTCTGTTCGCCGTGTAATCGTTTGTGATGGAGCTTAGCCCTACCCCTAGTTTAGAACTTCCAAAAAAAAAAAAAAGAGTTAAAGAAGGAATAGAAACTGGTCCACTCAAGAAGTAAAATGTTTATTATCCATTTGGGCGGACAAGTATGCGGATCTGACAAGAATCAAAAGAAACAAAGAGATTTACGAAAATATGGTGCAACAATTAAAGGAAATGGGATTTTCCAGAACCCATGCCGAAGTTCAGACGAAAATTAAAAATTTGACTTCAGAATACAGGTAATTTTATTCTTATTGGAAATTTGTTAAGGATAAAAGAATTCTTTCTCCACATTATGTTCTATCCATTTAGAATGAGAAAATTTAAATGTCACCAACGGCATAACTTTGTTTAATTATAACTCCTTTATTTAACCATTTATTATAATAAATTTACAAAGTAGGTTACTTTTATCATACCAGAACATAGAAATAAATGGATTTTAGTAGAGGATATTAATATAATATATCATTCAATTATCAAATAATTCATGAGCAATTGATACTGCAGCATGTCTGAAATTTTGTATGAATTCTTTATATCAGATGTATAAAAATACTTCCCAATTTTTCTTGCACAAATTAAAACTTTATCATTTGTTGATAAATGTTATTCTAATCTATCTATTAGGTCTAAGAAAACATTACATGGATGCACAGCAACTGGCACTAGTCCTTCGGAGTGGCTTCATTTCCGGGAAGTGCATAAAATCATTGGGTACTCCCACCACCATTCAGTCGATGTCATCATCGATAAAATAACATCGATAAACCGATTTAAGCTAGTTTAAAAGCTGCCGTAGTGTGAACGCATAAAAATAAGATAGCTTAAGTTAAGATAGCTTAAGTTCTCTCTTAAGTTAAACTAGTTTAACTTTTCATGTGTGAACGTAGTATTAGTCACTGTTTTCATCAGCACACTTTCCATCCAAAGGGCATTTCGAATTCACGATCCGTTCATCTCACCGTCCTGTTGCTCAATATCCTGTGTTGAAAAGCTCTTTTTGCAGGTCATTGACTGGTACGAATTAATATCAACATGATTCAAAAGACTCTTTGTCATTTACTAGTATATAAACTTTTATGAACAATAGGAAAAATAATTTTTTTCGCAACTGTGAACTGTACTCACCTAAATCGTGTTGTTTCATCAGAAAGTAGCAAAGAATGCCATTCTAAAAGTAGATTCTTTGAAGTTAGGTTACAATTCAAGCAGCTATAGTAAAACAGAAAAATGATATTCTAAATAAAATGAACAAAAATGAAGAAACGGTTCTGCCGCATGGCGATGGATTTTCATGGAATGAAAATGAAAAAAATAGATGGTTCAGTTTATATACAAAGATTATTTTAAGAGTTTTATACAAAGATTATACAAAAATTATTGTGGACGTTTTGGACGTTTAAAATGCTTGCAACTTTTGTATTATTTTTTTATACGTTTTTACAATCTGTGATAAATTTATTTTCATCCCCCCCCCCTATTTGTAATAACAATTTTTAAGCATACTAAAATTAGTTGCGAAAGGAATTTAAATGCGTTGTTGAAATTCCTGCCAATTACAATACTAGATATTCCAAAATGCTTGCCAGAAGTATGGAACTATGGATGTTACCTTTATTTCCTACACCATTAAAATAGGTAATGAAACTTACCAAATCACAATTTTTTAATGTAAATGGGCATAAAAGTCAAATAAAGGAAAGCTTTGACATGAATGATATTTTATAGGAGTAGTTTAAAATGTAAAATGCGTGTAAAAATTCAGGATTTTCTTTTAAGTCCTATAGTCCAATTGTATTTGCCGGGGCTTGCACAAATATAAAAATTTAGTGGACTGTATATTTATTTACTTTGATTAAAATTTGAAAAATCCTAAGAACACAGAATTGTACTCTGCTAAGTACGGAAAGAATGGTTGCTTTTGTGTTCTCTTGTCAAGAAAGGCAAAGCAACATATTGTGGATCTATCAGACGTATCGCTGTGCTGTCAAACTACCTCGTACTAGAGTGGATTGGCTGTCGTAAGTGATGGCTTTCCACCCCATTACACATCGCTACCAGGTAGCTCTAGTCGGATCACCGCCACTCTCGAATGTCGAGATCATCTACATCAAAGCAGAAGCTGTATTTGTCACTAAACATAACACTGTGCCAGTGGCGCATATAAGAGTTTATTTCGGGGGGTGCCGAATATTCTCTAAAGCAATTGTCGGGGGTGTCCATTGGATTCTGCAGTGGAGGAAGAAAATGTTCACTGTTGAGTTGCACTCTCAAAACCACGTGGTTACAGCACATCTTTCATTAACCATCATAAATTTTGGTGATCCCTGTGTCCAGCCCACTGTGTTTACTCTTTACTCAGGAAAGGAAATAGCTTCTCTAAAACAGCTTTTAAATGTGTCCAAATAATAAAACTTTTTAAGAAAATTGTTTCCTCCAGAAAAGCAAATTCGATTTCAAAAAATAATTCAAAATAAAAAGTTATCATGATTGAATCTAGATAAAATTTCGGGAGGGGCCCGGGCCCCTTCGGCCCTCCCCTTATATACGCCCCTGCACTGTGCCATCCCATGCCTTCCCACGACTCAAGCATGGTACCACTGCAGACGCAGTCCATGATGTTCGATAGCTTTTGAATTTCAAATGAGTAGACAATGAATTTCAAATATGATACTGCGATTACACTGCACCTAACACAGCAGTCAATAATTCGAGTAAAGTTTTTTCCCTCCAAAACCAAAAATATTGTGCGAAATAAGTGTCTTTCATGAGCATTTTTTACAAAATTCAAAATTCTCCACTTCTGAAAAGTTCCTCTTAGTGTGTGAATTGTCCTTAAAAGAGCTCCTAAGGTTCTTGTTCTGAAAAATTGTTCCTATATGAATCTCTACAATCACGTGGATCAGGCCTCGAAATAGATTATTTAATACATGTGCACGAGGTGCACCTAAGTTTTTAAATTAGGTGCACAGATTATATTTTAGGTGCACGTAAAAAAAACATAATATAAGAACAGTAATGTCATATCAACTACTTTATTAGTTGGGTATGTCTAGATAGGTTAGTAATAGATAGTAAATACAAATATTTAAACAGTTTTATTTTTACCTGCGAAATTATTGCTTACAAATATTCAGTCATTATCAGACATTGGTGGGCAAAAAACACATAAAAAATAAACGAGTACATCTATATATATAATTCTCTTACGTGGCACGCAAAAAAGACGTTATTAGTTAACGCGTTTTGGCAACATTGTACGATTGTTTGTTTACCACATGACCTCGCGCATCAATTGAATTTATAAGCGTTATCGGATGAAATTTTATTGAAAAAAATGAATTTTAGTTGAGCTGTTGCAGTTTATAATCGAAATAAAAGAAAACGGATGATCTTTTCAGGGCCATTTTAAAACGGTCCTTTTCAGGGCCAGCAATTATAGTTCAACAAGACGCTTGCACTACAACTTTCAACAACAAACGCAATGAGAAGTGTGGGTGGTTCGAGAGCTGGGGAAATGTACACAAACAACATGCTGGGTATTCAATTTCCAAAGCAGCGGTCACATTTCGAGTCCAAATTTGCTCAAAGTTTTCATTTGAATTCTGATGTTAAAGGTACCGTATATATGTTTTCTGCAATACAGCAATTTTAGATTTGAAAAACATTTTTTTGGAATATCATATTTTGTAAACAATTCCTTCTGCTAGGACACATGTCTTCATTGATGCGAGCATAGATTCGCGCAGCGAAATAAAGAGGATTGCGAAGCAATCCTCCGGGGGTTGGCGAGCGTCAGCGAGCAGGGTGCGAGACCCCTAGTTATATTTAAAGCAGATAAATTCTGAATTTAAAGATAAATAATGAAAATATTTGTTTACGATACGCAGTGGCCAGACAATTCTCAGGACGGCTTTACACTTTATTGAAACACGAGGTGTTTACAGAAATGCGGGATGCCTATCGCGGGTGGTCAAGTGATCTAAATTCACCCTTCTCTGCCTGTCGCGGCAGTCGCTTCAACAGAGCCATCTGGAGAAAGTTTCGATTATCGGAAAGTTCTGGTGGCAGAGGCACAAGTAAACCTTCCTCCTGTATAGACCCGTTATGGCTCAATGATTTTATTTTTGCATAGTGTGTATTTTGGAATTTTAATTACGTTCCTTTAGAGCGAGAGAGGTCGATACTAATATTTTGTACAAACATAAAAACAACATAAAACATGTACCCCCCCCCCCTTTTTTTTTTAACGTTAGGTGCACTGCGGGCACCTGTCGGGAAAAAATTAGGTGCACAATTTTGTTTTCATGTGCACCTATGCACCCGGGTATTTCGAGCCCTGACGTAGATATATAGAAAAAATGTGTCTTTCAAAATATGCTACTACATATTGCATATTGGATTATTAATTTAAAAATTCGTGCATATTCTTATAAGTATATCATTGATTGGTTTTATTGTATAAAAAATATCACAATTTTAACTACAAATTTGGAAATATATGTTAACGTATTCTTTGATAAACTAATCCCTTAAATTGTTGCTATTGCTCCTGGTCTAGCCGTCTGCTAGACCAAGTCTTTAACTAAATTGTGTAGGGTTCTGGAGTTAGTCTCGAGGGCTCATTCCAATGCAGGAAAGAATGTGATCAGTAGAGGAGTGTTCCCTTTTCACTTAGAAAAAAATTGGAAAATGTGTGTGCGGATTCAGAAATTCCATGCTTCTGCGGTGGCCTGGCCTAATAGTCGTTGTGTTGCTCCAGTGCGACGTTAACTAAAAATACCAAATACCTAAGGAGTTCAATCTAGACAAAGCCGTTTGAGTCCTTTTTGCCCTTTGTAAAACAAGGACGCACTCAGAGTTTTTCAGGGTACCAGTCTGTTTGGAACGAACTCGTCATGTTGCATTGTTTGAAAAATGTTCTTTTGGAGAACTTTTGCGAAGCACGAGATTCAAAGCATTTAAGAAAGGGTACAGCTACACTCTACGTTTATGAGTGATGGCAACGGCATGGCGATTTTTTTGGCGCGCTTCTAGTAGCGAGTTACGATAACTTAAGGCAACCCATCTTTCGTTACTGTTACTGTGGTTTTCATGGCAACCTCGGCAAACGGAAACTTTCAATTTTTATTTTGAATATTCTAGAAAGTTCTTCCAAAATCCGTTAAAGTCGTTTGATTTCATGGATTCGTTTGAATTTTTTTCTTTCCTCCCATTGGTTTTGTTTTTAAAATATCCTTTGATTGCATTGGTTCTTTTAAATCGTTTTCTGTTATACCATTGGTCCATTTATTTGTATTTTGACAGTTGCGGAGTTTTTATTTTACTAGAATAGTTTTTTCACGATAGGATTAAGAGTTTTGTTTTTTTCATCACTTTTATTTTCATTATTTTTTTACGAAAGAATTCTGACGTTATTAGGTTGTATTATTTCTTGCTTTTTTTGCTTTTGTAAATCTTTTTCTTTTTCAACATGCCCACTGTATTCAGTGTAATTCATAAGTTTCAGGGTATTCTTACCCAACATTCGTAGCTTAGTTTCTCTGCTGGTTCACAAATGTGTTTTGGTGTGTGCTTAAACTTACTACTTTTAGTGAAAGTTTAAAAATATACATACTTTTTAAAACGTTCTGAAATGTGTTTAAAAAGTGTGCTGTAAAAAGAAAAATAATTTTTGACAGAAAAAGAGTTAGGAAATAATTATTTCCTTGGCGACTTTAGAAGTTCGCCAAAAAAATCGCCAAGGCCGTTGCCATTGATCATAAACGTAGAGTGTAGCAGTTCCTAAGAAAGTTTCGTTGACCAGTCTGCCGACTGTGTCATTTCCATCCCAGACGTGTGGACAAGGGGCCTCAAAGGCGACCTGCTCTTCAAAATGGCTTGATTCGCCACTGACCCAACACAACCATTCACCTTACGCCTCCCAAAAGACGACGTCTCAAATGATCCTTAATGTCTGTCTTGAGCCACTGAGTCTCATTGAGTCCTCCTCATCTCTGCAGAACGGCATATGGCATCCCTCCCGCCCCCGAAGGCAAACCGGATGATAATACACACGTCGATACAAATTGCGTGGAACGCGTTTCCTCCACCCTTCCTATCTGAAACGAGTTTATCCCCGCGCATTCCGTCAACACCCCCCTCAAAGGAACCGACCTCTCCTCCTAATGAGGCGCAGTGCCATATGGCACGTGCCCCCGACCTTCCAGATCGGCACGCGCCCGCAATCTGTTCCCTTCCATCGGTCACAAACTACCCCCTCTGTAATTCGAGATCTCCCACATAAAGGGAATCCGCTGAAAGATGTTCTGTTGGGGGCCCCGTGATAAATGACAGTAATCGTCCTCAGATGGGGGTCGACGATTTTTTGCTCTTTGATGTTCGAGGCGCTGTGTGAAGCCTTTCGAGCGAACACCCATCGAATAGAGCCTGCGAACAGCCTTGCAAAACTCGGAACTATTCGACTGGTCGTCGGTGTTTGTGGCACGAGTACAATAGGGATCCACAAGAAGCGTGTATGTTGCCTCTAAACGATCGTGTTCCCTTTCTAAACCCGGTCAGGGATATACACTACATTACAATAATGGACCGGACAGCAAGATGCGATGGTATAAGGGAAATAATGCATGCTTTAATAGGGGGATGGTCCCCCACGTGCTGCAATGACACTAGCAACCCTTCTGAACATAATTTCAACAATGTTTCTATACACAGCTATGGGTATTTGTGTCCATTCCTGCTGTAAAAATGTCGCCAGCTCAGCAGTAGATTTCGGACGTGGTTCCCTGGTCGGTAAGCGTCGCTCTAACTCGTCCCACTCATTTTCTATGGGCGGCCAGGGAAGACGTTTTACATCCATATCTCGATACCACTGCTTGACAGAGGCTAGAGCGTTGTCGTCCTGGAAGTAACATTCCATAAAATTGCCAGAGCGTAGGAAGAACTTGATTGTCTAAAATTTTCATGTAGGTGTCGGCGTACAATTTACCAGGAACAACATCTAAAGGTCCCAGGCCATACCACAAAAAACATCCCCAAACAAGTAGTCGGATAAAATGCAAATGCGCTGGCATCCGGCCCATTATTGTAATGTAGTGTATCTTCTTTAGCTGTGTTTGGACATCACGAACTCGAGTGATTTACTCTTTTCTATGAAGTTTATACTGTACTAGCAAAATACCCGACCTTACTCGGTTTGAATTGGTTTACTCTAGATTGAAGAGATGATGAAAATATATAATGACTTACGTTTTTTGTAGAATGAAATAATATTTTAAAACCTTTCGCCATCTTTAAAATTTCTACAACTTACTTAGGACACAAATCCTACACATGCATATCTATTCATCTAATACATTTCACATACTTCGCACTCTTGCTGTATGACAATGCTACAAAATGACGAAAGCTGACACTAAGGTTTCTACTACAAAAGACGATTTTGAGGGACATTTGGAATTTCATTTCTTAAGTTCTTTTCATGTTCAACTCCATTAATAAACACGACAATTATCTGCGAGTACTCTCGCACTCATAGTCAACAAAACAATATTTTTTTTTTACTTCTGTCACTCTTGTATTGTTGAATTTCGCAATTTTCTCCTGTCTTTATAACAAATAATATTTTAATGCTTGAAAAGTTCTAGTTCGGATTTTTTAAACATTATTATTCTTTCAATAATGACATATTTACACTTACAATTTGCTTTATTCTGACTTACCTGCTACTTTTAGTCGAATACTTTGTGGTGGTGTTTCGTGTGATAAAAAAGAAACACGATTAAAATAATAAATATTTGAAAAGAAAACTGCGAAATGAAACAAAATAAAAGATGTCGGGTAAAAGTTGTTCTAAAGATATTAATTTGTGATTCCTTTTTATCTCTTGATCTTGCAGTTGCCACAACTTACAACTAAAAAGTTTATAAAATTTAGAAATGCGAAATTAATTCATAGCGAAAGAAACACGAGTTTCCGTTTTACTCCCGTACGTTGAAAAATATCGTCTGTCCCAAATGTTCGGAAATCGTTTACATTGCGCAAAGAACAAAAATAAGACTCGAAATAAATAAAGTATCAGAGCTAAAATTTCACCATAAAATTTTTTTTTTTGAAAAATAATTGGTGTTTTAGCAGTATTGGTAAAGCAAATCAAAGTAATCGTAATACTCAAACTGCATTCCAATTTTTCGAAAACTACCAAATTGTGGCTGATTTAAGTATACTTACTCAGATGTTTAAGCATGAAACTCTTCTAAATATTACAATAAAGAAATGTTTAATATTGCATTCACTAAACTTATAGATAATGTATAAAATAAAACACATTGTAATCAAATATCTAGAATAAAATTCATGTGATGCTTGCACAAACACACAAACACAAAATCGAACATAGAACAGAAAGACGGACAGACAGACTTTCGCAACCAATTCCACTCACTAAATGAAGATAAGTACTCACTGTATGCAAATTTCCATGAAAATATATTAAACCGTGTGGACGTGTATAGGGCACAACATACAGACAGACGGACAGACAGACAGACACCAAACGTAAACGAAGCGGATTCGGCATCAGTAGGGTCCAAAACGGATAGAAACTTGAAATGGGTCGAAAATATTGAATGTACAAACAAACACTCCATTCTTATTTATATAGATAGATTGGACTTTGTACTGTGTTAACAATAGCTGAATACTTTCCGGATAGTCCTCGTATATGCTAGAGTTCATTAGCAACTTTATCACTTCCAAATATACTTCCACAGTCGCCTTCTGCAAACAATCGAACCAACGGTGTTCGAGCACGTTCGCTCACAGCTCACGAACTTCCTAGGCCATGTGCTCAGGATATTAGAACGCTTTAATCTTTAGTGGTTGGTGCGCGCGGAGAAAGGACAAAAAGGTGCTCAGTTCGAGGTTATGGCCGCTTGGAGTGGCCTTTGTGTTAGATTGTTGACTTTGTGTACTGAAGAAAGTTCGTCTCAAAAGCCAATTGAATAGCTCTCGGGCCCATAGAAAAGACATAAAATATTGAAGAATGGTAATCTTTTTATGTATCTCTTACGTGGCGTGGCATACAAAAAAGACGTTATTTGTTGTCGCGTTTTGGCAACACTGTACTATTGTTTGTTTATCACGAAGCCTCGCACCTCAATTTAATTTATACCGTTATCGGATTATATTTTATTGAAAAAAAATTTATTTTAGCCGAGATGTTGCAGTTAATACTAGAAATCAAAGAAGGTGGAGGCTCTTTTCAGGGCCATTTAAAAAACGACCCTTTTCAGGGCCAATAATTTTCGACAACAAACTCAGTGAAAAAAGTGTATAGGTGGCTCGAGTGCTGGGGAAATGTGCACACAAACAACATGCTGGGTATTTAATTTCCAAAGGAGGGCTCACATTTCGAGCCAAAATTGGCTCAAAGTTTTCATTTTAATTCTGATTTCAGAGGTACTGTATATCTTTTCTGTACTACTACAAATTTATGTTCGAAATATTTTTTTGCAATACCATATTTTGTAAACAATCCCTTCTGCTAGGACACATGTCTTCATTTATGTGAGCGAAGCGAGCATAGGCTCGCGCAGCGAACCAATGAGGGTTGCAAGGAATCCTCCAGAGATTGGCAAGCATTAGCGAGCCAGGGACGGGCCCCCTAATTCAAAATAATATTTCATTCTCATTTTATTTGAGTCATTTTGATTTAACACGAGCGGGCCAAGCCATTTAAAAAAAAAATGTTTTTTCCCTAAATTCTAAGAAAGTTTTTTTTAATTGCGGCATAATAGTACTTTATTTGTGGCAATATTATTTTATTTGGGGCATATAATAGTAGTTTATTTGTGGCATATAGTGTAGTAATATTACACGTACTAATGAGGAACACGCTGGGAAGTTTCAACGCGAATTAAAGTTTTTGACAACCTCTTACTGAGAATTATATAACGGTCTATCCAAAACACGAACACAACGATTAATAACTGTATTCGTTCGTACGGTGAAACATCGGCACCAGAGGAGGATTTTTGACGTACAGATTTTCGCTCAAGAGATCACAGAAAGAAATTCTTCAACCTGTAGACTACGGCCGGAACAGCAGTTGTACCATGATCGCATGCCAAGAAAGAATTTTTGTAACGGACAGTACATCAAGTGTACCTTGAATTTAGATTACAGCCGTTACATCAGTTGTACCTTGAAAATTATAAGAATATAGCGCCAAGAAAAAATCACTCTTGTTATATCTATAGACGTAGCAAAAAGGTTAATACAGGAAGAAGACAGTGTCCACAACATTTCTAGTGATAGCAGTGATATTGCAGTCGTACGCAAACGTTGGAGCCGTTTATTGTCAGAATGTAAAACAGATTTTTTGTTCATGACAAATTATTTCATTTCAAATGTAAATTTACTTTGATACATTTTTATTACATACTAGCAAAATACCCGACCTTACTCGGTTTGAATTGGTTTACTCTAGATTGAAGAGATAATCAAAATATATAATGACTTACGTTTTTTGTAGAGTAAAAATTTATTTTAACATCTTTCGCCATCTTTATATTTTCTACAACTTACTTTGGACACAAATCCTACACATGCATATCCATTCATGTAATACATTTCACATACATCGCACAATTGCTGTATGACAATGCTACAAAATGACGAAAGGTGATACTAAGGTTACTACTATAAAAGACGATTTTGAGGGAGATTTGGAATTCCCTTTCTTAAGTTCTTTTCATGTTCAACTCAATTAATTAAAATTACGATTTACGGCGAGTGCTCTCGCACTCATAGTCAACAAAACAATATTTTTTTACTTGTGGCACTCTTGCCTCCGGTATGCGACATTGTAAATTTTTGCAATATTCTCCTGTCATTATTACAACGAATTTTTTAATGTTGGAAAAAGTTCCAGTTTGGATTAATAAACATTATTATTCTTTCAATAACGGCATTATTCTTTAAATAACGGCATTATTCTTTCAATAATGGCATAACTACACTTAAAATTTACTGAAAATTTATACTGACTTACCTAACATTTTTAAGTCTAATACTTTGTGGTGCTGTTGCGTGTGATGAGAAGGAAAACACATTTATTAAAATAATAAATATTTAAAACTGAAAACAGCAAAGTAAAACAAAATAAAAGAAGTCGCAAAAAATTGTTCTAAAGATATTAATTTGTGATTCAATTTTATCTCTTGATCTCGCACAGTTGCCACAACTTACAACTAAAAGTGTACAAAATTTAGAAATGTGAAATTAATTCAGAGCGAAAGAACCAGAAAAAATATCACTGCTCGCGCGATCTTGTTCATTCTCGTTTCATTGAAAAATATCGTCTGTCCCAAATATTCGGAAATAGTTTTCATTGCGCAAAGAATAAAAATAAGACTCGAAATAAATGAAGTACATAGATGAAATTCCATAAAAAAAAAAAAAATTTTGAAGAATAATTACTTTTTCAGCCGTACTGGTAAAGCAATCGAAGTAATCGTAATATTCAATAGACATTCCAATTTTTCCAAAACTACCAAATTATGGTTGATTTAAGTATACTTACTCAGGTGTTTTAGCATGAAACTCAACTAAATATAACAATAAAGAAATGTTTAATATTGCGTTCACTAAACTAATAGATAATGTATAAAATAAAATACAATGCAATGAAATATCTGGAATACAATTCATGTGATGTCTACACAAACACACAAACACAAAATCGAGCATAGAACAGAAAGACGGACAGACAGACTTTCGCAACCAATACCACTCACTAAATGAAGATAAGTACTCACTGTATGCAAATTTTCATGAAAATATCTTAAACCGCGTGGACGTGTATAGGGCACAACATACAGACAGACACCAAAAGAAAAAAAGGCGGATTCGGCATCAGAAGGGTCCAAAACGGATAGAAAACTTGAAATGGGTCGAAAATATTGAATGTACAAACAAACACTCCATTCTTATTTATATAGATTATTGCCATGTACGTATATTTTGTAAAAATAAAATTATAAGCTCAAAATGAATATTTTCATGTTTTTTTTAAATTATTTTTACTGATTTTCACGGAACCCCCAATTTCTTTTTCTTCCACAGACACAATGCCTTTTTTACACGTACTTTTCAGGATCGTATCTATTGGGTAAAAACGGAATTGGTGTAACCTTTCATCTTCCGGAGGAAAGGAACCTTCATCATCTGATAGGTCCACGTGACGGGAGAAGAAGAACATCCATTGATTCATCACGATTGGTCCGCACGACATAGTAGTACAATGACGATTTCACTACTTTAGTCGCAACTCTATAGCGAATTCATATACACTTACCATGCAGTAAGATAAATTCCCAAATGAGGCGATAAGGTGCCAAGTCAATTATCCTCAGAGCAATCGCATACCTACTTCTCGACGTTTCGAAAAGCTCCTCTCAATAACAATTATTATTTGACATATTCCACGCCTATGCTCTGGCCCTTGGTTCAATAGGCTCTGGGCACGAATCTGGTTCTGGGGGTAGTGGAGTAGAATCCACTTTAAGCTGTATGGCACGATCTAGTTTAAACACTTCTTTAAAATTTGCCGTATGACAACAAACAGTCAACATCCATGATTAATTTGAAATGTTTTGGTAAATTTTAATTAACGTCGTACTAGAGCAATACAACGGGCTATTGACGACGATCGGGGATCAATCCCCTAAGGAAAAGATCCGAGGACAACGGTCAGATGACAATGCAACACCTGAGCTGACAACCCACTCTCCAAACTTCCACACCAACCCAACGTGAGGACTTTCGGCCACGACAGATTTAAGGTGACTTGGATTCGAACCAGGAACCTTCCGATCTAGAGGCTTACACTTTAACCAACAGACCGGTTGGTCGGGGTGTGTACAAAGGGGTCTGGCATCAAATGTCCTCACGTTGGCATGGTGTGGAAATACGGAGAATAAGGTGCTAGAAGTTGACCTCGTCATCTGACCGTGGTTCAAATTTACTTTGTGTTATCATTTGATCTTTCTCTTTGGGAATGGTCCTGGACCCGTTGGGAGACTACAGTGCGACGTTAATTCAATTACCTACCTTTAAAGTGGATTGTAAGGTATCGGTTCTAAAGCAATGCTATAATGCTGAAAACTACGAGTACCGCTTATTAGAACTGCCTGGGGTGTAACGCGAACAGTGTCCTCATGGTTGATGCTAAATCTGCTGAGCTGGCACCCCACTCTCCAAACTTCCACACCGGTGAAATTTTAAGTGACCGGTGGAGTTTTAAAAGTTTGAGAACTATGAAAAGTCAATCTAGTCAGTCACACGCTGGTCTCAAGCCGTCAAAGTGATTTAAGTGCAATCAAAATTGCCGCCCCGAAAGGCTGGCGCCCTGGGGCTATCAGCCCATTTAGTCCTGTGGTTAGGGTGGCCCTGGTCAGCACCCCTTTACAGGCACGAATTCACAAAATCATTGTTTCGGAAAACTAATGCGTATGTAATGCAACGTATTTTAATTCTATTTCATAATTACGCTTTTTAAGGTTTAGTTTTGGCATATTTTTAGACTCCTTTTTACTATTGTCCTAGTCGCTATTAAATATTATTTAATTTTGTGTTTGGCACAGCTTGTCGGCTGTCAGACCTTGCACCATAAAACCACAAACAGCCAACACAAAACATGTTAACATATTCGAAGAATAACTTAACGAAATGGAAACAAGAAACCTAAAAGAATCCGGAGCATATAATTGCAGTTTCAAACTACTAACGGAGAGTTAGCACATTTAACTACTTTGTTATCAAAAATTAGGAATGACTTTTGACACTCGCAGGTAAAAAAAAGTTTTGTCCATTTCCTAGAGCCGCACAATCACTAACGAACTAAATCATGTGTGCCGAGATTTGAGCACACTTTTAAGAACCAATTCGCCAATGTAAAGTATATCGCTGGAGTATAATAATAATCGTTTAAAACTACTAATGCAGAGTTAGCATATAAATTACTTTGTTATCAAAAATTTTGAATGACTTTTGATACTCGCAGGTATAAAAGTTTCGTCCATTTCTAGTGCCACGCAATCGCTATCGAACTGAAATGTGTGAGCCGAGATTTGAACACACGTTTAAGAACCAATATTGCCAATGTAGAGTATATCACCGATGTGTATGTAGATAATATAGCCGGAGTATAATAATAACCGTTGCAAACTACTAATGAAGTTTGCACTTAAACTACTTTATTATCAATAATTAGGAATGGCTTTTGACACTTGCAGGTAAAAAAGTTTCGTCTATTTCTAGTGCCACGCAATCAATAGCGAACTAAAATATGTGTGTCGAGATTTGAGCACACGTTTAAGAACCAATATTGCCAAAGTAGAGTATATCACCAATGTGTATGTACGGTATATCACCAATGTGTATGTAGAATATATCGCCGGAGTATAATGATAACAGTTGGGAACTACAAATGAAGAGTTAGCACATTAACTACTTTTTTATCAATAATTAGGAAGGAATTTTTACACTTGCAGGTAATAATGTTTCGTCCATTTCTAGTGCCACGCAATCACTAACGAACTAAAATATGTGTGTCGAGATTTGAGCACACGTTTAAGAACCAATATCGCCTATGTAGAGTATATCACCAATGTAGAGTATATCGTCAATGCGTGTGTGTAGATATGAACTCGAGTCATTGAAGATTTGACTCATTTTTTAATTTCGTCTTTGCTCAGTCAATACTGACTGTTAATAATCTTTAATTACAAGGTATGAAATTTTGAAATTTGTATTATTTCGATGTAAAATGTAATATATTTTTAAAATTTAAATATTTTTGTCGTCATTTTCCGATTAACAGTAAACCACTTGATCCAGTTAAGTTAAATATAGCCTACTTAGCATGTACCTCTTAGTTGATCGATTTCTAAAAAACTACTAAACATTTTATTATTAAATTTTGTGTGTATACATATATTCTAAGTATTTGTGAGTGTAATAGACCTCAGGTTTTGCAATTGATGAATAAAATTTCATGTTATAGCAACTTTTCCTATGAAATACATAGAATTTTATCAAAGAATGGAGTTGCAATGAACTCGACTCTATAAATTTCAAAATAATTTAACTACAACTTAACCTCTGGTCTATTATATAGAAAACAATCCTAGATATACAAATATGAAAGCAATTTTGTAACATGTATGCAAATATTTTTATAGAACATTTTTCCTAGTTGGCAAATATTTATTAAAATTTTCAAAATAATGTCAATATTTTTAGATAGGAATGTCAGTATTATTTCAATTCCAAACAAATGTATCATTTCACATAGAAATCTACCTAAAAAAGTATTAATAATGATTCATATCACATTAAAAAAAAAAGGCTCCGAACGTAGTCGGATACCTTTTAAAGACGCATTTTCTTAAAAACAATTAAAGGGAAATCGCTATCAGTCATAGCTTAGTACGCCGCCAGGGACGAACGTAACGCCGCCAGATTAGATTTCAGGCGACATTATGTCTGATTGCTTTACCACTGCAGACGTCGTGTAAATTGAATACATAGCAAATAAAGAAATACATTTCAAAAATACATTGTGATTAAGAAAACAGAGAAGGATGTTTCGGTAGTGTTAATTCTTACCAAAGTACAAAACCGGTCTTTACTGGTGTTTTACTACCGGTTTTTAATCATCTTTGGTTCCGATCGCATAATTCCAACTTCCTTGTCACACACATTAATTTTCGTGGTTTTCAACCAAATCTGCGTGATTTTCAACCAATTTTGAATTTTTTGACCAATATAAGGAATTCAGTTATGCGAAAATGAACAAATGTCTTACCAAGGGATGCTATTTTCAGGAGAGGGACAGTAGATTCTTTTCAAAGGATTATAGGAGGCGTCGTGGTTTAGTGGATTTGTCCACAGCACCAGTAAACCTGCGAATTCTAGGCGGCGCAAGCTCGATTGCTCTCTCTGGATGTATTTCTCTCTTCTGAGTCAATAAAACTTTATGTGTGTGTGGCCATTACTTGACTTTCCTGTCTTGTGTTTGGCACAGCATGGCCAAATATGACCCTTGTACTATAATACAGTGTACCAAAAAAAAAAAAAAAAGGATTCTGTTCCAAGGAAATGAGAAATAAAATATTTTTTTTTAAACTAGGGGGCTCCGCCCTCTGCTCACTTATGCTCGCCAACCCCCGGGGAATGCTATACAATCCTATTTGGTTTGCTTCTCAAACCAACATTCCATTCGCTGAGTTTAGTCTCCTGCGACGCCGAAACTATCTTAATAATTTGTATAGTCCTGATTTGACTTTCCAGTCCATGACGTCACAGCGAGGATTTCGCCACTTGCTTGCTGACTATCGCCAACCCCCGGGGATTGCTAAGCAATCCCGTTTGGTTTGCTTCGTAAACCAAGACCCCTTTCGTGAGTGATTTCCGTTTTTTTTTTAAAATTCTAACACTTAATGCACCCTAAGCTAATAGCGGAATCAGTAAAAAACCTTCTCCATACTGTTCCTTGTACAATTTTAAAAGAACCATGTTAATTTTGTAATTTCTTGATTTTTAATTTCTCGGTAAACCGTCTGAGAACAGAGTGAAAAAGACGTGCCCTTTCCTCGCCAAAAAAAATCTTTATATGGTAATTGTTGCTACAATAAATTTGTTATCTGACAAACCCGTTAGTCAGGATATGTAACCTCCATTTCCGTGAAGAACAATAAATGCTCCGCGTTCTAAAAAATGCGAAATTTGTCTGACCAACTTTTGATCGCATCTACTTTATTTATTAATCAATTAAAAAAATAACTATACCATAAGAAACAGTACAATCTAAGGTATTCAGTGGTATTCTCAAACTTAAAAATAATAGTATAAAGCTGTAAATATGACAGTTTTAATAAAAGTAGCGAAAATATTCCGAAATTTGCATGACCTACTTTTGATGGCATCGAATTCATTTATAAGTCAATTTAAAAAATAATTTTACCGTAAGAAAGAGCACATTCTAAGGTATACTGCAATGTTTTCAAATTTAAAAAACTAATAGTAATAAGATATAGATATGACAATTTAAAAAAAATAACGAAAATGTCCCGATTTTTCCCGAATTTCAAAAAAATATTATCAGTAACCAAATTGAAATTTCTAAAAAAACTCGACGAGCTGCAAACATTTACGTTGAGAGGTACCCTAAAAAAAATTCTCGACTGAAGACTGAAAATTTGAACGTCTTTTGTTCACTCGCGATAGAAATTTCTCTTTTTTAATTTTGACACTTAATAAACCCTAAACAAATAGCCGTATCGGATGAAAAACAAACCATGTGAATTTCATAATATTCTGATCCGTACTTTCTCGGGAAACCGCCTAAGAATCGAGCAGAATTCCAGGGAAAGAAAAATTAGAATATTTCCAAAGGATTCTACTGCATCAAAAGAAACAATAGTATTTTCTAAATGTGGGAAAAAAAACCATGGAATACAAAACTAAATAATTACATCTATTGATGTATCTGGTCATCAAATTTGTTGCTGGGTAAAGCAAAACACTTAACTCGGATATCTCGCTCAGAAGTTTAAATCCTACGCTGTTTATATCCATAACACAGTGAACCAAAACATCATCCAAAGTATTCTAGTCCAAGGAGAGGAGGAATACAATCTTTCTAAATTATAAAACTTCAAAGGAAAGGAAAAGTAGAATCTTTCCAAATGATTCTACTGCATCAACAAAAAAAAACAATAATATTTTCAAAATGTGGAAAACATTCCTGGAATACATTACTAAATAATCGCATCTAATGATGTAATCTGGTCATCAAATTTGTTTTTTTTTTGCTAGGTAAAACAAAACACTACACGGATATCTCGCTCAGAAGTTTAAATCCCCAATACGTGTTTATATCTATAACACAGTGAACCAAAATACCAACCAAAGTATTCTATTCCAAGGAAAGGAGAAATACAATCTTTCTAAATTATAAAATTTCAAGGAAAGGAAAAGTAGAATCTTTCCAAATGATTCTACTGCATCAAAAGGAACAATAGTATTTTCTAAAGGTGGAATAAATCCATGGAATTCTTTACTAAATAATCGCATCTAATGATGTAATCTGGTCATCAAATTTGTTGCTGGGTAAAGCAAAACACTTACTCGGATATCTCGCTCAGAAGTTTAAATCCTACGCTGTTTATATCTATAACACAGTGAACCAAAATCTTAACCAAAGTATTCTATTCCAAGGAGAGGAGGAATACAATCTTTCTAAATTATAAAATTTCAAGGAAAGGAAAAGTAGAATCTTTCCAAATGATTCTACTGCATCAAAAGGAACAATATTATTTTCTAAAGGTGGAATAAATCCATGGAATTCTTTACTAAATAATCGCATCTAATGATGTATTCTGGTCATCAAATTTGTTTTGCTAGGTAAAACAAAACACTACACGGATATCTCGCTCAGAAGTTTAAATCCCCAATACGTGTTTATATCTATAACACAGTGAACCAAAATACCAACCAAAGTATTCTATTCTAAGGAAAGGAGAAATACAATCTTTCTAACTTATAAAATTTCAAGGAAAGGAAAAGTAGAATCTTTACAAAGGATTCTACTGCATCAAAAGGAACAATAGTATTTTCTAAAGGTGGAAAAAATCCATGGAATACTTTACTAAATATCGCATCTAATGATGTAATCTGGTCATCAAATTTGTTGCTGGGTAAAGCAAAACACTAACTCGGATATCTAGCACAGAAGTTTAAATCCTACGCTGTTTATATCTATAAAACAGTGAACCAAAATATAAACCAAAGTATTCTATTCCAAAGAGAGGAGAAATACAATCTCTCTAAATTAAAATTTCAAGGAAAGGAAAAATAGAATAGTTCCACAGGATTCTACTGCATCAAAAGGAATAATAGTATTTTCTAAAGGTGGAAAAAATCTATGGAATACGTTACTAAATAATTGTATCTATTGATGTATCTGGTCATCAAATTTGTTGCTGGGTAAAGCAAAACACTTACTCGGATATCTCGCTCAGAAGTTTAAATCCTACGCTGTTTATATATATAACACAGTGAACCAAAATATCAACCAAAGTATTCTATTCCAAAGAGAGGAGAAATACAATCTCTCTAAATTAAAATTTCAAGGAAAGGAAAAGTAGAATCTTTCCATAGGATTCTACTGCATCAAAAGGAATAATAGTATTTTCTAAAGGTGGAAAAAATCTATGGAATACGTCACTAAATAATTGTATCTATTGATGTATCTGGTCATCAAATTTGTTGCTGGGTAAAGCAAAACACTTACTCGGATATCTCGCTCAGAAGTTTAAATCCTACGCTGTTTATATCTATAACACAGTGAACCAAAGTATTCTATTCCAAAGAGAGGAGAAATACAATCTCTCTATTTCAAGGAAAGGAAAAGTAGAATCTCTTTCCATAGGATTCTACTGCATCAAAAGGAATAATAGTATTTCCTAAAGGTGGAAAAAATCTATGGAATACGTCACTAAATAATTGTATCTATTGATGTATCTGGTCATCAAATTTGTTGCTGGGTTTAGCAATACTTAACTCGGATAAAAGTTTAAACCCCCAGTACGCTGTATTCGGAGTGAGAGAGTGGAAGTGCGCGGCATTGGGAAACCAGAACCAATACGTCATCCAATCCCACGCGACGTGCTAATCGCCTGTCCACCAATTAGGGGAACGGGTTCCCCTTTTCAAATTTCCCTATCAGTGGCCGGCGGCACGCTTTGGCGGCGTTTGTTTACTTCCCCAAGATGCATACATAAATAAAAAAAAGTTCCCCTTCGAGACGGCTTCCTTTGATGTGGGCAACGAGTGTGTTCCGGATTAGAAGAAAAAGAACCCCAACTCCTGATGGAGTCAGACTTTCCGAGTGGGGCAAACCGTAAATGAGTTGCAGTCTAAAAATAGACTCGAAAAAAGCCACAGTGTGGAGAGGTGGAATTGACGAATTCTTTTACACACACATAAAAGGACAAGAATCGGAATTGTTTCAATTTGTGGGAGGGTTAGGGTGACGAATCTCGTTCATCAAGATCTGACCAATGCAAAATACCCGAATACAAAATACTTCGTCGAGAGAACCACCCGTGAGGGTTAAGTAACTTCTATTGCTCAGGCTCGTCTTGAACTTTTTTTTTATTTTTTAGGGCCACGGGTTATTTGGTGCCTTCCTATAACTTTAGGCCCGGTGCACACATCCGGTTTTTCAACGTGCGGCGCCACTGCGACACCGAAGCCCAACTATGCACACATAACCGTGAAATGACGCACGAACTCATTTCGCGCCATTTGCGTTAAATATTCTATCGAAGAAAACGTGTTTATTTCGCTTACTTGGTGTAAAAAAAGTATATTTTGAAACAAAATAGACGTTACAGGATACCATTTAAAATTTTTTTTATTTTATTCCATTTGTTTATGAAAACAAGGTACTTTAGAACGGAGACACATGTGCGGCGCCGTGGGGAACTGCTGTAGAAATTGCACGCAAGTTAGACGTGCGTCGGCCCAGCGGCGCTGGAGGCATGTGTGCACTGCTCCATTGGATCTAATATATCTCAGACCGCACTTGCGTTGCGGCAGCGGCGCCGCACGTTGAAAAACCGCATGTGTGCACCGGGCCTTATGGTGTAGGAAGACACCAAGGGATTCACATTCTTAGGAGTTGGCACACGTTTACCTTCATGGCAGGAAAACTTAAGAGACGAGTCTTGGCAATAGAAGGTACTTAAACCTCCCGGTGGTTCTCTAGACGAAGTATCTGGTCATTAGAGGAACAGTAATCTAGATCCTTATGAGCGATTTGTCTCGTCTTAGGAGAAACCTGACAGATCTAGTCATCAACAAAACATCGGCAATATCTTGATGACGAATTATCTCGTCATTAGCAACATTGGTCAGATCTTGACGAACGGGATAGCTCGTCAGAACCACTTGGAGGTTTTAGAACAAGCACCCCAACCAATGACGAGTACCACAAGAACTGCTATTGAATTTAGATGGACTGTAGCAGTGGTTGGGGCAAACCGCGGCTCTGCCACGATTCGATTTCGACTAAATGCTGGCAGTAAATAGCCAGCTGGTGATGCGATGGAGAAAGCAGTTGAGGAACTTCAGAAGAGTCAAGAAAAATCCAATTCTGTATTTAATTATTGGGTGCAACCTTCCAACAATGTTAATATTGCAAGCTTTATTGCTAGTCAAGAGATTGCTAATAGAAGTAAAACTACACATACGGTGAATACATTAAAAGCTGTTTTGTAACTGCATCCGAAGAGCTATTCCAGGATTTTAAGAACAAAGCAAAAATTCTTTAAAAAATCAAAGAGTTATTTTTACGGTTTGCTAAAACAGTGTAAGACAGAACAGTCAAAATGTCTTCGAATATAACCAATCAGCAAATCGAAGATCTTAAATTGGTTTCAGCCTTAACAATAGCTGTTTGCGAATCGTGTGACAAAAATGACACAGCGCAAGTTTCATTTTTTCGATTTACTGTAAAATCCCGATTATCCGAATTTCCGCCTTAACCGAGCTATCAACTAATTCTAGGATTATTTTTTTTGTTCTACATTTTCCATTTTTAAAACTACCGACAAAAATTCTAAACTTGATCTTACAAACATTCAGGAAAACGAAATCCGTGACTTGATAAACGCTGATGAACAACAAGAGATTACAGATAAAATGATCGTCAATAAGGAAAATGAATCTAGCGATGATGAAGAGAGAGAGAGAGAGAGAGAGAGAGAGAGAGAGGGACAGCGATGATGAAAATTGACAAATGAAAATATCCCATACAGATGGACTAAAAGCTATCGAAAGTGCTATTGAATATATAGAACAAGAAGAACCGACGCCAGCAATCCTGCTATCCTTAAAAAATGGCGAAACATTGCATCAGAAAAACGCCAAAGTAGTAAAACAAAAAACAATAAGGAATTTTTTAAGTGAGAAATATTTAACTATCGTAATAATAAGAATTGCATGCGGTGTATCTGTATAACTTTTGTATTTGCTAAAATATACATTTAAACCTACACGATTTATTTTATTTACAATTTTCGCTAAAACCGAGTTTTTCGGTTATCCGAGTTAGTCTTGGTCCCCATTAACTCGTATAATCGGGACTCTTTTGTATTTCGTCTTCGGGTCCTAAAAGAACTCTTAGGATTATTGCCACTGAAAGGTCAAACATGTGGCGAGGATATTGAAAATGCTGTCATTGAATGCCATGGAGAAACATATTCCACTCGATAAAATTGTTTCAATCTCAACAGATGGGGCAAAATGTATGACCGAAGTGAGAAAAGGTTTTGTTTCTATATTGAAGAAAAAAATTAATCACGAAGTACTTTTTTGCCGTTGCATCATTCATCAAGAAGCGCTTTGTGCGCATACATTTCCAGAAGAAATTTGCAATGTTATGGAATTGGCGATCAAGATTGTCAACAAAATTGTAGCTAAAGCCCCGTTCACATTGAGGCGCGTGAAACGCGGGTTGGCGAGTCGTTTTTCTTAAGGAAATGTAGCTTTTACATCGAAGTCCATCATCGTCAATATGTAATTCATTCCATGTTCGTGTGTTTTACGTATTGTATAAAATGTTGTGGACAAGTGGACTTTGTGAAAGCAAACTTTCAAGGTATTTTATCCGATTGTTATCAGATTTGCAGACTGATCTCAACTAAAATAAAATGGACTTTGGAAACAAACTTTTGGAGTTTTCCGATTGTTATCAGATTCGCAGACTTCTCAACTAAATTGCTTTATTATTTTTGAAATGTGTATCAGGAAATACTTTTGCTTGTACTTGTTCAATAAAACTACTATTAAATTCCTTTTCCTTAAGGAAATATAGCTTTTCCATCGAAGTCAATCATCGTCAGTATGGAATTCGTTCCATATTCATGTGTTTTCCGTATTGCATAAAATGTTATGGACAAGTGGACTTTGTGAACGCAAACTTTCAAGGGAATTTATCTTATTGTTATCAGATTTGCAGACTGATCTCAACTAAAATTAAATGGACTTTGGAAACAAACTATTGGAATTTTCCATTGTTATCAGACTTGCAGACTGATCTCAACTAAAATAAAATGGACTTTGGAAACAAACTATTGGAATTTTCCATTGTTATCAGACTTGCAGACTGATCTCAACTAAAATAAAATGGACTTTGGAAACAAACTATTGGAATTTTCCATTGTTATCAGACTTGCAGACTGACATCAACTAAAATTAAATGGACTTTGGAAACGAACTTTTGGAGTTTTCCGATTGTTATCAGATTTGCAGACTTCTCAACTAAAATGCTTTATTATTTTTGAAATGTGTATATCTGGAAATACTTTTGTTTGTACTTGTTCAATAAAACTACTTTTAAATTCCTTTTCCTTAAGGAAATATAGCTTTTCCATCGAAGTCCATCATCGTCTGTATGGAATTCGTTCCATATTCATGTGTTTTCCGTATTGCATAAAATGTTACGGACAAGTGGACTTTGTGAACGCAAACTTTCAAGGGAATTTATCTTATTGTTATCAGATTTGCAGACTGATCTCAACTAAAATTAAATGGACTTTGAAAACAAACTTCTGGAGTTTTCCATTGTTATCAGATTTGCAGACTGTTCTCAACTAAATGAAATGGACTTTGGAAATGAACTTTTGAAGTTGACCGATTGTTTTCAGATTTGCAGACTTTTTCTATAAATTAAATTGGTCCAAAAAGCTGAGTTGTTGAAAAGTTATTCCAATTTACGTGGCACATTTCTTGCCTAATTAACAAATTGATAGTTTCCATCACATTAACTTTTCTTTGATTCTCCTTAATCAAATTTAAATAATAGTTTGTTCACTTCTAAATCAAAGGAACTACATTTAGAAAATGCAAACATTTACTAAGGCACCAACAATTTCGGGTTAAGAATGATTTTAAACCAAAATTTCAAACTTAGGAAGCATGCATTTCTCATCTGCAATTAAATACATTCAGAAGATTTCAAATCTGATTTAAATGGATTATCAAGAATAAAAATTCAAGGAAATCTAGTAAAACCGATGCGTAGTAAGAAATTCGAAGCAGGTTTTTTTTTTTAACAAACTTACTTTTGTTTATCTAATACATGTGTTACATTGTAACTCGGTCAAATATGACCAAGATAAAAACAACTTTTCATTTTTGCTGTCTTAGCGTTTGGTATCAATTCATTTCAAAATCATTAAGAAAATTATTTTCTGATTTTTAAGTCTACTCTTACTTTAATTGAATTTCCGTATCTATATAAATAAGAATGGAGTGTTTGTTTGTACATTGAATATTGTCGACCCATTTCAAGTTTTCTATCTGTTTTGAACCCTTCTGATGCCAAATCCGCCATTTTCGCGTTTGGTGTCTGTCTGTCCATCTGTCTGTCTGTCTGTCTGTATGTATGTATGTTGTGCCCTATACACGTACACATGGTTTAATATATTTTCATGGATATTTGCATACAGTGAGTACTTATCTTCATTTAGTGAGTGGAATTGGTTGCGAAAGTCTGTCTGTCCGTCTTTCTGTTCTATGTTCGATTTTGTGTTTGTGTGTTTGTGCAAGCATCAGATGAATTTTGTTCCAGATATTTGATTGCAATGCGTTTTATTTTATACATTATTTAGTAGTTTAGTGAATGCAATATTAAACATTTCTTTATTGTTATATTTAGTTGAGTTTCATGCTAAAACACCTTAGTATGTATACTTAAATCAACCATAATTTGGTAGTTTTGGAAAAATTGGAATGTCTATTGAATATGACGATTACTTCGATTGCTTTACCAGTACCTGCTAAAAAAGTAATTATTCTTCAAAAAAAATTTTTTTTTTAATGGAATTTCAGCTCTGATGTTTTATTTATTTCGAGTCTTATTTTTGTTCTTTGCGCAATGAAAACGATTTCCGAATATTTAGGACAGACGATATTTTTCAACGAAACGAGAATGAACAAGATCACGCGAGCAGTGATACTTTTTGTTTCTTTCACTGTGAATTAATTTCACATTTTTAAATTTTGTGCATTTTTAGTTGACCACTGTGGCATCTCTGTGAGATCAAGAGATACAATTAAATCACAAATTAATATCTTTAGAACAATTTTTTCCGACATCGTTTATTTTGTTTTATTTCGCTGTTTTCTGTTTTAAATATTTATTATTTTAATAAATGTGTTTTCCTTCTCATCACACGCAGCAGCACCACAAAGTATTCGACTTAAAAATGGCAGGTAAGTCAGAATAAATTTTCAGTAAATTTTAGGTGTAGTTATGCCATTATTGAAAGAATAATGCCGTCATTTAAAGAATATTGCCGTTATTTAAAGAATAATGCCGTTATTGAAAGAATAATGCCGTTATTGAAAGAATAATGCCGTTATTGAAAGAATAATGCCGTTATTGAAAGAATAATGCCGTTATTGAAAGAATAATGCCGTTATTGAAAGAATAATAATGTTTAAAAATCCGAACTAGAACTTTTCAAACATTAAAAAATTCGTTGTTATAATGACAGGAAAAGATTGCAAAATTTCACAATGTCGCATACCCAAAAGTGCCACAAGTAAAAAAATATTGTTTTGTTGACTATGAGTGCGAGAGCATTCGCCGTAAATCGTAATCTATATATATAATTCTCTTACGTGGCTCACGAAAAAGACGTTATTTGTAATCGCGTTTTGGCAACACTGTACGATTGTTTGTTTATCGCGAAGTCTCGCGCATCGATTGAATTTATAGCGTTATCGGATGAAATTTTATTGAAAAAAAAAAGGAAATTTTAATGAGCTGTTGCAGTTAGTTTATAATAGAAATCAAAGAAAGCGGAGAATCTTTTCAGGGCCATTTAAAAAACGGTCCTTTTCAGGGCCAACAATTATAGTTCAACAAGACGCTTGCACTATAACTTTCGGCAACAAACTCAATGAAAAAGTGTGGGTCGTTTGAGTGCTGGGAAAATGAACACACAAACAACATGCTGAGTATTCAATTTCCAAAGCAACGCTCACATTTCGAGTCAAAATTTGCACAAAGTTTTCATTTGAATTCTGATTTTAGAGATACTGTATATATTTTTTCTGTAATACAGCAAATTTAGATTTGAAAAACATTTTTTTGGTAACATATTTTGTAAACAATCCCTTCTGCTAGGACACATGTCTTCATTGAGGCGAGCGAAGCGAGCATAGGTTCGCGCAGCGAACCAATGAGGATTGCGAAGCAATCCTCCGGGGGTTGGAGAGAGTTAGCGAGCAGGGGACAGGCCCCCTAGTATTTATTAATTGAGTTGAACATGCAAAGAACTTAAGAAAGGGAATTCGAAATCTCTCTCAAAATCGTCTTTTGTAGTAGTAACCTTAGTGTCACCTTTCGTCATTTGTAGCTTTGTCATACAGCAAGGGTGCGATGTATGTGAAATGTATTACATAAATGGATATGCATGCGTAGGATTTGTGTCCAAAGCAAGCAGTAGAAATTATAAAGGAAAGCTATTCAAATGAATTTTTATTCTACAAAAAAAGTAAGTCACTATATATTTTGATTATCTCTTCAATTTAGAGTAAGGCAATTCAAACCGAGTAAGGTCGGGTATTTTGCTAGTTATAGAATAGTTTTATGGAAAATTAGGATATTTTAATTAATTAAAAAATAACTGAACAGTATTTTTTTTGAAACTCCCGGGGAGATTGATACTTGAATACTTTCTTTGGCTACAATCGAATATTTCAAGACTCCGTGGAGTGAGGAAAGTGGTATCCCGGTCGGAAGAGTAACGAATGGTTGTGAGTACGAATCACGCCTAACATCAACGCGTACAAAGGGAATCACTTGAAGTTTGGAGGGTGGGGTGCCAGCTCAGGTTCAACCTCGTTACCTGACGGTGGTTCAAAATAACGTATTCTCCTCGGATCTTTCCCTAGGGGGATTGATACCGAACCTTCGACAGTAGCCCGTTGTGTTCCTCCAGTGTGACGTTAGTTAAAATACCTACCTCCAACTGGCCCTATTGTCCATTTAGGGTTCCTGGTTCGAGTCCGGGTCCGTACATGGATGTTTGTAAGCGTATAGTGTAGAGGCGGCTGGTGCACCTTAAATCTGTCGTGCCCGAAAGTCCTTACGTTGGGTTGGTGTGGAAGTTTCGAGAGGGGGGTGCCAGCTCAGGTGTTGCTTCGTCATCTGACCGTGGTTCAAAATTACAAGGTGTTGTCGTCGGATCTTTCCCTTAAGGAACTGACTGATCCCGGACCGTCGTCAATAGCCCGTTGTGTTGCTCTAGTACGACGTTAACTAAAATTACCATTATCATTACCCCAATCCACGGAGTCTTGAAATATTCGATTGTAATCAAAGAAAATATTCGAGCATCAATCCCTCCGAGAGTTAAAAAAATACTGATTGGTTAATTTTTAATTGGTAATTATTAGTTAACGTCGTACTAGAGCAACACAACGGGCTATTAACGACGGTCCGAAATCAATCCTTAAGGGTAATTGGTAATGGTAATTTTTAGTTAACGTCGTACTAGAGCTACACAACGGGCTATTGACGACGGTCCGGGATCAGTCCCTTACGGGAAAGATCCGAGGACGACACCTCGTAATTTTGAACCACGGTCAGATGACGAAGCAACACCTGAGCTGTCACCCCACTCTCCAAACTTCCACGCCAACCCAACGTGAGGACTTTCGGCCACGACAGATTTAAGGTGCACCAGCCGCCTCTACACCATACGTTTGCAAACATCCATGCCCGAACCCGGATTCGAACCAGGAACCTTCCGATCTAGAGGCTAACACCTTAACCACTATACCGGTTGGTCGGCCAATCCTTAAGGGAAAGAGGACAACACCTCGTAATTTTTAATCGGACAACACCACGTAATTTTGAACCACTGTCAGATGACGATATCTGAATTGGGACCTTAGTCTCCAAACTTGCGCACCACGCCAACGTGACTGGTTGTTTGGAGAAACTAGCACCGACGTCAACACTGACGATAACACACAAATGGGAACTGCTGACACTTCTTCCGACCCGACACCTGAATCCTTTCATATCGCTTTCACTTTCGAACTCTCTCAGATCACGATCTGTTCTTGACGATTGATAGTGACCGGCCACATCCGCTCTTATCTAGACTGCTCCGGTCGCTCACTCCGTTCACACCTGGGTCACCAATAGCCCGGTGTGGGGCTGCAATGCGGAGTTCATTAAAAATACCAATACCATTCACACCTAGCCGGACAACCAGTCTGGTGGTTAAGGGGTTAGCCTCTAGATCGGTAGTTGCCTGGTTCGAATCCGGGTCAGTGCATGGATGTTAGTAAGCGTATGGTGTAGAGGCGGCTGGTGCGCCTTAAATAACTGTCGTGACTGAAAGTCCTCGCGTTGGGTAGGTGTGGAAATTTGGTGAGTGGGGTGCCAACTCAAATGTCGCCTCGTCATTTGACCTTGGTTCAAAATGACATTTTGTTGTTCTCAGATCTTTCCATTAGGGAAATGATCCCGGAGCGTCGTCAATAGCAGTTGTGTTGCTCTAGTACGACGTTAGTTAAAAATTACTAAATTACCGTTCACACTCAACAACAATTCCCGTTAATTACCGGAGGCTTGTGTGATAATCTACCCACCGGACTTGCGCACCCCCTGTCCTGATGGAAGATTTACGGATTATGGAACATGAAGGTTACGCGTTCGAATCCCAGCAAAAACTTTCGTGTACAAAAGGGATCTGGTGCACGTCAAATCTGTCGGGGACTCCTGTGTCAGCTCAGTGGTGACCTCGTAATCTGACCGTGGCACAGAATTCCGAGGTGTTGTCAGCAGTAATTGGTAATTTTTGGTAATTTTTAATTAACGTTGCACTAGAGTAACACAAAGGGGTATTGACAACGGTCCGGGATCAATTCCCTAAGGGAAAGATCCGAGGATAGCTCGCCGACCAACCGGTATAGAGGTTAAGGTGTTAGCCTCTAGATCGGAAGGTTCCTGGTTCGAATCCAGGTTCGGGCATGGATGTTTGTATGCGTATGGTGTAGAGGCGGCTGGTGCACCTTAAATCTGTCGTGGCCGAAAGTCCTCACGTTGGGTTGGTGTGGAACTTTGGAGAGTGGGGTGCCAGCTCAGGTGTTGCTTCGTCATCTGACCGTGGTTCAAAATTACGAGGTGTTGTCCTCGGATCTTTCCCTTAAGGGACTGATCCCGGACCGTCGTCAATAGCCCTTTGTGTTGCTCTAGTACGACGTTAACTAAAAATTACCAATTACCGAGGATAGCTCCACGTAATTTTGAACCACGGTCAGATAACGAGGTGTCGTCATAAGATCTTTTACTATGAGGGTTGTTGATTCTGGATCATTGTATTGCTTCAGTTCGACTTTGATTAAATACCTACCATTCGGGCTTCCGCGGCTCACAGATGTTTTAGGTATCACTAACGAAATATCTGAGAAGTTCTTAATTTAAATTTTGACATGCCACGGTTCATTTGTATCACATCATGTTCACGCCTAATTTCTATTGATTGGTGATCTCATGAGGGTGTCCTCGATCGGAGCAGGGGTGATATATAGTTTTGGTTCTCACTTTTATTACAGAGGTTTATAGCTTTGCAGCTGATTGGCTGCGCTCATAGCTCACTCGTTATAGGATAACACCACGTCATTTTGAACCACGCTCAGATGACGAGGCAATACCTTTGCTTGGCACTCCATTCTCCAAACTTCCCCACCAACACAACGTGAGGACTTTCGGCCACGACAGATTTAAGGTGTAACAGCTGCCTCTACACCATACGCTAACAGAAATCCATGCCCGGACCCTGATTCGCACCAGGAACCTTCCGATCTGGAGGCTAACACCTTAACTACTATACCGGTTGATCGGCGAAAGGAGATTGGACCGAAACTCTGTTCAGGTCCAGGTACATGAAGAGTTGCCTCTACGCCATACGCTTACAAACATCAATGCACTGACCGGATTCAAACCAGGAACCTTCCGATTAAGAGGCTAACACCTTAACCATCAGACCGGTTGGTCGGCCACAAATTAGATGCAGTGTTAGAGTTGGTGAGCATGGTTCCTGTTCTCATGATTACAAATATCGAATTCGTCTGAGGAAACGATTATTTGCCTAGGAAATGTTTGAGAACCACTATCGTTTATGTATAAATTTAATAAACTCGTTCGTTAGTTAAGTCAGTAGAGGTTTGCTTTCTATTTTCTACCTTTTGTCTACCTTTTGCAACAAGCTTTCTAAAATCATTTCATTTAAGGTTTATGTATTCTAGATAACACAAAAATCGATGAGAATATCGATATTTTTTGTTGCCTCAAAATTATTTTCCAACTCCTTACTTTTCAAACGATATCAAAATCTTGTAAATGTTCGGAATATTTTCTACTTACAAGAGTTTTTCTTGTTCATTTCAAACATGTTTCCAAAACTTTAAACTCAATTTCTGAAGAACTGTGTTTTGCAATATGATGCTTTGTTCAAATGGCGATAGTTCAACAATGATCTATTATATATAGAGAGGTTTTTTTTTGTAACACTATTCACTATGATACATATAATATCGTGGAGGATTTGACTATCAGTCACAGTTATTAGGTAAGAAATTAGTTTTTAATTAATTTTTATGTTATACAATTCCTGAAAAATAATTCTGATTTTTTTATACTTCCTTGGTGAAAAAAATTGTAAAATATACAACCTATATTCCCTCTATTATTTTGATTGAGAGTCAAAACATAAAGAATAACATTACGGACGATTTCCAATGGGAATTTACTTTCTGGACAAATTAGAATTTAAGGTATCGCTGTTCGATAAACATGCTGATTCGCTAATTATATCTAAATTAGGTAATCAATGATTAGTTTAATCCAGGGCTCGAAATACCCGGGTGCACTGTGCCCATGAAAATAAAATTGTGCACCTAATTTTTTTCCCGCTAGGTGCACTAAGTGCACCTAACGTTAAAAGAAGGAGGGAAACGTGTTTTATGTTATTTTGATGTTGGAACAACATAGTATTGACCTCTCTCGCTCTAAAGGAACGTAATTAAAATTCCTAAATAGACACTATGCGAAACAAAATCGCTGGGCCGTAACGGGTTTATACAGGAGGAAGGTTTACTTTTGCCACTGCCACCAGAACTTTCCGATGATCGAAACATTTTCCAGATGGTGCTGTTGAAGCGACTGTTGTGACAGCCGTGCTCTGAAGAATTTAGACTTTAGATATTTAAATATTTTTATTTACTATCTACTACTGACCTTTATAAACATACCCAACTAATAAAGTAGTTTACAATACATTAATGCTCTTTTATTACGTTTTTTTTTACATATGCACCTAAAATATAACATGTGCACCTAATTTAAAAACTTAGGTGCACAAAGTGCACCTGTATTAAAAAATAAATTTCGAGGCCTGGTTTAATCTGATTTTTCACACTGAAATTGTTTTGAGCACAAATAAATGACCAACTAAAAAAACTGGATTTTTAAAGTTGAAATTTGAAAAATTCTTCTAGCTGTGTAAGTACATCTTGATGGATTATTTATACTCGTTAGTTTTAATGCTCTGAAATCTTTGTTTACTGTCTACTTGGTACCTAAAGTGTGTATTTGGCAGATACACTATTTTTTTTTCCAAATTAAGATTATCCGATTTGTCATTATCAATAATTGGTCGCTTATTTTCGAATCTATTTTCCGATGCTTCAAACAGAGACATCAAAGAAACGTCAATTGGCTGTACTTACTTAGCATCCTCAAACAATATCGATTTCAAGTAATAAAGTTTTTGAGAATCTGTCAATTGTTTATTATCAGAAATTAGTGAAACAAATTGAGATTTAAATGAACACCAATCATCTTAAGAACCAGAAGGTCTAGGTTGAAGAATTGTCGGTAATTTAACGTTCATTTTGGGCTCGGAATGTTTAAAATTAATTTGAAATATATCATTACTCTCTAAAAACTCTCAGAGAACTTTATCTCTCAGAAAACCTCGCATCTTTCTTTGACAGGTATTGATCGTCTTTTAAAGGCGTTTTAGAACCATTCAGCATTGATTCCTTCTGGATCTCTTTCTCCTCTTTTATGTCATCCAATTTTCTTGTTCAACAATCTGCATTGAAGTAATACCCCGATTTCATAGGATTTTAATTTGGATACTTCTCTTTTTTTTTGACATATCCAAGTCAAAATAAGGAATTTGTTGCAATGTCGTGTCAATCTTTTTATCTAACTGTATTCGTATCTGCCTTGTATTTATTGGATTATATTTTTATTGCTTCTATGTTATTAGAATTTTTTCTGTGTAGAAGCTCTATTAATACACACACACACACACACATATATATATATATATATATATATATATATATATATATATATATATATACACTAGAATGTCCCTTATATGGTCGAATTTTTTTTTTTTTTTTTTGCATTTATTAAAATGCATACCCTCAAATTCTTTTTAATATACTAAGCCTTACTTAAATATAAAATTTTAACTTCCTACGTTAATGTTAACCCGTGCCGACAGGGCCCCAAAGTTTATGGAAATAGCCGTTTTTGAACAGATCTTAATATATAGCTAGGTCATCGCAACTATGCATATCTTAGGTAAATATTGATTGAAAGACAAATTTAAGTAATGCCTTTAATTACTAAAAAATAAAGTTGCTCTTAATTATTCAGGATACTTTCATTTTAAGGTCTCTTTTTTACAGTCTGGATACATCTTAATATGTTCTTGCGCACAGCGTAATAAGAACTGCTTCTGTTCTTCTGCGGTAATTAAAGCATAGAAGGTTTGCATTAGCTTAACAGCTCTTTCAGCTGTGTCATTTACTGCTTTTAAGCTAAAATTCTTATTTTTAGCATCCACAAAGGCTGCAGTCTCTTCCCACTAAGATACGTTTTCTTGGTGGAAGCTGCTGTCAACTTTTAATCGCGAAAACAAATTTTTGCTCTTGATGGATACGAAATCACTCAATGATTTCCCTAAAACAATAAGTAAAATAAGTATCACAAGAAAATTAACAGAATTTAAAATAACAGATCAAACAAAACTCTCACCGTACCAAGATACAGACATCTCTTCCTTCGATGGAACATATATCTTCCCAAAATCATATTAACGTTCTCTTAGTAAGTTCGCTACAATATTCGCCTTGGTTTGTTTATAAACAATAGCATCTAAGAGTGACAATACGGCTATTTCCTCTGATAAATACCATTGGTGTTGATTGAACTTGCTCAGGGTCGCTGTGGAAATCAATTTGTCAACTGTTTCATACTCTTTTAACGTCTTTAAAAAACGCAAATCTTGATTTGGCGCCTTCACCGCCAAACTGCATCCAAGCCAGGCATCACATAAACTGCCACAATGAATGAACAAACATCTTGCAACGCTCGTTCGTCCTCAACACTCATTTTGAACTGAGACTGCAGCAAACATATTTTCAAAGAATAAATAACTTTTGCCATCCATCGTGCTGGATGCATTGCGCTAGGAGGTCTTATTTTAATTTTACTCTCGTCATCTCCTCTCAAGAAAATAACAGATAGTTAGATCAGTTCCCGATAATCGTCACGTATAATAGATTTTTGCAGTTCATGGTTAAAAAACGACACCAATCCGTTAATGGTCGCGTCAAAAAGATGCTGTTTGGCAAAATCTGTTCATGTTTCGATAGCATTACGATTAATGTTTTTCCAGTTGTCTCTGAACTTTTTGATCAGTGGAATATCGGGACTGCTTGCGACTTAGTGGATCTTTGATTCAAATACACATTTCAGAACCAGTTCATAAACATGATGACGGCAAGCAAAGAGTAACAATTCTCTTTCTAGATTTTGTTCAAAAGCTCACAAGCTCCATTCAAGCGGTCTGTTTTAGATGCTGTCGTATCACAGCACATTATTTGTACTTTATAATTGAGGTTCCATTCTTTAAGTGCGTTTGAAACTACTTTATCTTCATCTTTGCCGGAAGAGCTGTCCAGTTTTGGTACTGCAAGAAGTTGCTCCTTCTCTCCAAATTAAATAAGGATCGGCAGGCGTTTTTCTTTAGAACTTCTCACATCCAGGCCTGGTAACAATTTTCCATCGTAATGAACGGTAACTACTTCGGGCACGTTATTCTAACAATCGGATTTTATGGATTCCGCTCTAACCTTTCTCAATGACTCACCTCACCAACCAGGAAGATGCTTTTTTTACTGCTTCTCAGTTCCATTAACATCTTCGAAATATAAAACAATGCGCGATAATTACCCGACAAGCCGAGAGTAAAGCCCAGTTTTTCAAGAGTCAGGGTAGAAGAGATTCAAGTCCAACGTCTCGAATTCCTCTACCGGTATAGTGGTTAAGGTGTTAGCCTCTAGATCGAAAGGTTCCTGGTTCGAATCCGGGTCAGGGCATGTATGTTTGTAAGCGTATGTTATAGAGGCGGCTGGTACACCTTAAATCTGTCGTGGCCGAAAATCCTCACGTTGGGTTGGTGTGGAAGTTTGGAAAGTGGGGTGCCAGCTCAGGTGTTGCTACGTCATCTGACCGTTGTTCAAACTTACGAGGTGTTGTCCTCGGATCTTTCCCTTAAGGGATTGATCCCGGACCGTCGTCAATAGCCCTTTGTATTGCTCTAGTAAGACGTTAATAACAATTTACCAATTACCGCTCCAACAGGAATTCACAACTCATAGCAATACTGCGTGTTTATGTTTACCTAAGAATCGCATCAACTCTAACAGTCAGTCACGTGATTGGTTATTTGAACTAAATTCTGCTGGTAGTACGTGACGTATGACGCATTTGACTGATCTGGAACCAGTATGCTAGGAAAATCCGCCTAAACTGACAGAGCAAGCACTGCGCAAGAGACGCACCTGCTACGCAACCTGTACGAACATCTTTCCATGCAAGTCGGCACGGGTTGCAATGCTCCAAATAAGGTAAAAATTTATTTTCGACTGTTTTAGGGTCAAATGAACAAAACTAGAACCTATGCGTTAGAAAATAAAAACTCTTGAAAAATAAGGGACACCCTAATATACACTGCTGTTTGTAAAAAACACTGTGTTTGTAAGGTGAAGCTTCAACACTTTTTTGAGTTTGTACGGGAGAGAATCATCGGCCTTCGAGTGAATGAGGATTTTCCTATCGCGCAATAGCAGCTCGTGTGCAGCGGAACAGTTCCACAGCGATGCGAGTTTGGAAGCAGTGGACCGACGAGCACCGGACAACTCGAAAAACTGTGAGTGGACGACGGAAGGTGACGTCAGCGCGCGATAATAGACACATGATCCACATGGCAGTGAATGACCGTACAGCTTCCTCCAGGAAGTTGGGAGCACTTTGGTCTACTGCTACAGGTGTACTAATGTCGGCTTCGTCAATTCGCCACGACGTTAATTGCACTGCGTGTAAAGATTCTTTTATACAGGACCACCCTCATTCCAAACCATCGACGGCTGCGTCTGCAATGGGCTCATGAGCACAGAGCCTGGCGGGCTGATTGGCAACAAGTTGTCTTTTCTGACGAATCCCGCTTTAGTTTGTGGAACCATGATGGCCGCATTCTTGTTAGACGCTATGCCGGTGAACGCTGCCTTCCAGAGTGCGTTATCGAACGTCATAGTGGCCGAACACCCGGAGTTATGGTCTGTGCGATTTCATATCATGGACGATCTCAGCTGCTACGAATTGAGGGTAATCTGAATAGCAACAGGTACGTCCGTGAAGTGATAGAGCCCGAAGTCGTTCCCTTCTTTCTAAGCATCCCTAGAGCTATATTTCAACAGGATAATGTACACCCACATGTTGCAAGGAATGTTCGAGACTTCTTTTCAGCCCAACACATGCAACTTCTACCTTGGCCTGCTTATTCGCCGGATATGTCGCCTATTGAGCATGTGTGGGATTTGGTTGGTCTGCGTTTCGCTCGTGATCCGCGACCTACAGCTTCAAAAGACGAACTTTGGGTGCGCATACAAACAATATGGAATTCTCTTCCACAAGCAGACATTCAACATCTGTTTCACTCCATTCCACGTCGTATAGCAGCACTTATTGCAGCGCGTGGTGGCTACACCCAAATACTGATTTCGGACACTTAATATTGTTTTTTTTTGCTTTGAAAATGTATTCATTTATTTGTACTAATACAAGCCGTTTGTGTATTAAATTTAATTTAATTCAGATGACTCCTTCATGGTGTTGCATTTTTTACAAACAGCAGTACATATAGATTTAAAGTGAAAAAATATTTTTCTTACTGCTTATAATGGCACTTTGAAGATTCAATAAAAAAAATATTTCTTTTGAGAGGATGTTTCTATCTTATTAAGCTCGTAAACAATTCGTGGAGAATCAGATGGAAAATTACTCTCACAGTTAGTAATCTGAGACTTAATGTTAGGGTGGGGAAAAACTGATTCGGAAGAAAAGAGAGAGAAAAGTTGGAGCTGCTCCAACCTGTTTATTGATCGGGTGAAAGATCACGTTACTCATGGAGAGGTAACGAGAGACTGGGGGAGGGAGGGGTGCAGATGAGTCAGCTCACCTGAGCGCCGCTTATCACATACCTCCACTTCCGCCGCATTCCGTGCGCTACCTGTCCCGGGCATGTCCGGACTCGTTCCCCTCCAAAGCGTCAGAGATGGCCAGATCGGTTTGGGATTTTAAAAAAACATCACACTGGAGCAGATCTGTTTGGAGTACAATATTAAGCATTCGTTTTGCCAAACTAGATTTATCTGGAAGGAAAAATTCTGATTTTAATTTGACCAATCGATATTTATTCAAAAGATATAATTCTCATTTATATTTGACCAAACGATAATTATGTATTTAAAAGAAAAAGTTATGATTTATATTTGACCAAACGATATTTCTATATTTATAGGAAAAAATTCTGATTTATTTCTGATCGAGCGATAATAATCTATTCAAAATAAAATAAAAATAATCTGTATGAATAAGAATGGAGTGTTTGTTTGTACATTGAATATTTTCGACCCATTTCAAGTTTTCTATTCGTTTTTTACCGTTCTGATGCCCAATCCGCCTCTCGAGCGTTTGGCGTTGCTTGTCTGTTTTGTATGTGCCCTATACACGTCCATACGGTTTAATATATTTTCATGGAAATTTGCATACAGTGAGTAATTATCTTCATTTAGTGAGTGAACTTGGTTGTGAAAGTCTGTCTGTCCGTCTTTCTGTTCCATGTTCGATTTTGTGTTTGTGCAGGCATCACATGAATTTTATTCCAGATATTCGATTGCAATGTGTTTTACTTTATACATTATCTATTAGTTTAGTGAATGCAATATTAAACATTTATTTATTGTTATATTTAGATGAGTTTCATGATAAAACACCTGAGCAAGCAAAGTATACTTAAATCAACCATAATTTGGTAGTTTTAGAAAAATTGGAATGTATATTGAGTATTACGATTACTTTGATTGCTTTACCAGTACTGCTAAAAAACTAATTATTTTTCAAAAAATATTTTTTTTATGGAATTTTAGCTTTGATACTTTATTTATTTCGAGTCTTATTTTTGTTCTTGCGCAATGCAAACGATTTCCGAATATTTGGGACAGACGATATTTTTCAACGAACGGGAATGAAACGGCCTATTGTTTCGGTTGTTTGTTCACGTGCAGTAATATTTTCTGTTTCTTTTGCTCTGAATTAATTTCGCATTTCTAAATTTTATGCACTTTTTAGTTGTAAGTTGTGGCAACTGCGAGATCAAGAGTTAAAAAGGAATCAAAAATTAATATCTTTAGAACAACTTTTTCTCGGCATCTTTTATTTTGTTTTAAATATTTATTATTTTAATAAATTGTGTTTCTTTTTCATCACAAGCAACACCACGACAAAGTATTCGACTTAAAGTGGCAGGTAAGTCAGAATAAAGCAAATTTTAAGTGTAATTATGCCATTATAGAAAGAATAATGCCGTTATTAAAAGAATAATAATGTATCAAAAATCCGAACTAGAACTTCTCAAACATTAAACAATTCTTTGTCATAATGACAGAAGATTGCAAAATTCCATAATGTCGTTTGCCGGATGCAATAGTGGCACAAGTAAAAAAAATATTGATTTGTTAACTGTGAGTGAGAAAGCACTCACTGTAAATCGTCGTATTTAATAATTGAGTTGAACATGAAAAGAAAATTAGAAAGGGAATTCCAAATCTCCCTCAAAATCGTCTTTTGTAGTAGTAACCTTAATGTCACCTTTCGTCATTTTGTAGCTTTGTCATACAGCAAGGCAGCAATGTATGTAAAATGTATTACATGAATGGATATGCATTTGTAGGATTTGTGTCCAAATTAAGTTGTGGAAATTATAAAGATGGCAAAACGTTTTTAAAAAATTATTTCATTCTACGAAAAACGAAAGTAAATATTTATTTTGGTCATCTCTTCAATCTAGAGTAAACCAATTCAAACCGAGTAAGGTCGGGTATTTTGCTAGTATTCAAATAAAATTCTGATTTATATTTAACCAAATGATATTTCTATATTTAAAAGCAAAAATTCTGATATATTTCTAATCAAACGATAATAATCTATTCAAAATAAAGTAAAAACAAATAAAAATAGTATTAAAAAAAATTATGATACATATTTTCTTAAAATTAAACCAAACGATATTTCCATATTAAAGAGAAAAAAATTTGATTTATTTCTGATCAATCGATAAAAATCTATTCAAAATAAAAATATGATACTGATTTTGCACAGAACTTTTATCAATGTTTTAAAATGTTTTTGTCATATTTTCGTCTGAACTTGCATGATAAATACAATAAATTTGTGATCACTTGCATGCGCTCACAAAGATGTTGATGTGATATCAGTTCTTGCGATTCGATTAATGAAATAATTAATAATGTGTAAGTAAAAAACGTCAACGTCATCACGTTTTCCTGTTCGAGTGTCAATATGGGACCATACACCACAAGAGAAACAAAGGTATTGCAATATAACAATGTTAACGTTATTGCTAATTAGCAATAACAGGTCTTAACTGCTGGTAATGGTAATGGTAATGGTAATGGTAATTTTAGTTAACGTCGTACTAGAGCAACACAACGGGCTATTGACGACGGTCCGGAATCAGTCCCTTAAGGGAAAGATTCGTGGACAACACCTCGTAATTTTGAACCACGGTCAGATGACGAAGCAACACCTGAGCTGGCACCCCACTCTCCAAACTTCCACGCCAACCCAACGTGAGGACTTTCGGCCACGACAGATTTAAGGTGCACCAGCCGCCTCTACACCATACGTTTACAAACATCCCTGCCCGGACCCGGATTCGAACCAGGAACCTTCCGTTCTAGAGGCTAACACCTTAACCACTATACCGGTTAGTCGGCTTAACTGCTGGTATTAACATTTGTTTTAACAGAGAGTTAATAACTTATACTAACAAGATCTACTTTTAAAAGAATTAATCTATCGCTTACGTCCATATTTATTTTCTGAGCTCGACTGCCTCGGCTCTTATCGATGCAGTCAGTCCCGAAAGTAATCTAAGACAAATATGGATCTCTACTTCATGATGGTCAGGTGTTGATCTTGTCATCTGACAGCAGTTCAAAGTACGGTAATGGTAATTGAAATTTTAGTTAACGTCGTACTAGAGCAACACAACGGGCTATTGACGACGGTCCGGGATCAGTCCCTTAAGGAAAAGATTCGAGGACAACACCTCGCTATTTTGAACCACGGTCAGATGACGAAGCAACACCTGAGCTGGCACCCCACTCTCCAAACTTCCACGCCAACCCAACGTGAGGACTTTCGGCCACGACTGATTTTAAGGTGCACCAGCCGCCTCTACGCCATACGCCATCCATGCCCGGACCCGGATTCGAACCAGGAACCTTCCGATCTAGAGGCGAACACCTTAGCCACCTGACCTGTTGGTAGGCATCTCCGAAGGAAAGGTGCTGTCTTCGCGGATCTTTCCCCTTGGGATTCTCCAAATACCCCATTGTGTTGCTCCAGTGCGACGTTAATTCAAGTATCACCGTCATGTTGGTGAGATATTTTAAAATTTGTATTCGAATTTGGGAATTCTGGTTAAATATTTGAATAGATCACTTCCAAACGGGTTGGGTCGTTGCGGAAATTTAGAGAGTAGGATGTCAGCTCAGATGTTGTTCGTCATCTGACCGTGGATCGAAATTAAGTGGTGTTGTCCTCGTATCCATGTTAGTATGTTACTCGTTAAGTATGTTGTCCTCGTGGTATATCCTCGTCCTTTCCCTTGGGGTATTGATCCGGACCGTCGTCAATAGCCCTTTGTGTTGCTCTAGTACGAGGTTAATTAAAAATTACCTTAATCCAACCTATTATACCTATTACCAAACGGTCTGCTCAAAATTGATTAAAACGGTCTGCTCAAAATTGGCCGGTTAGAAGAGTAACGAACTCGAAACCTTCCGGTAGTTCGAATCCAACATGTGACCGTCGTGTACAAAGGGACTGATGTACGTTAAATCTGTCGTGGCCTCAAATGTCCTCACGTTAGGGTGGTGTGGTAATTTCTAGCGGAGGGCTGTCACTATGACATCGTCCTTTGACAGTGGTTCAAAATTACGTGGTGTTGTTCTCGGATCTTTCCCTTCGGTGATTGATCCCGGACCGTCGCCCGTTGTGTTCCAGCGTGAAACTCATTAAAATACATACCTACATCTCGAAATCTTTCAATATTTCGCAAAGATGTCGAAGCTGTAAATACATTACACGTTTGTCTATTTTAAGAAAGCGAAGAGTTTTGGTCATTGAAAGATATTTTTATCCCTTAACTTTTTGGGCCTTGGCACCAACCTGCTTCTAAGGTAACATAAGGCTAACCTGAAACGAAAACTGAGAAGCGTTTTCAGTCGTCTCCGTTTACCGGGGTGGTCTAAAGTTACATTTTCTTCCTTGAAAGAGAACACTTGTTATTTAAATAGCAAATATCAAATGCATTGTCTCTGGACCGGAAACGAGGCCTCGAAAACACGAAAGGAAACGTTAACCTTTTCCGCCATCAATGCAGATGTGCAGAACATACTTTCGATGCAATCCCTGTTGCAAATCCATGGGGGATTGATCCCGTACCGTCATAAATAGCCCATTCTGTTGCTTCAGTAGAACGCTTATTAATATAACTACCTACCTGTTGCAAATCACTCAAAAAGGACATTCCCTTTTACAAAATCTTAACATTTCAGTTTGAAGATCCAAATTATTTAGGTAATTTTTAATTAACATCGTACTAGAGCAACACAACGGGCTATTGACGACGGTCCGGAATCATTTTTCACTTGGAAAGATCCGAGGACAACACCACGTAATTTTGAACCACGATCAGATGACGAGGCAACACCTGAGCTGGCAACTCTCCGAACTTCCACACCAACCCAACGTGAGTACTTTCGGCCACGACAGATTTAAGGTGCACCAGCAGCCTCTACACCATACGCTTACAAACATCCAAGCCGGACCCGGATTCGATTCAGGAACCTTCCGATCCAGAGGCTAACACCTTAACCACTATACCTGTAGGTCGACTCTTAGGGAATTGATAACCCGTTGTATTGCTCTAGCACGACGTTAATTAAAAATTACCAATTTCTAAACACAAACACTACTGTGTATTCTCAAAACCGTTAGCATCTTGATCGAATTTCATGATCAGGGTATTCCTGGAACGGAAAAGAGTGCTAGTAGAGCCCACGTAGAAGATCCCAGCAACACACCTCTTCCGTGGCTTTGGGCTGCGGAGAACGTCCGCAGAATACTGAATGGGTGACTTGAAATCTCTTGGGTTGCCCCGGGGGACTGATATCGAAGGGGGAGAGCAGATGGCGAACAGGTGGTGTCGTCTCCATTCAACAGGTGTCTGTCAACGAACCTGTCACGTCCCTCGGAGCTTCGGTTGTGCGACGTGCAACATTCTCCGTTGCGTTACGCCACCTCTTGTTGACAGACCACCGATCTCGCAGCATACGAGGCCTTACACCAGTCCCGAGATACTACATGCGCATGCGTACCGACGTGTTTTTTGTTCGGGAACGGATGACCTGCAACATTTTCTGCGGCATGGTCTATATTTGACTGTCAATTTTTGAGCACCGGCTACTCTTGCATCCTAAAGAGGATATTTAAAGACCCTCTCATAGAAGAGCGTTCGCATTCAATGTAAGAAAATAAAAGCAATTAAACTTATAAGAGGCATTACGAACTGAAATTTAATTTAAAAAAAGTGAAAACTGAGTGTACCAATCGAGTCTTAAAAAAGCCGTAGTTGTTGGTTATCAAAAATCGAGGAGAAATGGAAATTGAGCGAATTAACAGAGGTGAAGTCAGTGTCCAAACGAAACGACGGCTTTTAGGCCTTTGTGAGAGTTTGTGGAACTTCTGTGCCGATGTCCTGACGGGCTTTTTCGCATAAATAACGGCAGCGGTTTGTTAGAATCGCAGTTTCGCTGTTTATCTGTAAACAAGATGTGCTCGTACAGATAGTTCTAGAAGGGACGTTTGCCCCATCCTATGTTCAAGGTGTTCTTGTCGGTTCACAATTCCCTGTTTCGCCGCTTCAAGATATCTTTTATTTCTATTTTCTTGCGCTTTCAACGAATCGCGTAGAGACCGTGGTTCCTTAATGAGGAGGCGTTGTCCTAGGATTTTTCTTTTCCGGATTCATCCCGGACCGTCGCCAATAGCCCGTTGTGTCGCTCCAGTGTGACGTTAACTCATTTCATTGTCCACATGTGGAAGAATCCATTGAAGAGTCCATCTATTCTCCAATCACGTGTATGATTAGTGATAAACCTATTAACGTTAGATGAGGAAGCGTCCTCACATGAAGGAATTCGCGAGGGAGAAATGGGTTTAAGACATACACTACCCTACAATAATGGACTGAACGCCAGCGGATTTGCATAATCAGACTCCTTGTTTGGGGGTGTTTTTCGTGGTATGGCCTGGGACCTTTGCATGTTGTTCCTGGTCAATTGAACTCCGACGCCTACAGGAACAGTATGGACAATCAGGTTCTTCCTATGCGCTGGCAATTTAATGGAATGGAGAAATGTTACTTCCAGGACGACAACGTACCATGTCATGTTGCAGCCTCTGTCAAGCAGTGGTATCAAGATATGGATGTAAAACGTCTTCCCTGGCCTGCTCAGAGTCCCGACTTAAACCCCATAGTACATTTGTAGGAGACGAGTTAGAACGACGCTTACGGACCAGGGAACCCAGTCCGAAATCTACAGCTGAACTGGCGACATTCTTGAAGCAGGAATGGACACAAATATCTACAGCTATGTATCAAAACCTTGTAGAAAGTATGCCCAGAAGGGTTGCTAATGTAATTGCAGCATGTGGGGGACCATCCCCCTATTAAAGCATGTATTATTTTCCTTATACCATCCCATCTTGCTGTCTGATCCATTATCGTAAGGTAGTGTACATTATTCATCTATGGGAAAATCTTTTTCAGAAATAGAAGATCATTCTGAAGGTTTATAAAAATAGTGAAATTGAGAATCGTAGTGTAATTTAAATGTACTCATCTGAGATGAGAAGAGCATAGGAAAGATAATTACCATAAGCCTAAAGTACGAACTCGCAAAGAATGTTATAAATGTGGTAAGGATGCTAATTTTGTCACATTTTGACGAGAGCAACACCCGAGTTGGCACCCCACTCTACAAACTTCCCCACCTCGCCTACCTTGAGACATTGAAGGCCACGACAGATTGAACCTGCTTCCCATGTGCCCGAGGATCTTCGGTTAGATTCGAGCTCGAAACCATCCAGTTGCAATACTTTTGTACTTCCAAAGGGCTTCAGCGTCCCCCAGGCGATAATAAGTTTGCCATCAGCGTGCAAAGGAATAGAAAAAAATCATATTCTCTGAATTGAAACAACGAGAGCGCTTGTTATAGATACTTTATGAGAGTGAACCACCTGGTAACCAGGGTCATTCTACGAGAAATGAGCAAAAATCAGGAAAAACCTGTGGCAGTATGGTAATGGATTTTCGTGAAAATTGGTACAGCGGTTGTTTATGCATAAATTACGATATCCAAAATATTTAGGCTCAAAATTAAATATTTTCGAAGTTTGAGGCAATTTAAGGTCTTAAAACTTTGAAGAGCAGTTATGAGATCGCTTAATGTTGCATGTTTGAAATTCTGTTTCTCAAAAACTACTTAACGTAGACAAACATGCTTTACGTCTTTATAATCTGCACAAAATTTTATTATCTTTCATTTTGGCAACAACAATTTTAAACATTATGTTTATAATCTAAAATTTAGTTGCAAAAATGGAAAATTGTCATTTTCGACAGAATTAAAAACATTTCTATGGGCTAAAGAAATTTTAAGACATCGTTGCAATTATTGCCAGTTACAGTGCTAGGTATGATAATATTACTGGTAGAGTTTGGAAAGTCGCATTTTAATTCTTTCATCTTCAAAATAGCTAACGAAAATAACAAAATGACAATGTTCTACCTTAAATAGGCAAAAGAAATAAATGATGGACAGCTCTGATAAAACCGACTTTTCACAGGAATGCAGTTTAATATGTTTATTACTTGTAAAAAAAATTCGGGATTTTAATCTGAGTCCTAAAGCAACAATTATAAAATCAAAATCACAACATTTGCTTCTTAATCTATGTATACAGGGTGATTCATAAGTACGTATACAGTTTCCAGATGCTGTAAAACAGTAACCGTTAAAGACATGGTCCCCAAATTCGAACTGTTAGCTAGGCATACTCATAAAGTTTGCGTTCCCCTCCCGAACGAAGTGGCTTAGGCGATAGTGAACGTGTCACGTGACTAGTTAGTGGAAATGGTTGCATCTGCAGTGGAGAAGGACTTTTTTATTCTTAAATTGAATATATATAAAACGGAATCTGTCACCGTTGTGCAACAGCATTTTGGATCACGATTTGGAAAAGAACCTCCAAACAGAAAATTCATTTACGATTGGTTTAAGAAATTTGAAACTACAGGCTGTTTGTGCAAAGGACGATCGAGGGCATCGTCAGGTGTCGTCGAAAACTTTATTCATTCGATTGGATGGTGAACCGCCAAACTGGTTGTGGCGTAATAACTTTTACATCGAGTCCATTTCTATTTAGAACATCTATTTATTTACAAAACAGGACACTGACACAAAGACGATGAAACGAAGTGAATTGAGAGGTTCATTCCGACGTAGTCTTTCTGCGACCACGTTCCAAATCCATCTTACGAATTCCCCATCGGGTAGTTAAGACGCGCGTTACAAATTCCCTTTCATAGGGATTACCTGGAGATCTGTGGCTAAGCTGTCACACTGGGTAGGTTACATGCGAAATTACCTCTATTAACATCTTCGCCGTTGGATTGAATGAAACGACGACTACAACATGTCACTAACTCAATGGCCACCCAGTTGTCCTGATTTGACACCATATGACTTTTTTCTTTGGGGCTACGTAAAAGATATTGTATTTAACCCTCCTCTTCCTGTTGATCTAGTGGAGTTTAAACAGCGTATCGCATCCACTATCAATGCAGTTGCTTCAGATACCCTAACACGCGTCTGGGCGAAAATGTGTTACCGGTTTGATGTACAGGGTGGTCATAAAAAAACTTGGCCGACATATGGACCTCTAGTGGCCGTTCCGTTCAACCGATCGAGATGAGATTTCAGATATAGTTATTCAGAGGTATGAGCTCGGGATTCTGTGAACGACAACAAAGTGGCACTTAAGGTTACGGTTATAGGTAGAGAAACTCGAAATTTTCGAATGGCAACACCCACTTTTTTTTCTGTCTCAAAATGCTCAGCGTATGCGAAAACCCTAAATAGCGTTGGAACGGTACGTGTATCACAAAAAACGGAAGCGTTATGCACTCACAAAAAACAACTCTGCGAACGTGCAACAAAACCACGATCGGGGCACACGAAAGAAATTTCCATATGTTGGAGGCAAGACACCAACCACAGAACGCCTTTCGCCAAATATTCAGCCAGATCTTCAGTCGGGAGCTCGTACATGCCAACGAAATTACTCTGTCAGCGAAAGTTAATGGAAAATTGGTAAAATTCTATTATTAAAATGGGATGAATGCCGTGGAAGGGACCTTGCGTGTTTACCGTCGAAACCATCGCCACATACGAGGCCCATGTATCTGGCGAAAAGCGTTCTGTGGTTGGTGTCTTGCCTCTGTTATATGCAAATTTTCTCCGTGCGCCCAGAACGTGGTTTTATTGGCCGTTCGCAGAACTGTTTTTTGTGCGTGCATAACGCGTCCGTGTTTTGTGATACACGTACCGTTTCAACGCTCTTTAGGGTTTTCGCATGCGCTGAGCATTTTGAGACTGGAAAAAGAGGGCGTTGCCATTCGAAAATTTCGAGTTTCTCTACCTATAACTGTAACCGTGAGTGCCACTTTGTTGTCGTTCACAGAATCCCGAGCTCATACCGCTGAATAACTATATCTGAAATCTCATCTCGATCGGTTGAACGGAACGGCCGCTAGAGGTCCATATATCGGCCAAGTTTTTTTATGACCACCCTGTATATAGTGCACACATAGAACATCTGTGACTGTCTCTAAGAAAACTTGAAGCATTCACCTACTCTTCTGTTACAGATAACATAAAATATCTTACATTGTCACTGTTATATAGTGCGTTGAAGTTGTATACTTATGAATCACCCTCTATTACGAGAACTTCAATAATAACAGAGAAATTAAATACAGATAATGAAACACCAAATCAACAAAGAATTACCAAATCATTTTTAACTTAAAAAGTGAATTATAAAAGCAGAAAAAACCAGTGTCAAAACAAACTGAAAAATTTCAACTTAGTATCATAGATACATATTTGTAATTTTTTTTCTTCGAAATTTGGGGTTCGGGTCTCCCTTAATACTGAATGAGCATTAGATCTAATGATCCCTCGGCCATAGTTAGTTTCAGGCATAGTTACTTGCGTTTTACATGCGCGATAAACGAAACTTCGATATTTACGCTTATTAAATCAGCTTTTCGGTGTGTATCTTTGACTGTTGGAAACGTTAAAAAATATTTAGGACATATCCTCTGACAACTCTGGTCATTCACGCCTAGGCTATTTGGGATTTTTCTCGTCTTATCATACCATTTCATTCAGAGAGTCATTGTACGCAGATGAATTCTTCTTCTGCAATGGAGCAAACTTCTGTAATAAGTGAACATTTCGTTTATTAATGAGACCGCGGTAGCCCAGTTGGAAGAATAACGGAATGCTAACAGGAGGCATTTTCATTTAACCTTTAAGCTGCGGCGCTTGGATTTTTTTTCAATCGTCTCACAGAACGGCTCTTTCCCCTGACTCTCCGAGCCCCTTCAGTAATTACCAAACTAGAGCGATAGAGCCTTGAGTGGCATTTACGACTGACGCTTTCCTTTTATAGTATTGTGTGGCGTGAGAAGAGATGTCACCAGAGCGACTTTCTGCTTTTCCCAAAGCGTTCACACCTCACTATCGGCAGGGTAGGGGGGGGGGCATCGAACAAAAGGAAGGACCCTCTAGAAAGTTAGTCGCTGAAAGTTCTCGTAAATGGTGATCGATGCCAGCGGTCACTAAGAAGAGGGATAACATCCAAAGTACACAGATCTATACCATGCCGCAGGTGCACACGAAATTTCAGTGGTATAAATTGTTTACCTGCCGCAGCGTTTAGGTTAGAGTTTGAATTATAGCACCCTTAGTTTTCGTTATGACGTGCATGCACCATAGGAACGGTCCTGGTTAATTGGTAATTTTTAGTTAACGTCGTACTTGAGCAACAGAACGGGCTATTGACGTCGGTCCGGGATCAATCCCTTAAGGGAAAGATCCGAGGACAACACCTCATAATTTTGAACCACGGTCAGATGACGAAGCAACACCTGAGCTGGCACCAAACTTCCACACCAACCCAACGTGAGGACTTTTGGCCACGACAGATTTAAAGTGCACCATACGCCTCTACACCATACGCTTACAAACATCCATGCCCGGACCCGGATTCGAACCAGAAACCTTCCGATCTAGAGGCTAACACCTTAACCACTATGCCGGTTGGTCGGCGAACGGTCCTGGGATTAAAACTAAGACCGCTGCATGACTGAAATACGTCACGGATGAATGATCGTTTAGAGAATAGCAATATTCGTTGGTGAATGAAAACGAGTTGCCAATGGTGCGATTCCAATGAAACCCTTCCAACTGTACCGGTTCGAAAGATTAAAATCTTTGTCCTTTCATTCCTTAATGATTAGCTCACTTTCCGTTGGAAAAGGTTATCTGCAAAACCAGCGATCGTTATTTTCAAATGCACTGATAAGCAGTTTTTATCGTCACGACTGTTCCATTCTTAGAGCCAGCATCACAATGGAAAGCATGGAAGGATATATTGTTTGACATTTTCGAAAAGCAATCTTAGGAATCCAATTCACGTTTTAATGAGAGCTTTTATATGTAGTAAAACAAAAAGCACTTTGAAAATTTCGATTGCGTATAACTTATTTTGATTGTATCAGGAGGAAGGAATGTTTTGGGTGCAAGTGAAATTGGTGGTTAAAATCTATATAATTATCAAATGAATGGTAATTTTAAATAACGTCGTACTAGAGCAGGGATGGCCAACCCGCGGCACACGTGCGACAGTGTGGCACGGCGAAGTTTTAACAGTGGCACGCCAAGACTTTAGAATTAAGTGTTTCAAGTTATATATATATATATATATATATATATATATATATATATATATATATATATATATATATATATTTTTTTTTTAGCCGACCAATCGGTATAGTGGTTAAGGTGTTAGCCTCTGGATCGGAAGGTTCCTGGTTCGAATCCGGGTCCGGGCATGGATGTTTGTAAACGTATGGTGTAGAGGCGGCTGGTGCACCTTAAATCTGTCGTGGCCGAAAGTCCTCACGTTGGGTTGGCGTGGAAGTTTGGAGAGTGGGGTGCCAGCTCAGGTGTTGCTTCGTCATCTGACCGTGGTTCAAAATTACGAGGTGTTGTCCTCGAATCTTTCCCTTAAGGGACTGATTCCGGACCGTCGTCAATAGCCCGTTGTGTTGCTCTAGTACGGCGTTAACTAAAATTACCATTACCATTACCATTTATTTTTTCAGAACCTAACTGACTGAACCTTTAAAAATGATCAACAACAAAATTTAAGTTTGAACTTGTGTTTTATTTATTATATTATTTTTTAAATCTACACTACTCAGACTTACATGAAAAAAAAAATTCTATTTGCATAAAAATCCCATAGCCTATAAATAACATTTTTCACCTTTTTATATTGTCTAGTATGTTGGAAAAAGTTGGAAGTGGCACGCATAACTTTTTTTCCCCCAGATAGTGGCACTCTTCCCAAAAAGGTTGACCACCCCTGTACTAGAGCAACGGTATTGACGATGGTCCATGATCAATCTCCTAAGGGAAAGATCCGAGGACAACACCTCGTAATTTTGAGCCACGGTCAGATGACGAGGCAACACCTGGGCAGGCACTCCGCTCTCCATACTTCCACACCGAACCAACTTGAAGACTTTCGGCCACAACAGATTTAAGGTGCACCAACCGCCTCTACACCATACGCATATAAGTATCCATGCAATGACCCGGATTCGAACCAGGAACATTCCGATCTAGAGGCTAACATCTTAACCAATAGACCGGTTGGTCGGCTAAAAAGAATGGATGGTAGTCGTCATATAACTAGATTCTCAAAATTATACATCAAGTATTACTCATTCTGAAGATGATTCGAAAGTTAGTGCATAGTTCGAAACGTGCCCAGCCAAAGACCTTCGTGTACACGGAGGCTGGTGCACGTTAAATCTGTCGTGATCTCAATTATTCTCACGTTGGTGTGGTGCGAAAGTTTGGGATGCCAGATCAGGTGTTTTTCTCGCCATCTGACGTGGTTCAAAAATATGAGGCGTCGTCCTTGAATCTTTCCCTTTGGAATTGATCCCGGACCGTCGTCAATAGTCCGCTGTGTTGCTCCAGTTCTACGTTAATTAACTGTCTACGCACTTCTTAGGATGGTCCGAGTTACCTAATGAACAGCAAAGCTTCTCAAATGCCACATTTTCTTTATTGATGTACCAAACAAAACGAAGGCGATAGAAATAAGTCATTGGTAAACTGGAACTTATAGGCAGTGGTGTTTCTCTTAGGTCTAACTCAAATCGAATATATGAGGGGCGACAACTGCCTGAGGCCCTTGGGGCATCCCAATATTTTTGGGACCGACCTCAAAACAGACAATAAAAATTACAGAAATATTAATAATATGGGTGAGACGAATATCGACTCTGCAAATTCTATATTTGTTCCTTTGAGCATGTGTCGAGAACTGTGAATAAAAAAGAATATTTTGCTATACTGTTACCGTATATGCAAGTCGTTTGAGGATCACGATAAACTTTCTTTTAATATCTGTATGTACAGCTGGTAAAGAAAACGAAGAACTACTTTTTATGCGTGCATTATTTATAATTCAAAGATATCATTTGAGAGGAAGAAGCGTGTAAAAATTCATTTGTATCAAACTTACTTAAAGGGCAGTTTTCATATAAAATTATTCATAGTGTTCATAATTTACAACAATAACACCCAATTTCGAGGTCGAATTTGTACTGTGTCCACGTTTCAGGGGACTTAACCCAGTCGTTTCTGGATGATGAATATTTAAGGTTTGAAGCTCTTAAAGGGGGGGGGTAGTTACAGATGTCAGGATTTTTATTCTTTTACATCTTACGAAATTTTGAGTTCATCTTTTACTAAGTTATTTTTAAAAATATAAACAAAAATATCAATGTTTGTTTTCACATACTAATTCTTTGCAATAATAATTATGAAATTAATATTCGATAAAATGAATAGCAACCTTCCTCTATTTCGACGGAAATTCAATCGGATGTACTTTTTGCACGACTGCAAAATCTCAGATCGTTCCACTTGATAAGTTTCCCTCTAAAGTAAATTTAACAACTGCCATCAGTGCATTTTTTGTAAAATATACATTTATATTACTTTGAAAGGCATGAATGTAAAGCTATGGGAAATTAATTTAACATTGAAAGATCCGAACTACATACTCATAATCTAGAAAGATTTGGATAAATTAATTTGAAACGTGTGTGAGTACAAATTTTGCTTTATTCAAATTATGCAAATTCAGATTCGGTATCGATAGCAAAGTTATAATTTTTCCGTTGGAAACTATGAAGTGTTTGAGGTTTCTTTTACAAATATCATGCGCACAGTTTGCCGCTCTGTAGTCATTGATGAATGAATATAAATACAAGAATATAAAGGTCTGGGAAATTAATTTAACATTAAGAGATCCGAACTACATACTCATAATCTAGAAAGATTTGGATAAATTAATTTGAAACGTGTGTGAGTACAAATTTTGCTTTATTCAAATTATGCAAATTCAGATTCGGTATCGATAGCAAAGTTATAATTTTTCCGTTGGAAACTATGAAGTGTTTGAGGTTTCTTTTACAAATATCATGCACACAGTTTGCCGCTCTGTAGTCATTGATGAATGAATATAAATACAAGAATATAAAGGTCTGGGAAATTAATTTAACATTAAGAGATCCGAACTACATACTCATAATCTAGAAAGATTTGTATAAATTAATTTGAAACGTGTGTGAGTACAAATTTTGCTTTATTCAAATTATGCAAATTCAGATTCGGTATCAATAGCAAAGTTATAATTTTTCCGTTGGAAACTATGAAGTGTTTGAGGTTTCTTTTACAAATATCATGCACACAGTTTGCCGCTCTGTAGTCATTGATGAATGAATATAAATACAAGAATATAAAGGTCTGGGAAATTAATTTAACATTAAGAGATCCGAACTACATACTCATAATCTAGAAAGATTTGTATAAATTAATTTGAAACGTGTGTGAGTACAAATTTTGCTTTATTCAAATTATGCAAATTCAGATTCGGTATCAATAGCAAAGTTATAATTTTTCCGTTGGAAACTATGAAGTGTTTGAGGTTTCTTTTACAAATATCATGCACACAGTTTGCCGCTCTGTAGTCATTGATGAATGAATATAAATACAAGAATATAAAGGTCTGGGAAATTAATTTAACATTAAGAGATCCGAACTACATACTCATAATCTAGAAAGATTTGTATAAATTAATTTGAAACGTGTGTGAGTACAAATTTTGCTTTATTCAAATTATGCAAATTCAGATTCGGTATCAATAGCAAAGTTATAATTTTTCCGTTGGAAACTATGAAGTGTTTGAGGTTTCTTTTACAAATATCATGCACACAGTTTGCCGCTCTGTAGTCATTGATGAATGAATATAAATACAAGAATATAAAGGTCTGGGAAATTAATTTAACATTAAGAGATCCGAACTACATACTCATAATCTAGAAAGATTTGTATAAATTAATTTGAAACGTGTGTGAGTACAAATTTTGCTTTATTCAAATTATGCAAATTCAGATTCGGTATCAATAGCAAAGTTATAATTTTTCCGTTGGAAACTATGAAGTGTTTGAGGTTTCTTTTACAAATATCATGCACACAGTTTGCCGCTCTGTAGTCATTGATGAATGAATATAAATACAAGAATATAAAGGTCTGGGAAATTAATTTAACATTAAGAGATCCGAACTACATACTCATAATCTAGAAAGATTTGTATAAATTAATTTGAAACGTGTGTGAGTACAAATTTTGCTTTATTCAAATTATGCAAATTCAGATTCGGTATCAATAGCAAAGTTATAATTTTTCCGTTGGAAACTATGAAGTGTTTGAGGTTTCTTTTACAAATATCATGCACACAGTTTGCCGCTCTGTAGTCATTGATGAATGAATATAAATACAAGAATATAAAGGTCTGGGAAATTAATTTAACATTAAGAGATCCGAACTACATACTCATAATCTAGAAAGATTTGTATAAATTAATTTGAAACGTGTGTGAGTACAAATTTTGCTTTATTCAAATTATGCAAATTCAGATTCGGTATCAATAGCAAAGTTATAATTTTTCCGTTGGAAACTATGAAGTGTTTGAGGTTTCTTTTACAAATATCATGCACACAGTTTGCCGCTCTGTAGTCATTGATGAATGAATATAAATACAAGAATATAAAGGTCTGGGAAATTAATTTAACATTAAGAGATCCGAACTACATACTCATAATCTAGAAAGATTTGTATAAATTAATTTGAAACGTGTGTGAGTACAAATTTTGCTTTATTCAAATTATGCAAATTCAGATTCGGTATCAATAGCAAAGTTATAATTTTTCCGTTGGAAACTATGAAGTGTTTGAGGTTTCTTTTACAAATATCATGCACACAGTTTGCCGCTCTGTAGTCATTGATGAATGAATATAAATACAAGAATATAAAGGTCTGGGAAATTAATTTAACATTAAGAGATCCGAACTACATACTCATAATCTAGAAAGATTTGTATAAATTAATTTGAAACGTGTGTGAGTACAAATTTTGCTTTATTCAAATTATGCAAATTCAGATTCGGTATCAATAGCAAAGTTATAATTTTTCCGTTGGAAACTATGAAGTGTTTGAGGTTTCTTTTACAAATATCATGCACACAGTTTGCCGCTCTGTAGTCATTGATGAATGAATATAAATACAAGAATATAAAGGTCTGGGAAATTAATTTAACATTAAGAGATCCGAACTACATACTCATAATCTAGAAAGATTTGTATAAATTAATTTGAAACGTGTGTGAGTACAAATTTTGCTTTATTCAAATTATGCAAATTCAGATTCGGTATCAATAGCAAAGTTATAATTTTTCCGTTGGAAACTATGAAGTGTTTGAGGTTTCTTTTACAAATATCATGCACACAGTTTGCCGCTCTGTAGTCATTGATGAATGAATATAAATACAAGAATATAAAGGTCTGGGAAATTAATTTAACATTAAGAGATCCGAACTACATACTCATAATCTAGAAAGATTTGTATAAATTAATTTGAAACGTGTGTGAGTACAAATTTTGCTTTATTCAAATTATGCAAATTCAGATTCGGTATCAATAGCAAAGTTATAATTTTTCCGTTGGAAACTATGAAGTGTTTGAGGTTTCTTTTACAAATATCATGCACACAGTTTGCCGCTCTGTAGTCATTGATGAATGAATATAAATACAAGAATATAAAGGTCTGGGAAATTAATTTAACATTAAGAGATCCGAACTACATACTCATAATCTAGAAACGTTTGGATAAATTAACTTGAAACGTGTGGTGAGTACACATTTTGCTTTAGCTAAGAAATTTGCCCTCAGATTCGGTATCGATAGCAAAGTTATAATTTTTCCGTTGGAAATTTTGAAGTGTTTGTGGTTTCTTTTACAAATATCATGCACACAGTTTGCCGCTCTGTAGTCTTTTTCTATAAGAAGACTAAAGTGAATGATAATCGAGGCGTTTTAAGCAGCGCGACCTGAATAAATTTCTTCTGCTCCTGTCGAACGGGATAGATCTGCTCACTAAATCGCGCTCCATTACTCAGCAGCGATTTATAAGTCGATTTACACATCACCACCTTATTGATTTCTTAGAAGGATGCACACGAGGCGTCTCGAGCATCGCGACCAGGGCTCGCTTTTCCTTACTGTCTGGGAAGAAAACCGGATGAACTGCTCGGAATGCACCACTCATGTCCCGAGCCAAATCGGGACGAAAATAAGCGCAGTGGGGTCGCGCTTCACAAATCATCTCGTGTGTCACCATCTTAATTAGTCGTTCGTGCTTATGAATTAATAGATACACTACCCTACAATAATGGACCGGACTGCAAGATGTGATGGTATAAGGGAAATAATGCATCTTTTAATAGGGGGTGATCCCTCTCGTGCTCCAATTACACTAGCATCCCTTTTGGGCATACTTTCAACAAGGTTTTGATACACAGCTATGGGTATTGGTGTCCCTTTCTGCTGCAAGCATGTCGCCAGCTCAGCTGTAGGTTTCGGATGTGTGTCCTTGGTTCATAAGCGTCGCTCTAACGCGTCCCACAAATGTTCTATGGTCTATGGTAATGTTTAGGTCGAGACTCTGAGCAGGCCAGGGTGAACGTTTTGCATCCATATCTTGATACCACTGCTTGACAGAGGCTGTATTATGACATGGAGCGTTGTCGTCCTGGAAGTAACATTCGTCCCTTCCATGTCGACCAACCGGTCTGGTGGTTAAGGTGTTAGCCTCTAGATAGGAAGTTTCTGGTTCGAATCCGGGTCCGTGCAAGGATGTTTGTAAGCGTATGGTGTAGAGGCGGCTGGTGCACCTTAAATCTGTCGTGGCCGAAAGTCCTTATGTTGGGTTCTTGTGGAAGTTTGGAGAGTGGGGTGCCAGCTCAAGTGTTGCCTCGTCATCTGACCGTAGTTCAAAATTACTAGGTGTTGTCCTCGAATCTTTCCCTTAAGGGATTTATCCCGGACCGTCGTCAATAACCCGTTGTGTTGCTCTAGTACGACGTTAACTAATAATTGCCAATTATCGTCCGTTCCATAAAATTGCCAGAGCGTAGGAAGAACCTGATTGTCCAAAATGTTCATGTAGGCGTTCAATTGACCAGGAACAACATGCAAAGGTCCCTGGTCACACCACGAAAAACACCCCCAAACAAGTAGTCGGATCTTATGCAAATCTACTGCCGTCCGGTCCATTATTGTAGGGCAGGGCTCGAAATACCCGGGTGCACAGATGCACTGTGCACCTGAAAATAAAATTGTGCACCTAATTTATTCCCTCTAGGTGCACGCAGAAATTTAAATTCCTAAATGCACTCTATGCAAAAACTTTAATCCAGAAAATGCTATGTTGCAATGAAGGAAAAATATTAAAAGAATCATGGACACTAAATCTTATGGGTAAAGATCTGCCATAAACGTAAACGTTTCTGATTGCCCACCAATGTCTGATGATGACTGAATATTTGTAAGTAATAATTTCGGAGGTAAAAGAAACCGGTTAAATATTTTTATTTCTTTTCTACTAGTAACATATCCAAACATACCCAACTAATAAAGTAGTTTACATTACATTAATGCTCTTATATTACGTTTTTTTTTTAAATATGCACCAAAAATATAAATAATATAATGGCGATTAATGGCACCTATTTTAAAAACTTAGGTGCACCTCGTGCACCTGTATTAAAAAATCTATTTCGAGGCCTGTTGTAGGGTTGTGTATTTTGTAGGAAATTCCCTACGGAATGTGTTGAATATTTTCCTACGAGATGGCGCGCGGACAACCCGACCACTCGAGGTTGTCGCCGCGCCTGCATGTTTATGTTCAAAGGGGTGGACAGACACCCCTTGTTTTTGTTGTTTATTAACGACTTGGGAGACGACTGCCTGGAGCATCAACCTCGCAGATCCACTCTATGTTGTTACTTCTTAATAAATCCGTTATTTGTTAATCCTGAGTTCTATTCTGTTAACTCATCAAGCACAGAAAGGAATGGATTGACGTGTCCAAATAGAATAGTATCATTGAATTTGCTCTATCCGAAACGATGCATAAATAAAGTGGAGAGGTTAGCTGTTTTTTGTGCTTGCATTTATATACCAAACTGAATTTCATGCGCATTTTATACACATATTTATTACAATAATCGGCTGTATGAAATCGTTATAATATTCAACAATTTATGAGTGTGATCGATACAACTCATATGTATACAGCTATTTGATCAAATGTGAAAGAAACCGAGTCCAGTCATTTTAACGGATTTTATTACATTAATAGATAAGTTTAGAATCTGAAAAGGGTATTAAAACTTACCCGGTAATGGGGTAATTTTTAGTTTACGTCCTACTAGAGCAACACAACGGGCTATTGACGACGGTCCGGGATCAGTCCCTTAAGGGAAAGATTCGAGGACAACACCTCGTAATTTTGAACCACGGTCAGATGACGAAGCAACACCTGAGCTGGCACCCCACTCTCCAAACTTCCACGCCAACCCAACGTGAATGGCCCGTTTTATGTTACTCGAGTGCGACGTAAATGTCACTACCGACAAAATTAAATGAGGTGAAATTCACACTTAGATTGAAGGTCATAACAAAACGAAAAGCAAAATTTGTTTCCGATACTTCCGTAATTTTTATAGAGCTTTCCGGAAAATACTTCCAATTATAACCAGTTTAAGTTGAAGATAATCAAAATTGAGGTTAAAATTTATCTGTTAATTTGATTTGCACTGAGTTGATTTGGAGCACGCCCGTGCAATTCGAGGGCCGATTCAAGAAAAGAAATGAATTTGATGGAAACACTGACTTACAAATTGCCTAAAATATCATCACTTAAACTGAACGAAATTCAAGATATTTTAACAAAACCACCTCAATAATTCCCAGCGTTTGAAATCCTTCTTTTTGATTGGTTAGTCGCTTCAAAAAAATCGAAATAATGACACTTAATTCGCCGCTTCCAAAAAAGGTTTCGAGTTTATCTTCGAGATGACGGACACAAGAAAACAACAGCTGTGACCGTTACGACGGCCTCCCCCCTTCTTTCAAGGATCTCGTGGTCTATTGCACAACCGAGATCACATCTCCAACGGTCAATTTCGAATCCGATACGATGAAAACAATTTCGAAAAGCTCGTGCCCGTGACGTCATACCTGCGGCCTGCCACGCCGCCAATAGGCGACGGTCGTGGCGTGGTCTACCGACGCTCCCATTGGCGGCTATAAATAGACGCTCTGCCCGGGGCTCGACTCCGGCGCTCGCAGCGAGGCAAGGAGTAGGTTGCTAGGCCCAGGGCTGTATCGCTTATTTTGGCGACCAAAGCTGTTTTCATTAATTGACTGCCTCTTGCTCCTATGATTACGAAAACGATGTTTTGCGATAACCAAGAGGTGATTTACGATATGTTTGCATATTGATAACTAATACCAATAGTTCTTTCAATTCTGCTATTGATTGTTTTGTAACTATTGGTATGTTTAAGTTATTATTTAAGTGATTTACAATTTTTTTTCTAGTTCAAAATTTGTTTTACTTTAAATTTCAAAAATTATTTTTTTTAATTGATTAATTTTTTGAAAAAGGTTAGTCATTTCAAACTAAGTTTTTTGTGGCATTGCGGTGGAAATACTTTATAGATGACTGTTGATATTTCCGTTGACACTTATTAACTGTTATGGGAAAAACTGTCATTTTATAATAACAGTATGGTTATAGATAATTTATGGTACATTTATAATAATAAGTGCTAAAACATTACTAGCTTCCTGAGCAGTTAACAACACACTGCAGCAATTTGCGATTTAATAGTTGATACCAAACTGTCAGAAACTTACTCTGACGGATAACAGTTCCTAAGTTTTATTAAATTAAAAAAATTCTACAGTTTATTAACGTGTGAAATAAATTTAGTGGTTTGAAAAGCTAGCTTTTAACATTTTGCATATCAATTGCTAACTGCAGACTTGTAATAACTCTGTTAATTGAATTTATATCAGAATAGCAGTTCAACTCTTGTTTTACGTCACCGCCGTCGAAATTAACTATCCAAAATCACGGGGTAAGGGAAGGTAATTTTAATTAACGTCGTACTAGAGAAACACAACGGGCTATTGACGACGGTCCGAGATCAATCCCCTTAAGGGAGTGGTCGGCAAAAACATTAGTCCAAAAGAGCCAAAGATCAGCAGTACAACGATTCAGATTTCTTTTGAGAGGCAAGATTTCTTTTCAAGAACCATGTATTTAGGAGTCGGTATAAACTAGCTACTAACATTAAATAAAACCATATATCATAATATATATAATAACTAGGAGGCTCTATTTTAAAATGATCATATGAATCAGAAATACAATTCCAGGAGTTGAAAATTATCATGTCTTCCTCCCAAAGGTCTTTCAAATCAGACCACTTTTTCTATTAACTAAGATCAAATTTACTATTCTCCAAAATTTCCATATCAGCATTATGGCTTTCAAATTTGGAGCTCCGTATTTCTTTGTTTTTTTTAACTCCAGTAACTGCATTTCAAAAGCGCCAATGTCAATATTAAATGGAGAAAAATTCAATTCTATTACGTCTCAGGTCTGAGAAGTTTTCTAATAAAGGCTAGCGTCGCTATACTATTTCTGAATTCCTGAAACCTCCGTAGAAAAGCGTCCCTCATATTTAAATTGTTGTTTTGAAATAGTAATCGATTCGTGGCAGAGCCGCACTCAAGTGGCTAAAGAGCAATCAAGTGGCTAAAGGGCACTCAAGTGGCTAAAGAGCCGCGATTTGCCGACCATTGCCCTAAGGGTAAGATACGAAAAAATTACGTACAGGAAAGTACATATGCAGACTTTCGAACTGTTCTGCTCTTCGAGCGGAATTACTACAGTTTCAAAATTAGATGAAATCATATATCGTAGACATAAAGTGCATTCAGCTTTCTGAACGAATTAATACTGTTGCATTTTGTTTCCTTCATACGAGTAGGTCACCAGATGTTACAATGTTACACGCATTTCTAATGTACAGTGATAGGAAGAGATGGGTAGTTGTAGTAAGTTAATTAAGGTCACATTGGAGCTTACAAGAGGCTACTGGCGATGATCTAGGATCAAACCCTAAGGGAGAGATTCGAGGACAACCTCTTCGCCGTATTGAACCACTGTCAGGTGACGATAACAACACCTGAGCTGGCACCCAACTCTCCAAATTACCAGACTACTCCAGAGTGAGGATATTTGAGGCGCAGATTTAACGTGTACTAGTCCCGTTCCGTATACATGACCGTCCAACCAGTCTGGTGGTTAAGGTGTTAGCGTCTAGATCGGAAGGTTCCTGGTTCGAATCCTGGTCAGTGCATGGTTATTAGTAGGCGTATAGTAGTGCAGAGGCGGCTGGTGCATCTTATATCTGCCGTTGCCGAAAGTCCTTACGTTGGGTTGGTGTGGAATTTTGGAGTGTGGGGTGCCAGCACAGGTGTTGCTTCGTCACCTGACAGTGGTTTAAAATTATGTGCTGTGTCCTCGGATCTTTCCCTTAGGGGATTGATCCGGGGCCGTCGTCAATAGACCGTTGGGTTGCTCTAGTACGACGTTAATTAAAATTACATTACATTACATCCAACCGGGCTACCGCGGTCCATAAAAATATAGGAGGTATTGTCCTCGAATCTTGCCCTGTGAGATTGATCCCAAACCATCACCAATTGCCCATTATAGTGTGCTCCAGTGTGACGTTAATTCACCTACTCCAACTCCACTCCTTCAGAGTAATAGTTGTACTGTTCAAGTACGACTTTAATTAAAAATTATCAAAAATTACCAATATCCTTCATAGTATTAAACGTATTCTTTCCATGATCAATACAGTGCATGTAATGCATTTTTGTAATTACATGTAATGCATTCCCACCCACCGATGGCTCCCTCTTCCTTTCCGTACCTCGACTCCAGTCCATCACTGACCCCTGCCCGTCGTAAATGGGAAGGTCCATTATTCTCATCACCAACGCGTGACGGAGGACCTAAACAAAAGCGAAACGAAAATGACCACCTGAGGAATTCGTCCCTCGAGTGTCCAGCGCGTCGCGCAAACGGCGGTCACCACAATGGCCGGAAGCGGCCGTGAGTTACTTGGGCCGTTTGCGCTACCAGGACAATGGCCCGTTTGTCATGACGGACGGTGTATAAAACTCAAAGGATGTGGCGCGGCTGTTATCGTAAAAGGTCCGGACGATTTTCGTGTATGTGTGAAATGGCAGGCAATTATCTCTTAACTGTAACCTCGTGCGGTAATTCGATTGAACGTGACCAGGGAGTTTCCAGTCCTCAACCCCATTACCCCTTCGTGAAATCTCCCCCTTCTGCGAGCTCAGATTTCCTCCCATTCCTAGTCCTCACGTTGGGTTGGTGTGGAAGTTTGGAGAGTGGGGTGCCACCTCAGATGTTAGCTCGTCATCGGACCGTGTTTCAAAATTACAGAGTGTTGTTCTCGAATCTTTCCCTTAGGGGATTGATACTAGGGATGCGACGCCGACCAACCGGTATAGTGGTTAAGGTGTTAGCCTCTAGATCGGAAGTTTCCTGGTTCGAATCCGGGTCCGGGCATGGATGTTTGTAAGCGTATGGTGTAGAGGCGGCTGGTGCACCTTAAATCTGTCGTGGCCGAAAGTCCTCACGTTGGGTTGGCGTGGAAGTTTGGAGAGTGGGGTGTCAGCTCAGGTGTTGCTTCGTCATCTGACAGTGGTTCAAAATTACGAGGTGTTGTCTTAAGGGACTTAAGGACTCTTTCCCTTAAGGGACTGATCCCGGACCGTCGTCGATGGCCCGTTGTGTTGCTCTAGTACGACGTTAACTAAAAATTACCATTACTAGGTTTGCGACATCGATGCCGATGTTTTCCAAACATCGATGTTTTTTTAAAAACATCGATATTTTTAACATCGATGTATGGAGTCGATGTTTTTGTAACATCGATGTTTATACTTTTCGATGTTTTTACGCTGTCGATGTTTTATTTTTAAATGAAGAAAGTAACGTTATAAAAATTTAAAAAAATAACCCAATAGCATAATTTTTATATTCAGCAAATTAAACAAACTTTTAGACCAAAGTGGCCAAGGGTGAAGGATCTGTAAAGTAGGGATGTGACATCGATGTCGATAGTTTCTAAACATTGATGTTTTATAAAAAAAAACATCGATGTTTTGCTGTCGATGTCGCATCACTAGTTGCTAAACTAGTTTTAAGAAATGGGGGAAAAACTTTAAATACACTGAATTTTAAAAACATCGATGTTTTGGGGCAGAATTTTTATCAACATCGATGTTTCGCTGTCGATGTCGTATCATTAATTGATACCGGACGGTCGTCGATTATGTGTTGCTCTAGTATGACGTTAATTAGAAATTACCAAAAAAATTACCTCCCATTTTATTTCTCGAACACTTAGGACAGTGGTCGGTAGATTCATTAGTCCAAAAGAGCCAAAGATCAGCAGTACAACTATTAAGATTTCTATTGAGAGCCAAATTTCTTTTCAAGGACCATATGTTTTGTAGTCGGTTTAAACTAGCTACTAACATTAAATAAACCCAGATATCATAATAATAAGAATTTTATTTATTGACCTTTCAGGTTGCAATTATCCTAAAAGTTCTTTAGGACCCGAAGACGAAATCAATCGAACAAGTGAAACTTGCGCTGTGTCATTTATGTCACAAGATTCGTCTACAGCTATTGATAAAGCTGAAACCGATTTCAGATCTTCGATTTGCTGATTGGTTCTATTCGAAGACATTTTGGTTGTTCTGTCTTTTTCTGCTTTAGCAAACGGTGGTATTTCTGCTTTGTACTTAAAATATCTCGGAATAGCTCTTCGGATGCATTTATAAAACAGCTTTTAGTGTATTCACCGTCTGTGTATGTTTTCCTTCTTTTAGCAATCCCTGGACTAACAATGAAGCTTACAATATTAACATTGTTGGAAGATTGCATCCAATAATTAAATACAGAACTTCGTTTCTCATGACTATTCTTGCCTCAAATGTCCTCACTTTGGTATAGTGTCGAAGTTTAGATATTGGGATGCCAACTCAGGTGTAACCTCGTCATCAGACCGTGCTTCAAAATGACGAAATATTGTTCTCCGATCTTTCCCTTCCAGATGAATCCCCGACTCACTTTGGTATAGTGTCAAAGTTTAGATATTGGGTTGCCAACTCAGGTGTGACCTCGTCATCAGACCGTGGTTCAAAAGGACGAAATATTGTTCTCCGATCTTTCCCTTCCAGATGAATCCCCGACTCACTTTGGTATAGTGTCAAAGTTTAGATATTGGGTTGCCAACTCAGGTGTGACCTCGTCATCAGACCGTGCTTCAAAATGACGAAATATTGTTCTCCGATCTTTCCCTTCCAGATGAATCCCCGACTCACTTTGGTATAGTGTCAAAGTTTAGATATTGGGTTGCCAACTCAGGTGTGACCTCGTCATCAGACCGTGCTTCAAAATGACGAAATATTGTTCTCCGATCTTTCCCTTCCAGATGAATCCCCGACTCACTTTGGTATAGTGTCAAAGTTTAGATATTGGGTTGCCAACTCAGGTGTGACCTCGTCATCAGACCGTGCTTCAAAATGACGAAATATTGTTCTCCGATCTTTCCCTTCCAGATGAATCCCCGACTCACTTTGGTATAGTGTCAAAGTTTAGATATTGGGTTGCCAACTCAGGTGTGACCTCGTCATCAGACCGTGGTTCAAAAGGACGAAATATTGTTCTCCGATCTTTCCCTTCCAGATGGATCCCGGACTCACTTTGGTATAGTGTCGAAGTTTAGATATTGGGTTGCCAACTCAGGTGTGACCTCGTCATCAGACCGTGCTTCAAAATGACGAAATATTGTTCTCCGATCTTTCCCTTCCAGATGAATCCCCGACTCACTTTGGTATAGTGTCAAAGTTTAGATATTGGGTTGCCAACTCAGGTGTGACCTCGTCATCAGACCGTGCTTCAAAAGGACGAAATATTGTTCTCCGATCTTTCCCTTCCAGATGAATCCCCGACTCACTTTGGTATAGTGTCAAAGTTTAGATATTGGGTTGCCAACTCAGGTGTGACCTCGTCATCAGACCGTGCTTCAAAAGGACGAAATATTGTTCTCCGATCTTTCCCTTCCAGATGAATGAATCCCCGACTCACTTTGGTATAGTGTCAAAGTTTAGATATTGGGTTGCCAACTCAGGTGTGACCTCGTCATCAGACCGTGCTTCAAAAGGACGAAATATTGTTCTCCGATCTTTCCCTTCCAGATGTATCCCGGACCATCGCCAATAGCCCTTTGTGTAGCTCCATGGCGGCCTATCGACAAAATAAGCTGAGGTGAAATTCAAACTTAGATTGAGGTGATAGCAAAACCAAATACTAAAAATTGCTTTAATACTTTTGTAATTTATATGGAACTTTCCGGAAAAAACTTCCAATAAACATATTTTGAGTTGAAAATCATCAAAATTGAGTGGTAAAAATCTTGTTTATTTGACTTGCACTCGTTTGATTTAGAGCACAGCCATGCAAATTTAGGATTGATTCAAGAAAAGAAAATGATGGAAACACAGCTTCCAAATTGCCTACATCATCACTTTGTCTGAACGAAAGTGAAAAAGTTCAACAAAACGACCTCAATAATTCTCAGCATTTTAAATCCTTCGTTTTTATTGGTTCGTCGCTGTAAAAAATCGTTCTAATATTCGCCACTTCCAAAAAAGGTCTCGAGTTTACTTTCGAGATGACGGTGTGGGAATTCGAAAATTGGAGTGCCAGCACATGTAGTAATCTCATCATCCGACTGTGGTTCAAAATTACATGGTTTTCTTGGGATCCTTCGTGTTTGATCCCAGTAATTGGTAAGTTTTGTTTAACGTCGTACAAGAGCAACACAGCGGGTTATTGACGACGGTCCGGAATTCATCACCTAAGGCAAAAAAGGCATCCCAAAGTGTGTGCCGCGGCACCCTGGGGTGCCACGTAAAGGGATTAGCTGTGCCGCGAAGCGCACATGAAGCAGTTTCTATTATAAGGAGCAAATATCGTTCGAAAATTAATGTAAAAGAAATGCGAGTAGCGGTATCTTAATTCCACGATTCGAACAATTGTGCAGTGAGCAGCAGGCTCACCTGTCGTACTAAACACACGCATATACCTCTAAGAGCATGTTGAAGGTAATTTTCAGGTGTTGTCTCGTCATCTGACCGTGGTTCAAAATTACGAGGTGTTGTCCTCGGATCTTTCCCTTAAGGGACTGATCCCGGGCCGTCGTCAATGGCCCGTTGTGTTGCTCTAGAACGACGTTAACTAAAGTTACCAATTACCATCACCTATGTTTTTCTATTAAGTACAACTAAAGTATGTGTGAATTATAAATGCGAGTTGTATCATGGTAATAATAATTGGTAATTATTAGTTAACGTCGTACTAGAGCAACACAACGGGCTATTGACGACGGTCCGGGATCAATCCCTTAACGGAAAGATCCGAGGACAACACCTCGTAATTTTGAACCACGGTCAGATGACGAAGCAACATCTGAGCTGGCACCCTACTCTCCAAACTTCCACACCAACCCAACGTGAGGACTTTCGGCCACGACAGATTTAAGGTGCACTAGCCGCCTCTACACCATACTCTTACAAACATCCATGCCCGGACCCGGATTCGAACCAGGAACCTCCCGATCTGGAGGCTAACACCTTAACCACTATACCGGTTGGTTGGCTGTATCAATTATGTCTATGTTCTTACCACATCTCTCATTTCTTCTTCAAAGTCGTACAAATATAAAATATATACATATAATAATGTACCACAGATAGATATTACATGACGAGGGTGGCCGTGAGAAAGTTCTAATTCTCTTCAGGGTGCTACGATTTGATAAGTTTGGGGACTCCTGCCCTGAGAGAAAGATCCGAAGACAACACCACGATTTTTGAACCGCGTAGGTTTGATCCCGATCCATTGCCAATAGCCCGCTGCGCTGCTCCAGCGCGACGTAAATTAAACTACCTACCTATTTGCTAATGTGCGACAGGACCAACTACAGCACCTCAGCCCTTCAATCTCTAGTGAAAGTTTGGTAATGGTAATGGTAATTTTTTTTAACGTCGTACTAGAGCAACACAACGGGCTATTGACGACGGTCCGGGATCAGTCCCTTTAAGGGAAAGATCCGAGGACAACACCTCGTAATTTTGAACCACGGTCAGATGACGAAGCAACATCTGAGCTGGCACCCCACTCTCCAAACTTCCACGCCAACCCAACGTAAGGACTTTCGGCCACGACAGATTTAAGGTGCACCAGCCGCCTCTACACCATACGCTTACAAACATCCATGCCCGGACCCGGATTCGAACCAGGAACCTTCCGATCTAGAGGCTAACACCTTAACCACTCTACCGGTTGGTCGGCAGTGAAAGTTTGGATTCAGCGAAGAGGTAAAATAAATTATACGTTACATTAATTTCAGTCTAGTGTTTTCTCTTCGATGTTTGCTTTCTCTTAAGTGATTGATCCCGGACCGTCGTCAATAGCCCGTTGTGTTGCTCTAGAACGACGTTAATTAAAAATTACCATTACCATTACATCTTCGATGTTTGACCGCTGAAAGAAGACAATCGTAAATCTTATCGTGAGGGGACAAGAGGACGGGTAACCCTTTCTTGGTGAGGTAAAAAAAATTCCGCCCTTTTTCGCAACGTAACGGAGAGATGGGTTGCCGGTATTCTGCCATAAGTCAGGACAGGAAGTAGCACGTGCCATCCCGTATTATTTTCTCTCTTCTAACTATCTGCACACAACTCCCGACACACTCTTTTTTAAATAGACGAGGATGACAGACTGAAAGTCGCGTGATTTTCGAGTGGTGTAGAATTTCTTTTCCCCTCGACACACAAATGACTAAGTAACCACCATCTATTGGTAGGGTAATTAGAAATTTAAATTAACGTCGCACTAGAGCAACACAAGGGGCTATTGACGATGGTCTTGGACCAATCCTTCAAGTGAAAGATTCGAGGACAACACCAGGTCATTTTGAGCCACGGCAGGATGACGAGGCAACACATTAACTTGCACCCTACTCTCTAAATTTCCACACCAACCCAACACTTTCGGCCACGACAGATTTAAGGTGCACCAGCCGCCTCTACACCACACGCTTACAAACATCCATGCAGCGACCCGGATTCGAACTAGAAACTTCCGATCTAGGGGCTAAAACCTTAACCACCAGACCGGTGGGTCGGCATCTAATAGTTGGGAGAATCATGAAAAATTAAATTGGTCGGGGATGTCGAAAGTAGGGATGCGACATCGATGTCGATGTTTCAAAACATCGATATTTTAAAAAAAAACATCGATGTATTTAACATTGATGTATGGGGGTTGATGTTTTGGTAACATCGATGTTTATACTTTTCGATGTTTTTACGTTGTCGATATTTTATTTTTAAATTAAAAAAGTACCGTTATAAAAATTTAAAAAATAACCAAGTAGGAAAATTTTTATAATCAGCAAATTGAACATACTTTTAGACCAAAGTGACCAAGGATGAAGAGTCTGAAAAGTAGGGATGCGACATCGATATCGATGTTTTCTAAACATTGATGTTTTATAAAAAAACATCGATGTATTGGAGCCGATGTCGCATCACTAGTTGCTAAACCAGTTTAAAGAAATGGGGAAATAAGTTTAAATAAACTGAATTTTAAAAACATCGATGGTTTTGGGGGCGATGTATTATCAACATCGATGTTTTAATTTTGAACATCGATGTTTTGCTGTCGATGTCGTATCAATAGTTGCTAAACCAGTTTTAAGAAATGGGAAAAAAAAGTTTAAATACACTGAATTTTAAAAACATCGATGTTTTTGGGTCGATGTATTATAAACATCGATGTTTTAATTTTGAACATCGATGGTTTGCTATCGATGTCGCATCCCTAGTCGAAAGTAGTTGGTCATGTAGAATATACTGTGCAGGTTTCTGGACGGATATATCTTCGGCTTAGAGCAGAAACACATTAACTGGTCGCTGTGTTGCTCTAGTACGACGTTATTTAAAAAAAATTATAAACAAAATATTACCTTTAACTCGCAAAAGGAAATTTTTACTGCGCAGCTGTTTATGTAATGAACAATTTTTAGCTTTCAGTTAAAAAACACTTAAATTATGAGCAGTTTGACAGCATTAATCTTTTGAACAGATTGCAATATGAAAATGTACTTACTGTCATGAAATTAAGCATTTAGTAAAAAAAAATGTCAGTTAATGATTTTTTACGATCTTGCGAGAAAAAAAAAGAGCTGGATGTATCGCGATCGTTAAGAAAAGAAAAGAGCTAGATGTATTGTGATCTTTAGGGAAAAGAAAGGTACTGGGTGTAATGCGATCTTTAAGGAAAAGAAAACAGCCCGTTGTATCGCATCGCTAAGAAAAGAAAGGAGCTAGATGTATCGTGATCTTTAGGGAAGAGAAAGGTGCCGGAGGTATCACGATCTTTAAGAAAAAGAAAAGAGCTCGATGTATCGCGATCTTTAAGAAAAAGAAAAGGAAATAAATGTATCGTGATCTCTCTTTAGAAAAAAGAAAAGTGCTAGATGTATCGCGATCTTTAGAAAAAGAAAGAAGCTGGATGAAACGAGTGGAGCGAAACTGCGTGGGTCAATAAAAGTAGTATAGAAATAAAAAAAGCTCACATTTTACATCAAATCACTTGATTTTGTTTAAAATTATGTGCAATCTCAAGATAAAAATTCAAAACCGATTATTGAATTTTAAAACAATGGTCTCCACCAGTTATATTCAACCTTTTTCATCTGATTGCATGCAAACTAATTTCTATATATCTGCGTAACACTAAAATAAAAAGAATATTTTTAGCCTATCTGACCAAAAAATAGGTATGCTTGTATCAGAGTAGCTTCTGCGTTATTTACAAAAAAGAGTATTAGTAATTACCTACCCCAATGTCCTCAATCTTTTAAAAACACTTTATTTATACTACATTGGAATGAAAAAATTCTTATACTTAACTATTCATACGGATATCATTTGAAATTATTTTTGAACACATTTGTCAAAAATTTTAAATTCAACGGTTGAACTGAAAAAAATCTCACAGAATTTAAGTCATTTCACTCCTAAGTCACACCAGTGCCATCCTTGAGACACACCTGTTGGAAATCGATGCTCTACACAGTAGAATATATTTGAAATTATTACTTATTTATTTACAAATTGCTGGTCTATTAAGACAAATGGACTCTCACTCTACAAAGAAATCTTCCACCGACAATCAGAGACCGACGGATTGACAAATTGAGATTTCATCTGGATGAACTCAACTCGAAAATTCATTTGCAAAAGAGCGACGGCATCGAATTTGGCGACACGCGGATACCTCCGGTGTTGCACGAGAGCGCGCTGCCATGGCAACCGAGCAGCACCGCAACCGCAATTGTGACGGAAGAAACCGCAGAGAGGAGGTAGCACAGCCGGCTCATATTTTGGAAGCGTGGGCGGCCCATGGGCAGACACGGAGATGTTTCGCTCGGAGCCTCTAATTGAGGGAGGTGGGCTACGATTTCGGACGTGGGTAGCTCCAAGGAACAATCGAACGAGGGGGTCATGCTAGCACATCGAGTGAAATCATTCATGTTCAAGGTTACTCGTCTCTTGAGCCTCCTGGTGGTTATCTCGACGAGGTATTACGGCGTTGGAAAACTTGGTCAGATCTAGATGGACGAGTTATCTCGTCGAAACCACTTGTAGGGTAAAGGGCAAGATGTGGATCGGGACCAGATCGGTATTGTCTTAATGAAGAGACATAAATAAAACTTACCAAGTTGGGTAGTTGGTAATTTTAGTTAACGTCGTACTAGAGCAACACAGCGGGCTATTGACGACGGTCCGGGATCAATCCCCTAAGTGAAAGATCAGAGGACAACACCACGTCGTTTTGAACCCCGGTCAGATCACGCGACAACACCTGAGCTGGCACCCCACTCTCCAAACTTCCACGCCAACCCAACGTGAGGATTTTCGGCCACGACAGATTTAAAGTGCACCAGCCATACACCATACGCTTACAAACATCCATGCACTGACTCGGATTCCAACCAGGAACAGTGCATGGATGTTTGTAAGCGTATGGTGTAGAGGCGGCTGGTGCACCTTAAATCTGTCGTGGCCGAAAGTCCTCACGTTGGGTTGGTGTAGAAGTTTGGAGAGTGAGGTGTCAGCTCAGGTGTTGCTTCGTCACCTGACCGTGGTTCAAAAACACGAGGTGATGTCCTCGGATCTTCCCTTAAGGGACTGATCCTGGACCGTCGTCAATAGCCCGTTGTGTTGCTCTAGTACGACGTTAACTAAAATTACCATTACCAACCAGGAACCCGTACCAAGTTGGGACCTTCTGCCATTGAACTAAACGATAGGTTTTTTTTTTATAATTCGAGAACCTTGGCCCGAAATATTAACATACTATTATACATAAATATTAACATACTATATAACACACCATGACAAGACTATATAGGTTGGTATTTTAATTAACGTTGTACTAGATCAACACATTGGGCTATTGGCGATGGTACGGTATGAATCTCGAAGGGGAAAAAACAAACACAACACCACGTCATTTTGTACCACGGTCGGATGACGAGATAACACCTGAGGGGGCATTCCACTCCCCAAAATCCCACACCACGCCAACACGAGGACATTTGAGGCCACAATAGATTTAACATGCCCCATCGGCTCTAGATCGGAAGGTTCCTGGTTCGAATCCGGGTTCGGGCATGGATGTTTGTAAGCGTATGGTGTAGAGGCGGCTGGTGCACCTTAAATCTGTCGTGGCCGAAAGTCCTCACGTTGGGTTGGCGTGGAAGTTTGGAGAGTGGGGTGCCAGCTCAGGTGTTGCTTCGTCATCTGACCGTGGTTCAAAATTACGAGGTGTTGTCCTCGGATCTTTCCCTTAAGGGACTGATCCCGGACCGTCGTCAATAGCCCGTTGTGTTGCTCTAGTACGACGTTAACTAAAATTACCATTACCATGCCCCATCGGCCTATGTGCACGACGGTCTTTGGTTGAATTCAAACTCGGAACCCTCCGGTTGCCAATCCGTTACTGTTCCAAACGGATCCCTTACAAGAACAAAATTGTCCTCATAATTGCTAATAATGGGATACCTTGTCAAAACAACCACCAGGGGTTAAAAAATATCCCGTGCCGACCAACAGGTACAGTGGTTAAGGTGTTAGCCTCTAGATCGGAGGGTTCCTGATCAGGATCCGGGCATGGATGTTTGTAAGCGTATGGTATAGAGGCGGCTGGTGCATCTTAAATCTGTCGTAGCCAAAAGTCCTCACATGGGGTTGGTATGGAAGTTTCGACAGGTGTGCTCAGACAGAGGAGAGAAGCTCAGGTGTTATTTAGTCATCTGACCGTGGTTCAAAATTACGAGTTGTTGTCCTCGGTTTTTTTTCCTTAAGGGATTGATCCCGGACCGTCGTCAATAGCCCGTTGTGTTGCTCAAGTACGACGTTAACTGATAATTACCAATTACCAATAAATATCGCGGTTGGATCGATAAAGTAGTGAGGTGACCCAACAAGTCTTTCTTGGAGTGGAGTGAAAAGGTGCTTTCAGCCGTTCCCATCCTTCGAAGACCACGCCTCTCTGTTTGACTGGCGGGCGCAAGTCATTAAAAGCCCAGTGGCCGGAGAAAGCGTTCTCTCATTAATCATCCTTGGGACCTGCACTTTGTGGGCCACTATTCAATTAATACTCTGCCCCCTGCCCCCGCCGCTAATGAGAAAAGGACCCGGTCGCTCCCGAATTACCCCCGGCTTCTTAAACGTCCGTGGAACTTCCTTTAAAAATCCCTCATCGTGTGAAGAATGTGGGCCTCGGGGGGCAGAGAAACAAACACCAAGACATCTACCTCCCCGGGCATCTCCAAAGCCAGGCACGTATTTAGAAAATAATTTTCTTCTGGGGAGGTGATGTTCGCCTCCCCCTGTTTTCTATTCCAATCGAAAGGCCTATTAATGCTGAAATGAAAGTTACGCTCAAAGACTTTTTTTCAGTTTTCAGACACATCTCCGTGCATTTTGACCGTGTGATCCACGAAACTTCGCTTCGTGGTGAAGATAGGAAGTTAGAAAACGTGGCGCATTTTGAGTCACCGTCAGATGACGAGGTCAAAACTTGAGCTGGAAACCCCACTCTCCAAGCTTCCACACCACGCCACGCCGACGTGAGGTATGATATTGGCATTTTAATGAACGTGGCACTGGATAAACATAACGGGCTATTGGCGATGGTTCGGAATCTATCCCGAGGGTTAAGATCCTAGCACAATATTCCTAGCAAACCACGTCATTTTGAACCACGGTCAGATGACGAGGTCAACACCTGAACTCGCATTCTAATCTTCAAATTTACAGACCACACCACAGTGAGGACATTTGAGGCCGTGACAGATTTAGCGTGCACCAGCTTCCTCTGTACACGACGGTCTTTTGCTGGATTTGAAATCCCAACCCTCATGGCTTGGGGAAATTAATTCATAATTATTTGGTAATGGTAAAAAAAATGGTAATTTTTAGTTAACGTCGTACTAGAGCTACACAACGGGCTATTGACGACGGTCCGGGATCAGTCCCCTACGGGAAAGATCCGAGGACAAGACCTCGTAATTTTGAACCACGGTCAGATGACGAAGCAACACCTGAGCTGGCACCCCACACCAACCCAACGTGGGGACTTTCGGCCACGACGGATTTAAGGTGCACTAGGCGACTCTACACCATACGCTTACAAACATCCATGCCCGGACCCGGATTCGAACCAGGAACCTTCCGTTCTAGAGGCTAACACCTTAACCACTATACCGGTTGGTCGGCCATAATTATTTGGGAAGGAAACAGAGGTTGTAATACTGCTTCAGATTGAGTTAGAGAGTATTCTTCGCTTCAGAAATAGATTAGTCCTTTGCGTTGTTGCCGACCAACCGGTTATATCCTCTAGATCGGAAAGTTCCTGGTTCGAATCCGGGTCCGGGCATGGATGTTTGTAAGCGTATGGTGTAGAGGCGGCTAGTGCACCTTAAATCTGTCGTGGCAGAAAGTCCTCACGTTGGGTTGGTGTGGAAGTTGGGAGAGTGGGGTGCCAGCTCAGGTGTTGCTTCGTCATCTGACCGTGGTTCAAAATTACGAGGTGTTGTCCTCGGATCTTTCCCTCAAGGGACTGATCCCGGACCGTCGTCAATAGCCCGTTGTGTTGCTCTAGTACGACGTAAACAAAAAATTACCAATTACCTCACGTTGGGTTGGTGTGGAATAATAATTGGTAATTTTTAGTTAACGTCGTACTAGAGCAACACAACGGGCTATTGACGACGTTCCGGGACGGTTTTAAGTTTAACGGTTTTATGCCGAAAGCTATAACGAGTCTGGTGGGGGGAAAACAACCACAGCGATCTCCATGCATGGTATTGCGCATTCCAGCCGAGTCCTAACGCGATTTCACCCCCATTCCGAATTCGACTGTTCCAAGGTCGGCTGTCTTCTCCCGAGAGTTGCAATACCTTGCATTTGTTTGGCTTATCTAGAGATAAAGAGTCAACACTAATTGCAACAGATGTTTAAGCTTTCGGTGCATTCGCGATAGAGTAATCACTAATCACCAAACTCTCCACATGGGCAGTTGGGAATGGTTTTTACTTTGAATCTGTACATTGTGACTGTACATAGTACAAAGGGGCGGTATTGAATCTATACATAGGGGCGGTATGTTGAAGGGAGTTAGAAGGGGCCCAGGAGAATTTGATGTGGAAAATTATTATTCAGCCATGTGCAATTAATTTTCAACTTTCCATCAATTTTTCCATTTTATTTCTGATTTTAAAGGTGTTTAAAACAGGGACCTACCATCATATACCCTGCTATTGGGGAACGGAGTAAAATAAGAAGTCCGTTGTACTGATACTCATTACATATACTAGACTTCGTGACAATCGTGGCCTTCTCTTGGTGGGATTTGAGTTCTTCTCTCCAATGCCCACGTCTGGTGGTTGAGGTGTTAGCCTCTAGATCGAAAGGTTCCTGGTTCGAATCCGGGTCAGTGCATGAATGTTTGTTATCTTATGATGTAGAGGAGGCTGGTGCATCTTAAATCTGTCGTGGCAGAAAGTCCTCACGTTTGGTTAGTGTGGAAGTTTGGATGGTGTAACGCCAGCTCAGGTGCTGCCTCGTCATCTGACCGTGGTTCAAAATTCCGTGGTGTTGTCCTCAAAACTTTTCAATGGATGATTGGTCCTGGACGCGTATTTAGAAACCCTGGCGCTTCCAGCACAAACGGAAATACGTCATATACATAGATGCGCAGACGCGCCCGCGCAAGCAAACCCGCGTTCCGGCATACGACGCACGCTGTTGACGAGTCATTTACTCATTTCACCGTGAAAACTATTAGAATCTTTTCTTGGTGAAAAATACAATCTACTTAACAATTGCAACATGTCCATGCACACATGATAAAGGAATTACTATTTTTAGAGGTTTTGTGTTTACTTACACTGCCGTGTCAACATTATTCAGGAAGGTGATTTTGACATGCTTTCATGTAACTTTCATTTAATTATTTGTAATAAACTCCTACCAAGTTATACAAAAGAAAGAACACAATAAAAGAAAGTTATTAAAGCCAAAATATTTTGGAAAAAACAAAAAATAAAAGTTCTGGGTCTCATAAGTGTCTGTTCACCTTCGTCAATGCATTTGCACTGAGTACTTGTTTCGTGTACTTTTTAATTAATTCTAACTTTTAAAATGTTTGCTGGGTGAAAAAGTGAAAACATTTATGATTTCCAACCTGTCAATGCAAAGGGAATCAAGAAATTATCACTTTTTAGAGTTTTGTGTTTGATTCTAATATGCTCTGTTACCACTGTCAAGGCAGGTGATTTTGACATGTTTCCATGAAACTTTCATTTAATTCTATGTAATAATCTCTTTCCAAGACAAAGAACACAATAAAACCAAATTATTCATGCAATCATGAAGACAGCTTATTCTGACATGTTTACATGAATCTTTGTGTTAATTCTAATTAATAAACTATTTCCAAGGTATATAAAGCAAAGTACACTATAAAAGAGACTTACTGATGCAAAAATATTATGGATAAAAACATTTATAAAAATTTGGGGTATGAATGTGTCTGTTCAACTTTGTCGAAGCAGTTCACTGTGTAGTTTTTTCATACAACTTTTGGTTATTTCCTACAGTTAAACTTATTTCTTGGTACATAATTCAAAGTAAACACAGATACAAATTTAGAAATGCTAAAAGAAACATAAATGAAGATTTTTTTTTTTTTAAATTGGCTCTGAAAGTACTTTGTTGACCCAGCTCACCTTGAACATTTTGACACTCATTCTTTAGTGAAATTCAAGTGTTAATGTTTTTTCTTTGTAAAAAGGTGAAACTATTGATAAAAACAAACTTTTCCATTCCAAAAGTAAAAAGAAGTAAGCATTTTTAAAGAAGTTGTGTGTGAAAATGTGTATGCAGCTTTGTGAAAGGGTTTCACCGTGAACTTTTCCCACTCCTCTTTTAGTAAATTTGAATTACTAATGGTTTTTCTTGGTGAAAAAGTGAAAGTAATAATTAATTCGAACTTCTTAATGTCAAAATTAAAAAGAAGTAAGCATTTAAAAAAAAGAAGTGTGAAAATGTGTGTGCAGCTTTTTCAAAGGATTTCACCGTGGATTTTTCATTCATCTTTTAGTAAATTAGAACTATTAATGTTTTTCTAGGTGAAAAAGTGAAAGCAATAAATAATACTAACTTTTTACTGCCAAAAGTAAAAAGAAATAAGTGATTTTAAACATTTTGGCTCTGAAGGTACTTTGTCGACAGAGCTCACCCATGAACGTTTTCACACTTATCTTTAAGTTAATTCCAACTGAATTTCTTTTTTGTGTGTGTGAAAAAGAGAAACGAATAATTTATTCATACTTTTTAATGCCCAAGTAAACAAGAAGTAAGATTTATGAAAAAAGTTGCGTGTACTGTGTAATCCAACTTCTCTCTTTAAATTTCAGATACACGTATTTGTATATATGGAGTTATGCTACATACACAGTTGTTCATTATGGCTTTATTTATTACATTTTTCATTTGCAAAAAGAAATGTAAACCATACAATTATTAATTTTTAGATAAAACGGCCATTACACAGCTCTTAATACGAGCGAGGGTCGTGTTTCAGGCCGGCTCGCTGTGTTTGCGTGCGCGTCTGCGCAGCTACGTATATGACGTATTTCCGTTTTGTGCTGGAAGCGCCAGGGTTTCTAAATACGCGTCCCGGACCGTCGTCCGTTGTGTTGCTCTAGTACGACGTTAATTCAAATTACCTTTCCGGGTAGCGCTACCTCTAAGGGGTTGTCGCATTGGAGCAAAACAACGAGCTATTGTTGACAGTCCAGGATTATACCCGAAGTGGAAGACCCGAGGTAATTGGTAATCTTTTTAATTAACGTCATACTGAAGCAACACAACGGTGTTTAGGCGACGATCCGAGAACAATCCCCTAAGAGAAAGATCCTAGGACAATACCACGTAATTTTGAACCACGATCAGATGACGAGGTAACACCTGAGCTGGCTCTCCAAACTTCCACACCAACCCAACGTGAGGACTTTCGGCCAAGACAGATTTAAGGTGCACCAGCCGCCTCTAAACCATATGCTTACAAATATAAATGCACGGACCCGGATTCTAACCAGCAACCTTCCGATCTAGAGGCTAACACCTCAACCACCAGACCGGTTGGTCGGCTTACAAAGAGATAAGCGCATATATTTTATTTGTAAGAAAATAATTTGCTGATTGAAATACATTGAATAAATTTTGGGATCCCATTTTAGGTATTTTTAGGTCATATCCTGGCAAAGATAACTTCAAAATACAGAGGCAGGCCTTCTAACGCACCGCTGAGAAAAAAAGGTTTCTCCCCTATCGGTGTTGAATCCTGTAAAAACGCTTTCCTAACACGAGTACCTTTTGTGCGGGGAAGTTTAAAATACGAATGCGACCAAAAACAGAACGAATTTTTTCCATGAATCGGAATTGCAGTTCTTATTAAAACTATGGATTATGTCGTGATGGACCTTAGAGGATTCACAGAATTCTTTTGCCGACCAACCGGTATAGTGGTTAAGGTGTTAGCTTCTAGATAGGAAGGTTCCTGGTTCGAATCCGGGTCCGGGCATGGATGTTTGTAAACGTATGGTGTAGAGGCGGCTGGTGCACCTTAAATCTGTCGTGGCCGAAAGTCCTCACATTGGGTTGGCGTGGAAGTTTGGAGAGTGGGGTGCCAGCTCAGGTGTTGCTTCGTCATCTGACCGTGGTTCAAAATTACGAGGTGTTGTCCTCGGATCTTTCCCTTAAGGGACTGATCCCGGACCGTCGTCAATAGCCCGTTGTGTTGCTCTAGTACGACGTTAACTAAAAATTACCATTTTTTTACCACAGAATTCTTTCATTTAGAAGAAGGGGTTCTGTTGAACCCATTTCTAAAAAGCTTCTTGTGGTTTCAGTGGTTTGTTTTTTTAGTTATCCGGTCCTTTCGTACCACCCACAAACGAGGACCTTTCGTATGAAAAATACGCTACTTTCGATTCACCAATTCGTTAATTTAGCAACTTTTACACAAAATTTTAGAGTTCACATTATTACTATTATTGTTAATATTATAATTATTATAAAAAGTCATTTTTCAGATTCCACTGCATGGAAATAGACATCGAACCAATGGCGTTAGAAAAGAAAAAAAATGTCGTAATTTTTAATTAACGTGGTCTTAGAGAAGCACAACGGGCTATTGAAGACGGTCCGGGATCAATTCCCTAATTGAAAGATCTGAGGACAACACCTCGTAATTTTGAACCACGGTCAGATGACGAGGCGACACCTGAGCTGGCACCCCAGTCTCCAAACTTCCACACCGACTCAACATGAGGACTTTTGGCTGCGACAGATTTAAGGTGCACCAGCCGCCTCTACACTATGGCGTTAGAAAAGAAGAGTGGTGGATTTTGTAGCGCCTTCTACTATCCCTGACGTCTATGTGCAATGTACATATCCCTTTCTTTATAGGGCCGCGGAGGCTCGGATGGAGCGTTACGAGTTCGAATCGAGCAAATACCGTTGTGTAGAAAGGAGGCTGTTGCACATTAAATCTAATTTCATTAGCACGTGGCCGACCAAAGGTATAGTGGTTAAGGTGTTAGCCTCTAGATCGGAAGGTTCCTGGTCCGAATCCCGGTCCGGGCATGGATGTTTGTAAGCGTATGGTGTAGAGGCGGCTGGTGCACCTTAAATCTGTCGTGGCCGAAAGTCCTCACGTTGGGTTGGCGTGGAAGTTTGGAGAGTGGGGTTTCAGCTCAGGTGTAGCTTCGTCATCTGATCATGGTTCAAAAAATTACGAAGTGTTGTCCTCGGATCTTTCCCTTAAGGGACTGATCCCGGACCGTCGTCAATAGCCCGTTGTGTTGCTCTAGTATGACGTTAACTAAAAATACCAAATTATTACCCGGACCGTTGTGTTGCTCTAGTAAGACGTTAACTAATAATTACCAATTACCAATTAAAAATTAACTAATCAGTACTTTTTTAACTCTCGGAGGGATTGATGCTCGAATCCTTTCTTTGGTTACAATCGAATATTCCAAGACACCGTGGATTGGGGTAATGGTAATGGTAAGACGTACTCTAGTACGACGTTAATTAAAATTACCATTACCATCATTAGCACGTGGCCTCAAATGCCCTGCCCTCACGTTGGCGTGGTGTGGAAGTTTGGAGAAGTGGGGGGCCAGTCAGGTGTTGCCTCGTCATCTGACATGGTTCATAATTACCTGATGTTGTCCTCGGATCTTTCCCTTGGGGATTGATCCCGGATCGTCGTCAGTAGCCCCTTGTATTGCTATACTACGATGTTAATTAAAAATCTACCTATCCTCTCTTTATATCACTAGTACCATTTGGTTGTGTTGCTCTAGTACGACGTTAACTAAAATTACCATTACCATTAACACTAGTACCATTTGCACGCTACATTTCGACACCTTTTTGCCCTTCGCTCCCTTTCACTTTTTTAGCCTCTAGATCGGAAGGTTCCTGGTTCGAATCTGGGTCAGTGGATGGATGTTTGAAGCGTATGGTGTAGAGGCGACTTGTGCACCTTAAATCTCTCGTAGCCGAAAGTCCTCACGTTGGGTTGGTGTGGAAGTTTGGAGATTGGGGTGCCAGCTCAGGTGTTGCTTCGTCATCTGACCATGGTTCAAAATTATTTGGTGTTGTAATCGGATCTATCCCTTAGGAGACAGATCCCGGACAGTCGTCTGTTGCCCGTTGTGTTGCACGATGTTAATTAAAAATATTGAATTACCAATTACCTTTTCACTTTTTGTTCTCAAGCTCACGAGCAAGACGGTCGTGCTACTATTCCGTTCATTAAAACAATTTCGTCTTCGAATAATCAGGAATCGAACCTGCGTTGTCTAAAACTCACAGGTTGCTAGCGCTGTGGGTATATTCACTGAGTCCCGACGGCCGCAGATCCTCTGTGTGAGTTCGTCTATGAGAGGAAGAGATAACTTTCACACATTTTCATCTTGGTGTATACACTAAGTTCCTAAACACCCTTGTCTTGTGATTAAATTCGTTTAGTGAATGTATAAACACTGGAGGGGGGGGGGATAAATGACCATGGCTACGGTGGAAGCACTATAGCATAAGAACACTATGGGGCATTTAATTCATTTGACAAATGAATTTGGAGTCGCCTGATTTTATTGAATACCAATCGGCATTGAATAAATTTTAATTTAGTAGATTTAAGTTCCTAATTGAAATTTTAACAACTGTTTAGTTACATGAAGTTTGCTTTTGTTTGTGGTGATTATTAATTTTTAATTAACGCTGTACTAGAGCTACACAACGGGCTATTGATAAAATAGATAAAAAAACGGTCAGGGATAAAAAATCCCAAGGAAAGATCCGAGGACTCCACCACGTAATTTTGAACCACGGTCAGATGGCGAGAGAACATAGACCATTCTTTCAAGCGTTGTATTTTGGAAATGGTAATGGTAATTTTCGTAATGTCGTACTAGAGCAACGGGCTATTGACGACGGTCCGGGATCAGTACCTTAACGTTGTATTTTGAAGATGCACATTGTCTTCACCCTCTCCTTGCAATAGAAAATACCCATCCAAAAAAATGTTAGTTTTTTTTAATCAAAATTCCAACATTGTCTTAAGCATTTGAACGTGATAAATATTTTCGAATGCCCCCATCCTATCCCACAACTACGCCACAGAAGCTGAGATCGGTGGAAATACGGCACTACCAGTTTACAAACACGTAAGATCCACGCACCATCGCCACGAGCCCGAGATTCAAGCCGCCGCCGTCGCCAAGTGTGTGGCCAACGGAAAGGGCGGCAACCCTAGCGCTCGCTCAAATCAAAATACCACTCAAACCGCCTTCGAGCTCCGGGGATAGGGGGAGGAGAGCGAAGAGGGAAAAAAACGATAACAACAAAAAAACGGTTACAGGAGAGAGAGAGAGAGAGAGAGCGAGAGGATTCAAAAATCATTTCTCCGACACTCATTCGTTGGTCTGCGCTCGTTCCGTGAGGAGCGTCCACAGCTGAGAGGGCTCCAAACGATTCCTGGATTTGTCTCCGATACTCCATTTCGAACCTCGCGGGACATGTGTAGCGCTGAGGTGCTGGTGTTCGCGGAGGCCCTACGGCGTCGGCCGGTCGGCGCGCGGCCCTCGGGCCCGGCCGGGGTGTGCCGCAGGCTGTTCGCTGGCGACGCCGACCGCCCCGGCCGCATCGCCCGGGACATGGAGGCCGAGCTGCGGCGGCAGGTGGCCGCCCGATGGAACTTCGACTTCGAGCGGGGGGCGCCCCTGCCCGGCCGCTTTCAGTGGGTGCCGGTGGGCGCACCGCAGCGGGATTCCGCCGCCACCGTCCACGAGGTGAGGCCGCACCGGAAACCGTCCACCCCTAAGGTCAAGAAGAGCGCTGGCGCTGATCTTGTCAACCAACACAAAATCACAGGTGAGTTCTTTCGATCATGTCGCTGTGCGACCGTGGTTCAAAATAACGTGGTGTTGTCCGCGGATCTTTCCCTTGAGGGATTGATCCTGGACCGTCGTCAATAGCCCGTTGCGTGTGCTCAAGAACGACGTTAATTAAAAATTACATAACCTTACCATGTTCCTGTGGTGATCAGTATCCGAATCTTTCCTCTGGGTCACATCTTCTGTCGGTACGGGCATCACAATCCCAAAGAACCCCAGCTATCTGTCCTTTTTGATCTCTTTCCCTGACCTATCCTTCTGGTTTTTCCTTTCTCTCATCACGTTGGGTGGCAGGTTGTCCAGATGTGACCCTTGCGCCACGAAACCACAAAGCAACCAACCAAATCTGGAAAGTATTTCCGATACTTTGTCGTCGTTGTGCCTTTAGAGCACTCCTGGACACGCCAGAGCCGACCGAGCTACCATTTGACCTACTCCCATTAGTGACGGATCAAGTCATTCTGTGACGCAGGAAAAACTTTGAGGTCGATAATACGGAATACTCTCAGACCCGTTGATCAAAATAGATTTGGATAGTTTTATCAAAATATGAAAACAATATTATCAAACAAATTAAAGAACGACTTATTAATAATATTTGGAAAAGTAAATTATAAAATATTAATAATATTTTAAAAAGTATATTAATAATGTTTTGAAAATTAAATTATAATATTAATAATATTTGGAAAATTAAATTATAATATTAATAATATTATGAAAAGTAAATTATATTATTTGGAAAAGTAAATTATAATATTTTGAAAAGTAAATTATAATATTAATAATATTTGGAAAAGTAAATTAGAATATTAATAATATTTGGAAAAGTAAATTAGAATATTAATAATATTTGGAAAAGTAAATTATAATGTTTCGAAAAGTAAATAATAATATTAATAATATTTTGAAAAGTAAATTAGAATATTAATAATATTTTGAAAAGTAAATTATAATAATTTGAAAAGTAAATTATATAATATATTAATAATATTTTGAAAAGTAAATTATATAATATATTAATAATATTTTGAAAAGTAAATTATATTATTAAATAATATTTTGAAAAGTAAATTTTAATACAACAAAACAGTTACAAGATAAGTTAAAAGTAACCGAAATAACTCCCACCGAAAGTGTAGATCAAAAACCAAACCGTTTCCTTTTGCAGGGAATTATAAAAACGTTTATGTTCGAATATTTATCCATTATCGAGGCTCGTAGACGAAAGCGTGTGGTGATACTGCCTGCTCCTGTCGTGTGTCATTCGGTCCTTTTGATGGATGCGTATTTCGACGAAATAACTATTACTCTCAATTTGTTGTATCACTCTTGAGTCATTTTTAAAGCTATCTTTTACTGTACCATTTATTCCACCCTAGCTAATCTAAAAACTTTATTTTTGGACTGATTGCAAATGAGTGATCCATTTTTTTGTCAGAATATGTTTAATTACGCAGTGTATCACCCTTAGTTCCCCATCATAGCATTGAACTAGTAATCTGCAATTTTGGTGCATTTTTCCATATCAATTTCAAATTAATATTTCCAAAAGTTTTCATTTGCTGCTGCAAATTACACCAAGATTTGCAGTTTTTGCTTATTCAATAATAGGCTCAAAGAGCAGCCTATAAATTTTTCCAAATGTCCACGCCCAAAGTTTTTTTCTTTGAAATACAAATAATAATTATTTCAAGTGATCAATTGAAGCTGTTTAAAAATAAAAAAAATTATTGAATTCAAAAACCAACACAAATTCAGTGTCAGATCTGAATCGTTTTAAATAATCATTAAGCTGTCTGAATGCTAATTTGTACGTCGTACATTCAATAAAATTGCACGTGTGATTATTAACTGACGTGATTCAATTAACCGATATGTGATATAGAAGATTCGACTCCTGACAATCCATCACAAAATATATAAAAGGAGACTAAATATAGGTCATGACAAAATTTATTATTTCCTCAACACAGTCTCAATGTGTGAATTTTAAAATTTTAATGCTTTTTTCAAATATTTTGTCAATTATTCTACTAAGAGAGAGAACGGTCCAATTAGGGAGTAATTTGAAACGTCTTTCTTAGGCAATTTTGTTTACAAATATCCTTATGGGTCTCTCGCAAATTTCTTTTATTCCATTTCGCATGGTTTCTGAATTTCTTCCCAGCTTTTATTTTTTATATCGAATTCCTAGAACTCTATTCATTATAGGTATAGATGGACGTTTTGCAATTTTATGGATTAAACAAAAATTTCCCCTACAGCAGTTTTGTAGTTTGTTGTGAGTGATGTGTTATTCTTAATTTGTAATTGTGTTAAAAAAAATCGTCATTCATAACGACTTCTTTAACGAATATTTTGCCACTAAATTCACTAAAGCATTTTGTTAGCACATTTAGCATTATACACAATAAATAATATAAGGGCTAAAAGAATCGTTGTTTGGGGAATTTGTTATTTTTAGTTTTTCATTGATCAATATGACTCTTTCCTTCAGCTGACAGCACCAGATTACAATTGTATTTCTTGTACTGCTCTGTATTATACATCGTGAAACTAGTCCACATCAATGAGTGGTATTCCAAGACTAAAACTAACGTATCAATTTTTAAAAAATTTTGTTACCTCTGCCTGTAAGTAATTATTCTTATGACTAAAATTGCATTTTAGTTTCGAAATTTAAATATTTTTGATCTGCTAGATACGCTACCTTGTGGATCGTTCAATTGTAATGATTCATTCCAAATGTGGACGCCATTTTGCTCCACGTTAATTTTATAAAAATGTAAACTCTAAACCTAAAATGTACAATTTTTCTTTGTATGTTTTAATGAGTTAAAACATTTGTTATCTTATTTATTACAAATCGGGGTCAGTTTTGTGTTACGATAAATAATTTACACACCTATATTTCTAATGTGCAAGAAAATCCTGTAATCAACGATCTGTGTGTATTCATTCTCTTACGATGTTTTATTGCAAATTGATCATTTCAGACTGATATTTTATGTTATTGTAGGCATACACATGGCAAAAATACATGCAATTCTTTACCAACACGCCGTTAATTTGTTAAAGTTCTTTATTTCCAAAATCTAAAAATGATTTAAACTCGAGAATGACAAATTTTCCTTCCCCTGAATTGTGAAAATGTTGTGCGCTAGTGAAAAGTAGTCTGAATTTCGAGATGTTTTCAATCCTTGAAATCGTGCCATTTCGTTTCGTCTCCGTTGTAAATGTCTGTTCGCGCGTCTGAAAAATCGCCGATAACACGACAGATAAGTGTGATTTCAAGAGTAAAATTTTTTGAACAAAGCTGAAATGATCTCCACTCTGAATATTTGGATATGTATCAGGTCCGATAAGATGAGAACGCCTTATTTTAATGTTTCAACGCTGCTTTCGTCTCTGTCTTTTTTATTCAATGATCAACCAAGTGATAAGTGTGAGTTGAATTATATGTGCTGTATCTATTGGTATCAATTAAAGGCTTTATTTATCTTACTGTCCTAACGTAATTTAAATTGCCTTGCTATTTGTGTAGAACACGAAATGTTCTTCATTAATAAACGACGTTTTGCGATTCTAGAACGTTCTTAAATTTGAACTTTCCTTGAACTATCCGTTTAGTCTAGGTTAAAACGTATTGCTAAACGAACTAGTAAGTTGGTAGAAAGATAATGCATTGTGATTGTAAATCCTTTACTATACGTAATTCTTTAATTCATTTATATAACAATTTGAAGTATTTTCTGTAGCATTGAATAGTCGTCGACTATACAAGTAACAACAACTGCATTCGCTTGATGCTGTTTGCGCAATCACTGTTGAAGAGAGGATAACTGCTTTTAAATGACTATAACTTAAAGTTACTCCATTCAAATTGTGAGCACGATTTACGCAAACTTTCCACTTATTCTGAAATTCTCACTTCATTTGAATTTAGGGTTAACTACCCAAGGGAACTTGTGAAATGCTAAGCCTAGCGAGAAATGGTTGATCAGCATCACTTTCCATGCACGGGCCACACTTTGTTATTAATGTTGTGATTGCCAGTTCAATTTAACTCATGGAAACTCACTCCCATTTCCAAAAAGCAGTAGAGTCCAAAGGAGTTATAGTTATAAGGAAATTGAAATGAAACACATATATACACTTCTGCTACTCTGAGCAATCTTTTCTTTATTTTGCTTTTCGCGTAGAGAAATCTCTAAAAATCGAAAACTTCTTGATCGAATTTGTCTTGGAGACTATGAAGGAAACTCAAAATGACGCCCAAAAGACCTTTGATTTCAAGTTAATTGTAAAACATTTCTCGACAAGGACAGTTTTCAAACTATTGTTAATTGTCAAAAGAATTAATTTGTGTTGGTAATTTATAAATTCATTGTCATTTATTTATTCAAATGGTCTTTTTAAATTATTTGCTCAGAAGTTTCTATTCATTTCACAGCATGCATTTTTTAGGAGATTCGCAGTACAAACATACAACCAGACGGTCTGCAAAGATTTTACTCTCCTATCCAAATACTCTCGGGGTTATCTTAAAACGCAGTTTGTCGTTGTCTTGGCAACGTTTGGCGTTTGATCTAATTGATGTTGACAATGTTATATGAATGTGACAGATGAATGATGACATATGAATGAAATTATATATGGCAATACATGATTCGGAATTTATTCTTTGGAATTTTTTGGGGAAGTGTCTGAAATCGAATTCGGTAAACAATCCAATTAAATCCACTTTCAGAATACATACAGAAACACAACCTACACATATTTAGCTTGACTGAAAATGCCTCTCATATACCAGTTTGCGACTGTTAGCGAATATATTAACAGTTACCGAAAACTGTTATTAGGCTAGCAGTGGAGAGATAAAAAAAATTTGAATTTTTTTTAATATTCGATAATACTAGAAAGTTGGGGAAACAAAATATTTTTAAACTATTCAGTGGTCATTTTAAAGTCAATAGCTGTCAAAATGTGTTGAACTTGTAAGAGTTAATACCATTCGTTAAATTAACACTCGGCAAAAGTTTTAAAAATTCACTGTTATTTGAGCCGTTCAAAGCCAAAGTGGTGTAAGTTCATTAAACATTGTTACGAGATAAAGAGACTTTTAGTAGAATATTAGTTAGATAGCCAATGCTCTGTATAATCTTGTGCTGCCATCTGCGTGATTATTTGGGGAATTAGGAGTTATACCACCTTTCCTATAAGTAGTTTTCTATATTCAAAATTTGTTACCAGCATAATATCCGATTTTTCAGAAAGTGGCGTTACACCACTTTGGCTTTAACAGGCTCAATTATAACTATAATCACATTTAACTGTTTATTATAACTGTTAACACAATCAACAGTTATTTATAACTGCTATTACAATTAACAGTTAATTGTAACTGTTATCACAATTAACAGTTAATTATAACTGTTATCACAATTAACAGTTAATTATAACTGTTATCATAAATAACTGTTAATTATAACTGTTATCATAGATGACAATTATAATACATTACATAAATTAGTATTTTTTTCACAGGCGCGACAACAGTTATAATTAACAGTCGCGACAACTGTTTTATTAACAGACGCAACAACAGTAAAATTAACAGTTTTTATAGTTGTTATCGCGTCATAGCAATATAACGGTTTTTCCCGTTTCCACAACAAAAAAGCGGACTTTGTGAATGGAGTGCTGTGAGCTGCAGCCGTTTCTCAATTTTTATCGTCCACAGCAGCCTCGTGCGCGACAAACACCGTTGCGCAAACAGGCTCGCAAGCGCGTGTTGGCGCAGCCGCTCCTGCGGTCCGGAATGCCTTTTGGCGCCAATTTCTTCTCCACGTCACCCGAGAAGATGCAAATGTCTCGAAGAATTTTTTCCTTCCTCCATTGACTCTTTACTATGGACTCAGAAAGACGAAGGGGGAAAACGAGCATTTATAACATGGAAACTGTTGAAATGGAACTTAAACATGGCGACATCTATCCACTTCTCCTTTCGAGGCAATCAACAGGGTTTTCGGTTTGCTTACTACAAACAAAAAAGTAAACATTCTTTTTTAAATTATAGTTTTTCAATTTCATCTTTTACTGCCCGACCATTAACTGGAATCAGAATTTCCCACCTAGCGACTGACCTTGACTGCTAAATTTTGAAAGGGTCTCTCTCGATCCAATCATAAATAGCAGCCTGTCATAAAATGGTTGTTCCGATCTCAAATTTTCACTTTCAGAAACCAATGACATTTATTTGGCTTGTATGTAAAACAATAACTGTACGAAACTTTTAAAAAAAAATTCCATCCTGAGACTCGTTTTAACTAAGAAGTTTGCTAGCTTTAAAATGCTGCATTGCTTTCTTTGTAGCTGCTCGGAAAGTATTTCTTAAAAATATTTTAAAGGGTGCAAACACGTTCCTCCTCAAAAGTGTATATTTTTTGTCGCACATGGAGAAAAATGTGATAGGTAAATACCTGACGTTTCTACTACAGCTTTCATGGGTCTTTTTTTTTAATGGAACAAAAGCAGACACCCCGTACACTACAGAATTTATGGTGAAATGGGGTGTTTTAGAAATTATAAAGTATTTAAATAGGAAAAATATTTTTTGAAAAATGTGCTTTTTCAAGCAATTTGAATTTTTTTCTTGCATTTTTTCTAATACTTTTATATTTGGACTTTTTTCTGTTGAGAATCGTTTAAATAAATAATTTTGATTATATGAGTAGGAAAAAACACGGCAATAAATGGTTATAACTTCTACAACTATCCGATGGTAAAAACTGTAGAACCTGTGTAAATGTTTTTTGAAAAAATGTGCATCACCTCATGGAAAGCAAGGGAGATGGATTTAAATTTAAAACGTAGAAAATTTGTTATTCCCGAATAAGAAATTAAAGCTTGCAGTTGGTTAAGAAAAACGTCCTGGGGAAAATTATTTTGTCCATTCTCATTTTTCATATTATTTAATTTCATATTTTTCATTTTGTGTTTTGTGTCCTTTACGTCATAATCTGCCTCCATGACACATTATTCCCTTTTCTTATTTCTACTATAAAAAGAAGCAAAGTCTATTAGATAAGCATATGTTTTGGCTTATTCTGATGGGAGTTAGTTGCTTTGGACACATAATTTCTTTCTTAGTTGTGGTTAGTTTGGGTGATTTTTCTGGTCATATTGACGTCATGCTTTCTTTCTCTAAAATTGTATACTGAAAGAACCGTTTATTTACAGTCTATTTTTTCGAAGAAGAAAGTTCTCTGTTGCTTTTAATCGCCTCGAACCCAAGCACCGAGTGTTAGTGACGCGTCACTAAGCGAACGTTTGGTTACATTGCATGTTACGGCGAGGACGCGTCTTTATAGCAAAGCTTGAAGTCTCAATGCGCTGTCAAGAGGAACAGGTCTAAACGTGAATCATCTCTCCATCCCTAATTTATCTTCTTTCTCAATTTCTTCCACCTAGCGCTGGGTCTCCTTCGGGTGATTACCCCCCCCCCACCTCTTCAAGAGGATTCTCCTCGGTCGACTTCCCCCTCCTCGTGTCCTCCCTCTCTATTATTTTCGTTTCGAGCTCGTTCTCTTTTTGGCTTTTATCTTCTTTACTCAACAGGGAAACAACGCAAATTATTTGAAACTTAACACCTGTTCGTATAAAATCCTCGTATGTTTATTGCTGCCCTTCGCAATTGGAAAATTCCCTTTTCCTTTGCCCGGTTGGAAGTGCAGCGAGTTCGAAACTCGATCCGACTGAAGACCGTCGTGTACGTGGGGGATGGTGCATGGTCAATCTGTCGTGGCCTCGAATGTCCTAGTGGTGGCGTGGAAGTTTTTATAGCTGGGTACCTGATGAAGTGTTTATCTCATCAACTGACCGCGGTTTGAAATGACGAGGTGTGGTCCTCGGATCTTTCCCTTCGGACTGGATCCCGGACCGCCGACAATAGCTTGTCATGTTACTCCAGATCGACGTTCATTCAACTATCTACTTATCTTTTCGTTGGCATGGTGTGGAAGTTTGGACAATGGGACAACAAAATGACGTGGTCTTGTCCTCGGATCTTTCCTAGTAGGGACGTCAATTCAACTACCTACCTTCTATTTTTGTTTTTCTCTTTTTAATTATTGAAGGACACTTTTTGGTGCCTATTTTTTGTTTGTACTTAGAGCAATAAAAATGAGAAAAACACAGATTGTGTGAATCGGGCAATGAACAATCGAATTTGTACGGTTGAGTCAACATCAAAACCTTTCTTCCAGTTCTCTCAGATAGGATGACTCAAAGATTTACACGAAATCAAAATAATTATTACACAAATTTATGTCAGAGTTCACCATTCTGAGAAACGATTAGTTTTGAATATTTTTACATACATGGAGTGAATTATAATGAACGTGGAATAAAATGACTGATATGGTGACCCATAGCAAAATACATCTGGATATCTCTTTAAATAATAAATTCCAAGTTCCTTTTTTACAGTGTGTGTAAGCTTCACAACTACATCAAGAATTCTGAAAAATAGAAGTCTGTTAGGTTTTCTGTTTGAAATTGTCTGTTGGAATCGTCATTTTTTTAAAATTTAAAACAAATTTTAAGAGATTTTGCCGACAAATGCCTTTTTGAATGTCATTTATTCTGGCTCAGTTGTGTTTCCCCTTTTTTTATTTCTGTGTATTGAATAATTTAACCTGAAATCTACATTCAATGTTAATATTTTCTTACTTTAAATTTACTCGAAAGGAGTTAAAAATGGATGCGTTGATCTAACCTTAGCTTTATATATATATTTCATACCCCGTCCCGAATTCTTTATCGTTTGATTTTTCGTCGGTTCGCTGATCAGAAGTAATCTGATTATTCTAATTTAATTAATTCCAAACTAACCCTACTTTAGAAATAGGAACGGCTTCCTTGTAATGAAAATTATTTTAATGCGATGAATTCGAATTTCTTTTTTACCCGATACATTCAAGAAAATGAAACGAACGATGAATATTCAAGATATTCTCGGAGTTTGTCGGAGAACAAAAATAAATAACTGTAACAGTATTCCTCCGGAGGAAGCGCCGCCGGTTGTCATGGCAACCCGCAGACGCAGTGGCGGAGGCTCGTGACATGCGAGAGTTGACAGGTTGAATCATGAAGAATGGGTCGAATTTTCGCAACACCGTTTTTTTCCTTATCGCTGAATCCGGCACATGACTCAGTTTATTTGCTCATAATCAGCGAATAAAAAGCGAAATATCAGATAAAGCTCTCCTTGGGCCCTCGATTGTGTTCGCTGGATGTCAACAAAATTAATCTATCCCCGCGATATATCGCGCTCCTTGGGGGAGGGGGGCAACAAAAAGAGCAATTTTGAAAAGCCTGTGCAAAACTACACGGTGATCATAGAATGGTATCTCAAAACACGGAAGATTTTATTAAAGTAAATTTCTTCTTACCCTCAAATTTCGAGACACAAATCTTTAACCTTTCTGGAGATTATATCGACGAGATATTTCGTCATCGGCAAAACTGAGCGGATTTTAATGGACGAGATATCTCGTCCTTTGAAGACAACTGACCAGATCTTGATCTCATCGTCATCACAGAATACCTTAATGTAATATCTCGATGTTCCGTGACGAAATATCTCGTCACTAGCGAAATTGATTAGATCTTGATGGACGAGATATCTCGTCGAAACCACTTCGAAGGCTAGAACCAATTCAGGTCTTGGAAACACAGGTGATCGTTCCACTCAAGAGCAACAGAGTGAGTTTTTTCTGTTCCTGATGTTTGAGATATTTGCAACACAGATGTGCAAAAGGTGGTATTAAGCCTGTGGTGTCTTGAACGGCCATTTTCAATGGGATTTCTGGTCTAAAACGCGAACTACAGCTTCACTTCTCAAGGTGGCAACAGAACCTGGAAATCCAGGGAATTCTCAGAAAACTTTTTAATTCTGGAAAGATCTGAGAAAATTTCCAAGTTTCACAAAAAATCAGGGAAATTTCGATAACTTAAATGGCTACAAAAATCGTTTGTCTTAGTTAGAGATGCGCGATTACGAGTGCTTTTGAGAATCGAATAAATCGTATTCGGCGAAATTGTAATTCGAATAAAAAACCCTGGCGTCGTAATTTTTGAACACCGTGAAAACCGCCGCCGCCGTTTTTTTACGCGATGCAACGTCGTGAAGATGGCTACAACCTGTGGTATACAATTTGAAATCTGTGTAACTAATGGTGTCTTTCGTGTATTTAATTAATATTTTTTGTATGCAATTATATTTTTGTAGAAATTTTTTTTATGTATATTTGCATTTGATTTTGATGAATAGTACGATAGTGTAGGGACAGGTGTAAAAAGTTCATAATCAAAATATTTTGTATTTTTTCACCAGTTTTTTTCAATTGCTATTGTAAGAGTTCGATTCAGGGTGTTCCAACCCTTACAATAACAATTAAAATATCAGTCGAGAAAAAATATAAAATATTTGTGGAGAATTATCTTTTACCCCACATCTGACCCTAAATCTATACATAAAATTCTCTTACGTGGCACGCAAAAATGACGTTATTTTTTATTGCGTTTTGGCAACACTATACGATTGTTTGTTTACCACGAAAATTCGCGCATCAATTGAATTTATAGTGTCATCGGACAAAAATTGATTGAAAAAAAAAATGAATATTAGTCGAGCTGTTGTAGCTTACAAACATGTATTCGATTTCCAAAGCAGCGCTCACATTTCGAGTCAAAATTTGTTCAAAGTTTTCATCTGAATTTCAAATTGTTCGAGTTCTGATTCCAGAGGTACTGTATAATTTTTTTGTAGTACAACAAATTTATGTTTAAAAAATATTTTTTTGGAATATCATATTTTGTAAACAATGTCTTTATTGAAGCGAGCAAGGTTTTTAAAAATAGTGGTGTCTGGATGCTGTCTATCGATATCAATCACGGATCACAACATTTCTTAAGGGAATTGTAAAATCAGGGAAATTTTTTTTGAGATTATCAGGGAACTTTTTTAAAGGATTTTGTTGCCACCCTGTTTCTTAAAATGTTCCTATTGGGTTATAGTTTCTGTTCGCATTTGTATATAACTCACTTCTTTGTATGCTTTATGTCTATCGTTGTATAACGTGTGTGTGCTATGATGTTCGTAAAATAAAAACCTTCTGATTATGTCGGCTTCAAGCCTGACTCAACCTTCGTCAGACTGAGGGGTCGAAGGTGCGTCACAGTTGGGCAATGGTCCGAGGGTCACTCTCCGCTGACCCTCGAGCATTGTTCCAAAGTCTGGGAGAGGGAGTTCCTTCCTGGAAACAATGCCGCGTGATCGAACGTGAAGGAAACAATGCGCCCTTTGAGTGGACGTTCTTTGGAGGTCGAACCGGACATTCCATTGGATACCGCTGCTCAGAACGTTCCAGTTCTTAGTTGCAGATTACACGAATTTTGAAAGAATTACTGATCACTGTAATTCCTTGGTGCGGTTTCATCTAAATTTCATTCTACATTTCATCTAAATGACTATCCAGCGGTTTTCTACGGATGTTTACAAAATTTAAGATGCATGGAAAGTATTGCTTCACGTTCCGTCACGCTTTTTTTTTTATCCCAGCGAAATCACACAGCGTGACCGTTTATCTTCCAAGGAGTTCAATTATCAGCGGCTTCGGACAACAAACACTCGGCTCCAAATACCATTGTGTTGCCAATCAACGCAAGTCCTTATCGTTTGTTGTCGAGCACCGCCCTCCGAGCTGCCTGGACGATAAAACAAAGGAATCCGACGATCGTTGGCGGTACGCACCCCCTCATTAACAAAGAGTCTTTTTATGTACACAGGACCGCAATCTTGAGGCATTTACCCCACGTTGTATACACTACATGGACAAAAGTGTTTGGACACTGCAGAAATTCTGTGGAGGATCCATCTTAGTGTGGGTTTGTTTTACCTGGATAGGACTCGGCCCATTGCTTTATGTAACTGGTACCATGAACGCTGACGTGTACCTCTACGTTCTGGATAATTCGACCTTGCCTACACTAAGGCAATACTACGACGATGATGGTTATTTCTTACAACAGGATCGAGCTCCATGCCATCCTGCAAATCGTGTGCTGGATCGGTTTCCTGAAAATGATTGACCTTTGATTGACCTTTTGAGGGCACCGGTAGAGCTCTTGTGGGACAAACTGAAGTGACAAGTACGACACCGCCACACGCGTCCATGTTCACAGCAATCTCTTTTCCCAGTCTTGAAAGAGGCATGGCGAGCTAGAAACAGTAGAAACAGCAAGAAAGGAAAAAGTGCGACAAACACCAAGGCTTGTGTCACCAGAAGGATGTTTTCGAAATTTCGTTTGTTGTGAAGTGTTTTCCAAGCGATACCTCGGAAGAGGGAATGTCAGACGAGACGACAGAGAAAAAAAAAAACTTCCGTCTCTGTTTTATCGATATCAAAACATTTTCAAGTACACAGACGCTCCGAAAAACAGGGAAAGGCTTGCGTCAAAAAACACAGACGCTCTTCCTTCGAAACCGATTCAATTTGGGGCAGACGTGTTTGTCTAGCATAATGCGTGCGTTTCAGATTCTGCGAAAAAAGTCTCAACATCCCCCTATGCGGTCGATTGTTGTTGTAACGAAATAATCCTGCTTCTCGTAATCGTTAAATTTTGTGAATTGAACAGCATCAGCGTTGTTTGTTTTTATCGTTGCTATCAAAATAAAATCATTCGTAAATAAATAAATCGTGTGAATACTGTCGTTAGAAAGGATGATGTCATCAAAAGTATGCGAATTCTTCGAAATGACAGAATTAGTTCTCTCTCTCACAACACGGATCTGGCGTTGTTTGTACTTTGTATTTCCTCTCGGAATCGCCTGGAACTTTGAACAAGGCGAAGCAATTCAAAATTAAAGGAAGTTTTATTAACTTTTATGTTTGACACCAGACTTGTTTGCAAAGCAGTTAATAATTAACATTAATTAATTGTTCATATATTGACTGCATAAAGTCATTGATAGGTTGACGGTTTTGTGGAACTTTGAAATGAGACAAGTGAAGGAACTTGAAAGAGTCATTTAGAAGACTGAACCAATTCAAAGGGGTGGGATGGGGGGGAATCCCCAACTTCGTAGTTATTAAAAGAAATTTGAGTCCAATTTTCTCATTCCGGGTTTATCTCTAGACAACTTTTAAAATTCTACTTTACGGTTTGCAAGGAAATCCGTACCTTGACATCCTTTCTTTTTTTCCCCTATGTAACATTAGACAAATGTATTTCGACATTTCATTAAAAGTTTCATTCGACATTTAATTTCTTATTCCAGTTGGAAAAGCATCGGATTAGCAACCAGAAGATTTCGAGTTCAAAACTCGGTCCAGCCAAAGACCGACATGTACACGGGAGCTGGCGCACGTTAAATCTATCATGGCTTCAAATGAAATGTCCTCACTTTGGCTTGGCGTGGAAGTTTGGAGAGTGGGGTGCCAGCTAAGGTGTTGACCACACCATCTGACCGTGGTTCCAAAAATAGGTCGGTAGATAGGTGTTTTGATTAACGTCGCACTGGAGCAACACAAAGGGCTATTGGCGATGATCCGGGGAAGGGAAAGATCCGAGGATAACACCACGTACTTCTAGTAATAGTCGGATGGTCAGATTACACCTGAGCCGGGACCTCATTCTGCAAACTTTAGGACCTGACCATCTCACTGTGGTTCAAACTAGCGAGGCGTTGTTCTTGGATCTTTCCCTTCAGGGGTTGATCCCTGCCCGTCGCCAATAGCCTGTTGTATTGCTCCAGTGCGATGGTAATTACCTTACAACCCATTAAAATCCGATCTAGTTGCCGAGTGATTAGCGCTTTTACCCTCGGTTCAACATGCTCTGGGTCTTATTCCCAGTCATGACTAGTGGTTCGGAACCCAGTTTAAGCCGAACTTCCCGGTTCTAGTTGGCCACGTAAAGCAAAAAATGTCCATAGTACGATAAACCAACCCATCCAACGAAAGGTACCCATTGCGACATGGATAAGTATGCGCCTCAACAAGTCGCTTTCGAAATACTTATATCCGATGTGAATAATTCAGGTTATTGACGCATTTTTTGCTTAACCCGTTCATTATTCCGAATTGTCCCCGCGACGAAAGGGAGAGTGAATTACGTTGACATTTCTGTTTCTCAAGGTTCCCGATTGTTCGAGAGGGTTACGAAAGGTGATTCCTTCCACCCCTTGGAGATCGCTATCGGGAGGCCTTTTATCTCCTCGAACAATGCAAGCGTTGCCCAATGGTCTTTTAATTTAATGATTGTGTAATGGCCGCTGCTCCTCCAGGTCTGTAGGCGGGCTTGTTATTCATTCATGTAATGCAATCAGCTCGCCTTGCCACTGCGCTCGGTTCAGGCAGTGTACACTCAAGCAAAAAAAACTCTGCCGAACATTTAAAGTTTCTAGACACGACTGCTCAAGATGAGGAAAACTGTCTTGGGCTATTTCGGTGGGACTAGACTTTCACCGGCATCAGTGATTCCTGCTGATGGTCACCGAAAGTCTACGATGCAGTCGACTTTTGAGTCAGTCAATTTGTGAAAAGGTGGGAAACCTTGTGGAGGCCAGATGTTATCTATATAATATAGACTGTTAGTATAATCGTGTTTACATTTTTAGTTGCGGTGTTTTCAATCTTTCTGTATGGCCAACGGGCACACCCACTAATAGATCCTTACATTGTGCTTCTGTGCCAGAGAGAAACTGACAACCTGTCGGATCGCTCCCAGCGGTTCGAGGGTGTTTGCGACCTTTGCTCAAAAGAGATACACATTAGCGGATTTGGTTTCTTTGCAGATTGACTCTTTGAGAGCTGTTTTACTTTCCATTCATTGTTTTAAAATTATTTTGTATCCCGTTTCTCTCACTGCTCTTTTTTGTCTAAGTATTTACTAAGGTGTGTACGGGCATCAGAACCCTGATGAACTCAAGTGCTCCCTCCTCCCTTTTGTTTTACCATCGCTTACCATTCTGCTTTTTGGTTTTCTTCCCTTCCTTTTTGTTGGCTTGTGTGTGGCGTAGCTTGGCTAAATATAGCACCGGGACTCCAACCTCCTATAGGCCATGGGTTGGAGTCCCAGTCTCTGTGGGCACGGAGCAGTTTTGGCAGCTCTGTAAGCAGCACGTTTTAGCAGTAGGTCTCGATCTAATGAACTCTCGTGCAACACACGCGAAAGCATTTTCTGCCCCGATTGGCGCATCTAATTCCATAATCACATCACAGAAGGAACTTGACGAGGCCTGTTCTAAAGTGTCGGGGGCATTTAACTCTTTTTTTTCCCTGCAGCTAAGAGGGAGCAAACGATTCTCCCCCCTCCGAACGACACCCTCTTCGAACGACACGGGTGATCCCCCAAGCGTGAATGCTCCAGAGTCACCTTGCGAGCACCCCCTCTAGTTTTGATTTTCGTTTGCTTCGTTTCGTTCTCTCCAGGGTCACGTCGCCCCCGGGAGGGAAAGAATAGGGAGTGCTCCAGAGTTTTCAAAACCGTCTGCACCCTTGAGCACGCGACTCTGAGCCACTGACCGAGGAGGAGCTTTCGATGACGAAAGTTACTTGCTCACGAACGAACTGCCCCGTCCACAATGGACGAACTGAACTGAACATGGATGATTGATTAACCCCGGCGACAGGTTTGGTTAATCAATCTCTCTGGTTTTTCTGGTTTGACAGTCGGGGCACACTTTAGCGAATGGGGTCACTAATTGGTAATTTGATAGGTTTTTTTTAATTAACGTCGTACTAGAGACTGACGACGGTCCGGGATCAGTCCTCTAAGGGAAAGACTCGATGACAACACCACGTAGTTTTGAAGCACGATCAGATTACGAGGTAACTCCTGAGCTGGCACCCCGCTCTCAAAACTTCCACACCAACCCAACGTGAGGACTTTCTACCACGACAGATTTAAGGTGCACCAGCCGCCTCCACACCAAACGCTTACAAACATCCATGCATTGACGCAGATTGAGAAGCTTCCGATCTAGAGGCTAACACCTTAACCACCAGACCGGTTGGTCGGCGCGAATTTGGTCACATCACAAGTTGCCGACCAACCGGTATAGTGGTTAAGGTGTTAGTCTCTAGATCGGAAGGTTCCTGGTTTGAATCCGGGTCCGGGCATGGGTGTTTGTTAGCGTTTGGTGTGGAGGCGGCTGACGCACCTTAAATCTGTCGTGGCCGAAAGTCCTCATGTTGGGTTGGTGTGGAAGTTTGCAGAATTGCCAGCTCAGGTGTTGCTTTGTCATCTAACCGTGATTCAAAATTACGAGGTGTTGTCCTCGGATCTTTTCCTTAAGGACTCGGATCTTTCCCGGACCGTCGTCAATAGTCCGTTGTGTTGCTCTAGTACGACGTTAATTAAAATTACCAAATTACCACATCACATGTTACTGTTCGTTTGAGAGTATTACATAAAGTGCCATTTTCCGCTAAACCATCCTTCTCTCCCACTTCAACCATAATTATTAATCTCAGTTTGTGCTTTCTATGGCGTGTGTTGTGTAAGTTATAAACCGTACAATGTCCACCAATACTGTGTGTGCATATGATTCGCCAGTGTGTGATTTTAAATCATTTCTATTTGTTACTCATTTAACGTCTTTGATTTTTTTCCAGACTTCATGACGAAGAAGAAGCGCCCGCTCACCGACGATGTCGCGTCCCCTCACAAGCTGAAGCTGCGGCGGCTCAGCGGCGAGCGCGCACCGACCGCCGCGGGGCCCACGTAGGGCGAACCCCACCTTGGACCGCCCCAACCAACGTCGCGGGCTACGACCGAGGTGAGTCCTCGTTTGCGCCTCTTTTTAAGACACATTCCTCACTCACACAACATTGGACAATAGTTAATAGGGGTCGAGGTTCTCTCATAACCTAGAAGTGCCAGGAAATATTCGGTAAAAACTCATTTGTGACTCAGCAAACTAAAGAATATAGCCTAAAAAAATTGATGTTTTTTTTTTGTTTCCTTTTAAAACTAATTTGAGGTGGGGATGTGGCATGAAACACACAAAAGAAAATAATTTATAAATCGTCGACCTAGAGCCATTAACTGTCAATTTTTTGGGAGAACGTTGTTTGGCACTAAATGCTTGTATTCTTGATGAGAAATGCATTGTAATTTTGTTATATGTTCGAATCAAAATGTAACACTTTCAAAATGCTTAGATAATTTTTACTTTCGTTCTAAAAAATAATTCTTTTAAATTGTTGTAGTATAATTTTTTGTTGTTGTCAGTTAATGAATTTCTGGTTTAAGCCGACGAAATGAATTAGTATTAATAGCTGTGCCAACTAAGATGATTCTTTTGTTTATTTATTAGTATGATCCACATACAGCAAAGAATAAACAAGATATACGACCTTAATTTTGCTCAATTGTTTTGCCCCGCTCTCTCTAAGTGAGCATTTGTTACCCAATACATACCCCTTAAGAAACAAAAGCCTCTTAAGATTTAATTCAACTTTTGATATTTCTGCACCAGATGAAAGTCTTTTTTTTTTCCTACGGAAAAAAGCTCTATGGAATGCGTGTATTTTAATTCTCAAATCCGTATGAAGATGTTAACTGGTTCTATGACTAACAAGGCAGGTAAAAATGTATATAACTTTACTAAAAATTCTTCAAAAATTAACTAAACATAATACGCATCCACTAGTCTACCAGCATACCGTCTTTTCTTCAAGTAAAAAGCCTAACAGCTTGTTCTAAATATCTCAATCTTTGATCTCTGGAAGCAAACGATATTTTTATTTGCGCGCAGGTAAAAAACGTAACTTTAATAAAAATTCGTCAAAAATTAAATAAACACAATACGCTCCGACTAATCTACCGGCATACCGTCTTTTCTTCAAGTAAAAAACTTAACAGCTTATTCTAAATATCTCAATCTTTAATCTCTGGAAGCAAACAATATTTTTATTTGCGCGCAGGTAAAAAACGTAGCTTTAATAAAAATTCGTCAAAAATTAAATAAACACAATACGCTCCGACTAATCTACCGGCATACCGTCTTTTCTTCAAGTAAAAAGGCTTAACAGCTTGTTCTAAATACCTCAATCTTTGATCGCTAGGAGCAAACTATATTTTTATTCGAAGCGCGCACGCGCAGTACGACTGAAAGAAATGATGATTTAATTTCATCCAGAGCCACGCGACTAATTGTTATGCGTGGAAAGAGAGACTGAAGTCACCAATCCTTTAAAAAAAAAGATGTATCTTTTCATGATGATGTCTTCTCAAAACCAAACGATTGACTTCCATTTGAAAGCACCCCAGAGGCGGGCTGCAACAAGTGACACGAGTGCAAACGATTCCTCGGAGAAGGTGGGGCTTGTGGGAAAAAGTTTCCGCGGGAGTCTATTTCGGATCTTTCCGGCCGGATGCGAAAAGTATCTTTTCTCCGTTTCCGACTCTCCACCGAGTTGATACTTTCTTGCTCTCGACGTGCACACAACCTCTTATGAATTGCTTCCTCAATCCACCGGAGACGATGTTTTTCAAAATGCGTCATCTCTCCCTCGCTTATTTATACGAATACTTTTTTTTTTGACGGGGTTCGAGACCTAGGACCACGGTAGTCCAGTTGGAAGAGTAGCAGATTATCATCCGGAGGCTTGAGAGTTCAAAACGCGATCTCACCAAAGACAGTCGTGTACGAGGGGACGGGGTGTACGTTAAATCTACCATGTCCACGTCCGTGGCTCAGGTGGTGACCTCGTCAGCTGATCGCTCAAAATGACGAGTTGTGTCTTCGGATCTTTCGTTTCTTGATGAGTGGTTCAAAATTACGCGGTGGTGTTCAATTCTGTTTTGATCCCGGACCGTCGCCAACAGTCGTTATGTCGCTCCAATGCGACGTTAATAACTAAAATACCTACCTTCTTTTCTTGATGGCCGCCGGACCGTCGCTGATAGGCGGTAGTGTTGCACCAGTGAGACGTAAATTCAACATCCTTTCTGTGCTTATAAGTTGTTTGTTTTTCCATAAGAAACTTCAGACACCAAATCCAGATGTTGTTTCTTTGAAAGCAATTTACTCTGGAATGCCATGGCCGCGCAAGGTGGGGGATCGAATTGGCAGGTGGAAATCCTCTCAACCAGCTGCCACATCTAATTGGACCACCCTCTCACTCGCTGTTCGAAAAGAGCAACTGCGACGACATGCAGAACACTTTCCGTTGTTAATGTTGTTAACACTTTCTGTTATTAAAACAGTTTTTATTAACTGATAAATTAGCAGCGAAGAAATTTGAAATAATTTAGTGATTTTAACCTTTTATTTTTGTGTAAACCTTTTTGCGTACATAGATTTCATTTTTTTTAAATTCAAAATATGATTCAAAATAAATTTTTAAACTGCTGTCCCAGTAAACAACTGATAATGTTTTCGATAACAGCTGCTAAGTGTTATTTTGTGTGTGATAACCCGTTATTTTGGGATATTTAAACTGCTATCGAACCGACTTTCACAAACACAAGTCGAGTTTCCATAGGAGGAAAGGTCGACCAACCCGCATCCGGGCATGGATGTTTGTAAACGTATGGTGTAGAGTCGGCTGATGCACCTAAAATCTGCCGTGGCCGAAAGTCCTCACGTTGGGTTGGTGTGGAAGTTTGGAGAGTGGGGTATGCTTCGTTATCTGACCGTGGTTCAAGATTACGAGGTGTTGTCCTCGGATCTTTCCCTTAAGGGATTGATCCCGGGCAGTCGTCAATAGCCCGTTGTGTTGCACCAGTAGGACGTTTACTAATAATTACCAATTACCATAGCAAGAAGGTTGAACTTTGTAGAAACTACACTTTTTTGAATTTCTTCAGTAAACAGACTAGATATGTATTATAATTTTGAATTCAAATTTCATATTTAACATCTTGGTATTAGTCAATAAAGCTAAAACATCCCCAGTCTTGGTAATTTCGTAATTTTTAATTAACGGGCTATTGACGACAGTCCGGGATCAATCCCTTAAGGGAAAGATGCGAGGGCAACACCTCGTAACCCCAGTCTTGGAGAAGTTAAAGGAAAACCTTGTTCAAAGGATTTTTCCTTTCCACTTTCATCTGGTTTTGGATGTCTGTTTTCTTTCTGCGGTGATATCCGCTTTATTACAATTGCAACTGTAGACTGTGCAGCAATACGGCGGTCAGCACAACTAGGAACAAGTTCAAGAAATGCAACTCTGGCGGTCAATTCATTGTCTCATGGGCATAAATCGTTTTTATGTTTGTTTTTGTGATCTGATAGTAGGTTATTTGCCGATGTGAGAAAAGTCTAAAGATAATTTCTGATAACCATTGCAGCAACACAACGGGCTATTTACGACGGTCCGGGATCAATCCCATAGAAGAAAGCACCACGTAATTTTGAACCACTGTCAAATGACGATCTGAAATTCAGGACAAAAATTAAACTGTAGAAAACTATGTTGAATAGAAATTAATTTCTTTAAATATGGACCGCACTCTTCAAGGTGAATATCCGATATATAATTCAAGAGTACCTCGAAAATATTCGTCAAATAGAATTGCGCATTATAGACTTCTGCATGTATACGGATTGCGAATGTCCGGGATCAATCCCCAAGAGAGGACAGCACCACCTAATTTTGAACCTCAGTCGAATGACGATTTGAAATTCAGGACAAAAATTAAACTGTTAGAAACCTATATTGAATAGAAATTAACTTCTTTAAATATGGACCGCACTCTTCAAGGTAAATACCCGATATATATTTCAAGAGTACCTCGAAAATATTCGTCAAATAGAATTGCGCATTATAGACTTCTGCATGTATACGGATTGCGAATGTCCGGGATCAATCCCCAAGAGAGGACAGCACCACCTAATTTTGAACCTCAGTCGAATGACGATTTGAAATTCAGGACAAAAATTAAACTGTTAGAAACCTATATTGAATAGAAATTAACTTCTTTAAATATGGACTGCACTCTTCAAGGTAAATACCCGATATATATTTCAAGAGTACCTCGAAAATATTCGTCAAATAGAATTGCGCATTATAGACTTCTCTGCATGTATACAGCTCCTGTCGCGAAGAGGCGAAATGGAATAATCGTCTGAGATTCCGAGATCTCCACCCCTAATCGTCGTTTACATCCCGCGCTCTATCGGTTGCGTATTATTTTTCCTCCCTGAAACCAATTACTCGGAGGGGGCAGGTGCTCCCTCTAAAGCACCCCGGGCGCAGACGACCGCCCCGAGGGCGGATGAAGTGAAGTTAAGGCAGCGGGGTGCGGGAAGGGAGCTCTCCTCGTCGTCTAGACGAGATTGATTTTTATGGTTTTCCACCTGCGCTTGTTTAATTATCGTTTGCGGGAGAGACACTCGTGCCTCCGACATGGTCAAAGTCAAGTTCAATATCGTTTGTTTGCTCTCCTGCAGAGGTAGCGATCGTTTGCAACGGATATTTGGAGCGTTCGCTGCTGACCGACTTTCTCCGAACGCGACGGTGACGTCACCGATTGCTGTTTTGGTGCGAGATAATCGTTTGGGCAGGAACGTTTTCCCTCATCACAGCGCATCCCCCACGAAACGGCGGAATCGGGAGATACAACGATTTCGCAGCTTTTCGAACGAAATTCTGCACGCGTGTTTCGTAAACAAGCGTAAAAATAAGCCATCAAAGAGTGCGAGAAACTTAAAAAATAAGTGTCAGAATAGTAAGGCCTCGTAAGCTTCTCTGAAATAGCTCGTTGTGTTGCTAAAGTGCGACGTCTACACTAGTTCCTCTGTAGGCACGTTGGTTTGCTCTAGTACGACATTAATTAAAATATTACCAATTACCCCTTGTAGCCAAATAATATCCGTAACAAACTAAATCAGGTACTCAAAAATAGGCCGATTGTTTAAAACCAATGGCAAGATAAGGTAAGATAATTTTAATTAACGTCGTACTAGAGCAACACCACGGGCTATTGACGACGGTCTGGGATCAATACCCCAAGGGAAAGATCCGAGAATAACACCACGTAATTTTGAACCACGGTCAGATGACGAAGCAACACCTGATCTGGCACCCCTCTCTCTAAACTTCCACACCAACCCAACATGATGAATTTCGACCACGACACGAAATGCACCAGCCGCCTCTACAACATACGCTTACAAACATCCATGCCCGGACCCGGATTCGAATCAGGAAAACCGATGGTAAAAATTGATTATTGTCGAATCAAAATCAAGTGGGAAAATACGAAATTATTTTAAAATCACACTTAGAATTTTCGGTACAACATTTAATCGGTTCAAGAAATTCTGGCGTTTCTCACAAGGTATCGTTTCAATTTCAACGGTTACTCGGAGATATTCCAGGTAAACGGTGACATTGAAGTTTGCGCTTTCCTCACTTCACTTCTCTTGCGTCACCCACACCCTCCTATTCAGACGATCACTCCTCCTCCCTCGTTTCTTGTTGCCACAAAAGCATACCTTGAATGCCTACTTCTGGTATCGAGAGAAGAAAAGTCGACACATTCTTAAAGACGACGACAATGCAAGTGGCCGGGTCCCTTCGAAAGCGCGCCAATTTTTTTAATCTCTGCCCACTCCCTACCAAATCTCTGCCTTTGTTTTGTTCGGAGGGTTACCCAACATTCCTCGACGGTGACTGTGCTCTTTTGCTGCGATCCTTACTTCACTTCATTCCGTTTTTTGGACTATTGTCGGGAGGATCGTTTGCACATTCCCGATCCTCTGGGTGAAAAGGTTCCATTGATTGAGAGGGTCGAGATAAAAATTATGAAGGAACGAATCTTGCAGTGTATATCGTGCAGACTTAGTAGTGTTCTCGTTTGTCAAGTACGTGCGAAATTAAATCGTTTGCTGCAATTGGTAAACGTGTACAAATTGTTTACTCTAATTGAAAGTTAGCTCAATTATTGTTCTATCCTTAAACGATGCGTTTGAAATTGTAATACTTTTTAAGCTAAGTTGAATCTACTTCGGGATGTAAACACAATCCGTATGGTCTTACCATACTCAAATAATTACAAATATACTCAATGTGGAAATGTTTTATTTTCTTTTTATTATTTATTTTATTATTTCTTTTTATAATGAGTCATGACTCTGTCATGAAATTACACTGAGTACAATAGCATGCTTTGCATTAGTGTCTATTTAAAGGTATATTCCCTAGCTGGTGGTATTTTTTAATTTCAAGCAAAAATCACCTTTCGACTTCGTAATTTCATATATAGTATTACTAAAGAATAGTATACCCAAACACGTTGAAAATTGATATTCTTTCCTATAAAAGCTTAAATGCATCACATTAATGATTTGTAACCTGTTAACTTACATCAGTAGAAAAGAAAAACCCCTTCTCGATTAAAATAGACCGTTTCCTTTAAAAAAGATCACATTAAAAGCAATTATACGGCTTTTTATTGTTTCAAAATGGATGTGATGTTTATCAGACGAAGATATACAATATAGATATAAAAATTTTATATACTATGAAGGGTACATGATACCTTAGAGAGCAAAATGATTCCAGTGTCAAAAATATTGTAATTTAGAAAGTATAAATTGAAACGATTTGATTTTCAAAATCTTCATTCTCGGTTGAACTGGAAATAGATTTTCTCTGTTTGTATTCCAAAAGCAGGCCTCGACGATTCTCTAGTGTTGTACAGGACTGCACGTGCGAAGGAACAGTACTCGCGATTTTTGAACCACCCCTTGGTGCAAACGACTTTTTCTTCTCGACTCGTGTTCCTTTGACTCGACCTCTGACCCTGCCTCCCATTTGTCACCATCCGCGCATGCGCTGCACCCACAAGCAAATAAATAAAAAAAGATGGGCAGTAATAACCACCATAATAAAAGCAAACGATAAAAAAAACCGTCCCCTCTTGCAGAGGGAGAGGTTCACTGCCGTTGAGGTATCGTAGTAGGGGGTTGACGATTTCTAAATGTGTCCATCCGTTGGTTGCAAACATTCTGTTCTGGAAATGTGAGAGCGAACTACCTGACTGTCCCTTTTACCTTTGGAATCATGCGCTGCATTTTAAAGAAAGTCTTTGCGATCTTGCATTGACTTTCATCGTGCCTGTGGTCAACCCCCTCTCCAATAAGTTGTGAAGAAGATGCTTTCTTCACTCGGTCATCCCTCCAATCACATCTTCGGTAGATTTGTGCGTCATAAAAAGTTGTATTGTTGATTAATATTATGTAAGGCAAGGTAATTTAATTAACGTCGTACTAGAGCAACACAACGGGCTATTGACGACGGTCCGGGATCAAACCCCTAAGGGAAAAGGTCCAAGGACAACACCACGTAATTTTGAACCACGGTCAGATGACGAGGCAACACCTGAGCTGGCATTCCACTTTCCAAACTTACACACCAACTCAACTTGAGGACTTTCGGCCACGACAGATTTAAGGTGCACCAGCTGCCTCTATACCGCTTACAAACATCCATCCCTTGTCCCGGATTCGAAGCAGGAACCTTCCGATCTAGAGGATAACACCATAACCATTATACCGGTTGGTCGGCGGATAATATTATGAATCTAGCGGATAGATGGTTCAAGAGAGGAAATGACTTTGGTGAATTGGTGGTTTAGCGACAATTCTCAAGCCGCCAAGATGCATCGAGCTCGAATTTTAAATTGACTCCACTCTATGTTTAATACTGGTATGGTCCATGACGAGCTGGTGATGAGTCGCATGAAGGTTAATGGGAGTAGTTTATTTGTTGATTATACTTTATGCAGTTAAAAAGTAAAAGACACTGTGAAACAAAAACTTGTTATCAAAATTAATACTGAAACTAGTATTACTTACCTTAAACATTTAAATAAATGCGTTATCTCTATTGTTTTGAGTATTTGATATTTGTTTTGAATAGGACGGCTTGATTTGACACCGGATTCCAAAAAGATATCCTCGCCTCTGTTGGACATGGATATTTGAATATAGACACTATATGCAAATAGTGTCAGATGTATAGTTGACCCTACCTCGTGTAGGTGGCAGCACCACGAAATGAAAAAAAAAAGTAATGCTTTAACACAGTGGTCCCCAACCCCCGGGCCGCGGACCGGTACCGGTCCGTGGATCAAATGGTACCGGGCCGCCTAAGAAATATTTAATTATTTCCATTTTATTTAATGTAGGGTATTTATCTCGGGTTTGTGTGGTTCTTATCTATAAAATGTCCACTCAAATTAGGAGGCGTTAATCAGAACTTGAAATGTGTTCTGTTACTGGAGCTTCAATTATGATTTCTGAATTATGTATGCCTCTATTTTCCAATTTTGACAAATGTGACGACTATTTTCAAATTGGCAGACAAAGTAGCTGCATTTTAAGCCAAACTGAAGTTGTAGAGACGGCGCGTGAACAGAGGCATTTTGGACATGTTTCAGACATTAGCGGGGATTATAGGCGAGACTGAGCCTAAATATTCATTCTCCTAGTTGGTTTGGTGCACGATCACCTGTCTTTGCTTTTAAAGCAGTTTGAGCGCTTCGTGGGTATTTTATGGTTGGGAAACCACAAAATACCCACGAACTAGTAAGGAATGGATCCGCAACCCATTTGTCAACAAATCAGGTGAATCTAGCATGTCTGTGCAAGAAGATCAACTGCTGGAGATGGCAAATGAAGGAGGCCTTAAAACTACGTTCGAGACAACAACTCTGCCGGTGTTCTGGATTAAAGTCATGGCGGAATACCCTGGGATTGCCACCACAGCACTTAAATCCTTATTGCCATTTCCGACAACCTATCTGTGCGAAGCGGGGTTTTCTGCAGTGACAGCAACCAAAACAAAACAACGGAATAAACTGGACATAAGCAACACACTTCGGGTGTCATTGTCTCCTATTAACCCCTAGATGGAACCGTCTCGTTGCAAAGAAACAAGATTAGGGTTCTCATTGATTTAGCGTTCTAGTGAGTTAAAATGTTAAATCACATTATATTATTTTTTTCGTGTAACTGTATTTTATTTTGAAGGCATGTTTAAATACAATTCAATTAAAATTATTAAATCAAAACAATCTAAAATATAAACAATAAACGGCAACCCCCCCCCTTCCCCCCCAGCGGGCCGCGTGAAAATTATCAAATTATCAAACGTTGATCCGGTCCGCGGCGATAAAAAGGTTGGGGAGCACTGCTTTAACACGTAACATACATGTTTCTTGTAAAAGGAGGCGAAAATATCTTTGATCGACTGTGTTGACTGTAATTCCGTAAATTGAATATCCTTCGAGATTTTTGAATCCGCACACTCATCAGCAAATTTTGGCATGGAATGGGATAAATTTAGCTCGTGTACGAGCCTTCCGAACAAACCCGAACCGCTCTGAGCGATCCTACATTGTCGATATTTGCGTTCGCACCAAGCACTATGGGTTGGATTGTTCGCGACGTGTTACACGACAATTTTGAGCAGTTACATTGTATGTTACAGTTTACTGAATCTAATTGTGACGTTGTCTACTTACTGAATCTAGTTACGTTGTCTGTTACAGTTCTGCTCAAGCCTCGCGCTGAGAATAGCGAATTGGGGTGGTGATGGGGGGGGGTGACCATGAAACTTAAAATTCGGATCCGGTGCGACCTTGCGCACCTGTTGCTAGAACTGGTGCAGCGTTCCAGCTGCCAGTTCCTGGGCACCCCCTCGGGGGTCGGAACAACTTCTCTTTCTTTTATGCCGGATCATGTGGTTAACCTGGTTTTGTGCATCGATCTTACAATTGGTAAAATGAACGGCACTTAAAACCAAGAAATTCATATAATAAACACGTTTAATGAAAAATATTTGGTAAGATATGCGTTAAATTAGTCTCAGTAGACCTAGATGGATGGAGCTCCCGATTTTTTTTTTTTACATGACTAGGGGGCTTTGCCCTCTGCTCGCCAACCCCAATATTTCGAAATTTGTAAGACCAACTTTTGATCGCATCAAATTTATTTATTAAGCAATTTGAAAAATAATTTACCATAAGAAATAGGACATTCTAAAGTTCCTTGCGATGTTTTCAAATTAAAAAATAATAATAGTCATAAGATATAGATATGACGATATGACAGGTTTAAAAAAAATAACGAAAATGTCCGCATTTTCCGCGAATTAAAAAAATATTATCAGGAGCCAAATTGAAATTTCTAAAAAAACTCGGCGTCCTGCTAAAATTTACGTTTAGAGGTACTCTAAAAAAAATCACGGCTGAAGACTAAAAATTTGTACGTCTTTTGCTCACTCGTATTACAACTTTCGCTCTTTCAACTTTGACACTTAATAAACCCTAAATTAATAGCCGCATCGGAAAAAAGTTTTATTCGTCTTGTTCCCTGTACAATTTTGAACAAACCATGTCAATTTTGTAATTTTCTGATCCGTACTTTCCCGGGAAATCGTCTAAGAATCGAGAAAAAAAAAAGTTAGTTTTCAATAAGGTAACTTTTTATAAATATAGATAGATGTTCGCAGCCTTGACAGCATATTTGGATTGAAATGATGTGGTTGAGGGCTCAAAAAGGTTATATTCCTTCATATGGGAAAAGGGGATCTGCGAAGACTTCTCATGTGCTCAGAGGATAGGGCTAAATCTATTTTTCACTTAAAACGTTATCAAGAGTAAGCATTGAAGCTCGTTAAATTGTTCGATAAAGTTCGCTTATGTCCAAAAAAAAAAGTTAAAAATGACACTCCTTCATAATCAAATCACTCCTACTATGAATGGATTTCTTATTAACGCATATTTCTTTCTCGTTAGTTGATATATTTTTCAATGATTTAAACTCAAAATAAGGAATCTATTGCAATGAAGTTTATTGTATTACCTTTTTCTCTAATACCATTTATACGTCTCGTGTTTATTGAATTGCTGATATATTGTTTCTCTGTTATTGGATATTTTTCTCTGCGGAGAAAAACTGCCTTTGTAAATGAACTACACTTTACTTAGTTCGAAGGGAATGGGAAACCGGAAAAGTGAAGCCACCTGTTGCAATGAGGTTTATTGAATTACCTTTTTCTTTAACAGCATTTGTATGTCTCGTGTTGATTGAATTACTTATTCATTATTTCTCTGTTATTTGATATTATTCTCTGCGGAGACACTGGCTTTGAAATGAACTCTTCACTTCATTTCGAAGGGGACGGGGGACCGGGAGAGAGAATCCACCCCCAATATTATTTTCCGAATACGTGCCGGTGCGAAGGGGTGGAGAAGAAAACTCCTCGTCACCCGCGACCCTCCCGAGTTCCGAAATCGTCTGAGGGGAAGGAGCAAGCAGGTGCGCCTCGTCTTGCAAACGATAAGAGGGGCCGAGCAGCTGCCGTGTGTGCTCTGGGGCGGTCAATGGAGATCGCTTGCGCCAAAAGTGAACAAAACATGACGACCGCCATCTGGGAGGAAATTCGGTCTATGCGGGTCCTACTGGTGTTCGAATGGTATTAGTTAAATATTTTTAAGGGCCTAATTTAGGAAGCAATAACTCTCCACAGTACAAATAAGTAAATCTATGCTCAGGTGGCAAAATGTTATAAGTCACTTTTTTTATTTTTTATTATTTTATTTTTTTATTTTTCGTGACAGCAATTTTAAGATTTAACATGTGGTTCTGTGGTTTTTGACGTATTACAATTTTCCACCTTTGTTTTCTCATAAACTGAAAGAAAGACTTGCGACATTTTGCCACCTAATAAATATTAACAAACCAGACTCCAGGAGGAGACGTACTCAATTTTTTTTTGGGAAAAGTGAGTTATAACATTTTGCTATCTGAGCACAGAAATATAATACATACACGAATACATTCAGGAAAAAAAAAGATAGCATAATAAACTTCGTTACTACAGATTCCTTATTTTGATTTGAAATCTTTATATCACTTCCCACGAAAGAATAATGATAAAAATAGAAGTTTATGTGACTACTTGCAGCGATTTTATCTTGAACACACCTTTAAATGCAGTCCGATATGAGCTCTAACGATAAATAAGCGTGGCCATATTTGTCGCGCTTATATTTCGTAAACTATGAATGATGATCTAATGATTTAAATTTTGTTGGACAGAGAATTTATGTCCGTATCTTAAATAGTGACTAGTGTGTGTGTGTGTGTGTGTGTGCATTGGCCGAGGAAGGGAATGTGTAAATTTTTGTTGATGTAAATTTTTGAACAGATGGGACGTGGAAATTGATGGATTTGCAGTACTATCAAGATCTACAATAATTATAGCTGATAATTGGGCTGAGTTGAAGAAAATTAATGCCGAAAAATTTACAAATGATGTATGGTATTTGGTATTTTTAATTAACGTCGCACTGGAGCAACATAACAGGCTGTTGGCGGCGCTCCGGGATCCATCCCGAAGGAAAAGATCCGAGGATGTTGAATTGGAATGTGATGACTCTGAAAGGTTCTATGAGGAAAATTGTTCCTTATCCAGTTACGAATGTAATCGTTATGCTTACCAGAGATTACGAGGCCGAAACAAAGCGTTTGTAGACTATGTGCGACTTGAAGTTCAACTTGAAGTACATTCCTTCATCGCCTATTACTCTGGACAGAACCGATATGTAGATTTAAGCTTTGTAAGAAATATCGTTGTAATTACTATGCCATATGTATCTTACTTCTGCTATCATCCGTCTTTGATAGTTGAAATTATACTTTACGTATAACCAACAAGACTTGATTAATTTACACCTTACCGTTCCTATGGTAACAGAAAGAGATTCACACTTGGAGTAATTTCGCCCTATGTGTCTCCATACACAATAATTTTTTTATATTAGGGCCGGTGATACTGGCAATCAGGGTTCCCATGGGTCAGGAAAAACGTGGAATTGTCAGAGAATTTAATTTTGTCAAAAAAAATTCAGGGAAAATTACGAATTTTCGTCTAAAACCTGGAAAATATCCTCAATGACCTGGAAAAAGATTGATCATGGCTTCTCAGACGATTTGGAGAAAAGTAGCCAGTAAGATTCGTACACGGTTTCGTATCGCTTTATTTCATGAATAGAATTTTTCAACCGATTTTAAGAGAATCAGCTAATATTTAGCAGGTGAAGAATTTTGTTTCGTCTACTGGCTTAAGTTAAATAATTTCATGCTTATGATGCATTAAATCACAAATGGATTTAAGTCAAATATGTTGGATTACTTGAATAAGTTATTTTAATGGAAAATTACTTGTGCTTTGTGTATTAATTTTTAGTGTATAATTAATTCTTAAAGGGTTTTTATTATTGGCTGCTGAATGCTAAATTATTTCTTGGTTTTTTTCACCTTAAAATGTCGTGAATTGCTTAAGTAAGACCTGGAATTTCGTAAAAAATTGTCTGGAAAACCCCTAGAAGAGTCAGGTAATTTTATTTTTGAAATAAAGTGGGAACCACGTGGTATGTTCCTGTAAATCAATACTGACTCAAAGTTATTTTTGTATTGAAATTTTTTGTTTGTTTGTTTCACGTGTGTATCTTATTTTGTGTCTTGAAAACAAACGCTCGTCATCAAGAAATCGAAGCCTGAAAATATTTCGCGAGTTCGAAGACATTTCCTTTCTTTTTCCATCATCGAACCGTAGTTCAAAATGACGAGGTATTGTCTTCGGATATTTCCCTTGGGGATTGATCCCGGACCGTCGCCAATAGCCTGCTGTGGTGCTCCAGTGCAGCTTTAATTAACTACCCAACCTACCTGTCCTCATTGTCAAACGATAAAATGTTTTTACGTAATTTTGTGTAATCTGGCAACAAGTGTATAATGCTGAATTGCCACGAACCCGTTTATGGAAAAGATGCAAATGATTTCCATATCTATTTGCGTTCTTTTTCTTCTGCTTGCTCTGGCATCAGGTTGGATTGCCATTTTCCCAAACAGCAGATGCAAACGATTTCTTTTCGGCGGGCAGAATCGTTTGAGAGGAAGGGGGGAGGGCGTCTGATCTTATTAAGAGTGTCGCGTGGCCCGCTTTTCTTGCAGACAAGGCACAAGGTCACGTGGCGAGTGCTTTCACCTGTTGGTGGGGGGAGATTCGGGGACGGCAGATGTTTGTGAATGGGGGTCACTCAACTAGCGCGTGCTCCCGCCTGCCCCTCAGAGAGTGTGTCCACCACCTGTCCTCCCTTTGGCGGACCCTCGCCTCGAAGATGTTTGCTCTTCAAGGACCCCTTAAATTAGAGTCTCCATCGTATGAAGGCCAAAGATCGCTCAATAGAATCGTTTATTACGCAATTAGTGGATAAAGAGTATCGATTCAAATTATCGTAATAATTGTATTCGATTCCTTTTGCTGTACTTTTTGCAAACCATTCATCCATAAAATCAAACATGCCTAGAGATCACGATATTTCATGATTCAAAAATTTTATTTAACATAAAGGAAACATGTTGATGGTTGCCAACAAGCAAACACCATCTTGCTTTTTAACATCTGATAACAGATTTTCCCAAAGGGAAGGTAGATCGGAAGGTTCGTGGTCCGAATCCAGGTCAGTTCATTGTTTTATTTGTAAGCGTATGGTGTAGAGGCGATTGGTGGACCTTAAATCTGTCGTGGCCGATAGTCCTCACGTTGGATTGGAGTGGAAGTTTGGAGAGTGGGGTGCCAGCTCAGATGTTGCCTCGTCATCTGACCGTGGTTCAAAATTACGTGTTGTCCTCGAATCTTTCCCTTTGGGATTGATACCGGACCGTTGTCTTGCTCTACGACGTTAACTAAAAATTACCAATTTTATCCTCCGGTTGCTAATTCGTTGCTCTTCCAACCTGTCGTCAATAGCCCGTTGCGTTGGTCCAGTACGACTTTAATTGAAAATTACCCAAAGGGAAGGTAGGTAGTTGATTTAACATCGCACTGGGGCAAACACAGAGGACTATGGAAAGGTCCGAGCACGTTTGCGAAGCAAACCAACACCACGGGCAACGCCGGGCTAACTACGCAGTAGCTAGTTATAAATATGTAATACATATTTAGACGATAGTTGTGTTTTACGTCTGTTTTTGATTTGACTGCAGTTATCAAAAATTCGGACAAAATGCTTGCAGAACAATTGCAATTGCTTGAAGTTGTGTTGCAGAACAATTGCAATTGCATGGAGTTGTGTTGCAGAACACTGAATATAATTCTGCACCTGAGACCACGTGTAGGATTAAAATTACAATATTTCTCATTCGGCTGTTGTGTAAACACGGGAATAGCGAGGGTGTTTGGCGTACAGTTTTCTTCGGTACTTGATTCTCAGATAGGCAGGTGTTCTGCATTGGTAGAGTGTCGAGTCCGCGTCGGAAGCGGACGTCAAGTGAAGGATCCGGCCGGGGGTGCACGAGGCGTAGCCGAAGAACACCCCCGCCGCCCGATCGTCTGCGGAAGTGCCTTCGAAAAAAGGGAAAGAAATCCATTAGCCGTTTCCTCGACGGCGGAAAAAGAACTCGGTTCGGATTTCCATAGCGTTCCTCGCTTGCTTAATTGCACGGTTCCTCGCTTCGCTTCACTTCGCCGATGCCCTCGTTAGGGGTACGGCACCCGAGTCACGGTCTACAAGTTTATCTCACGGTGTTCTACACCTGAAAGGTGGTCACTCATTTAGCACGCGAGGGGAGGAGGTTTCAAGGACACCGTACATCAAAATGGAAAAGTCGTCTGCTCTGCGTGAGTTATCCAACGGGAATTTTTTTCTTCTTCTGAAACAAACACCTTTTTAGGGCCATTCTAGACAAAATTATTGGATTATTACTAGTAGGGACATCTCACTTGAACAACACAAAGGGCTACCGGTCTGGAACCAATCCCAAAGGGAAAGATACGAGGACAACGCGTAATTTTGAACCACAATTTTGTTATTCAGTTTAACCGTGTAAAATCTTGAAATAGTTTTCTAATAATTAAGTAAAGCATAATACTCTACTCAATTATTATAAAGCAAAGTAGATTCAGTAAAGACATTTTCCAGGGATTTTGAGCGATGCCTGAACGTGCAAAGTACTGCCTGGGAAACGTGTTCGACGATATCCGCGACTGTGTTGTAAGAAATGTGTTTTAATCGTTCTTTTTATTCATTAAATCGTTCAATTCGGTGTTGAACAGTAAAATTTAGTTTAGTATTCAACTGGGAGCCCCTCCCTTTCGTATGCCACTGAGTGTTCTTTATCTTTTTTGGTTGAACCTTATGTGCAGTGTTAAGTGGGCCTTAAAGGTCGCGATGCTCTTTAGACTGTGGTGCTGCCATCTGGTGTCGTCCTGCTAAATATAGACTTCCAAGTACATTTGCAATTCGATGGGGAGTAAATAAGTTTTGAATAGCTCGTAAATAAGTGTTTTCAGTTCCTTTAATCAAGATATCGTATATTTCTATCTATATTTTAAAAATGAAATATGATTACTTAATAAATATTACTATATAAGTAATTAAAGCGGTGTACAAGATGACTTTTGAAATAAAAACACTGAGACCTTTAGACATATCGACATAAATATCTTTAGACATATACTAGAGACATGTACCACTGGAGACATATACCTTTTTATGCAAATTGCGCAGTTTCTGTGAACTAGGATAATAGGCAAAAAATCGAATCCTGAAGTAGTATATTTAAAATAAAAAAACTCCAAATTTATAAGAATTTAACCTGAATAAAAAGGAAAGTGGAAACAGTAGAAATTAGAAATGATTTAGCCCTTCCGGTGGTTGTCTCGACGAGGTATCTCGTCATTAGAAAAACTGAACAGATCTTGATGGACGAGATATCTCGTCATAAAAAGCAAACTGAAACTGATCTTGATTAAAAAAAAATTGGGGATGCCAAAATTGGTCAGAATTTTCGAGGAAACCAATTGGAGGTTTAAAGTAAACATCTCAATACGCCGCAGCGTCTTTTGCAAAGTGGCTTTTTTTGGACCGATTTTGGAAGTGATTTTTTTTTATTTCTCTTTTAAGTGTAAACTATTTTTCTCAAAAAAAAAAAGTTGCTTTTTTTCCGAACGTAAAAAATTAGACCTCTCTTTCGGAGCGTTTCCTCCGGTCGCGTGTGAGTGGACAGTGGAGGGCGGTGCCGCAAGGGCAGCAGTGCAGGAAGCCCGGCACAGGATACTCCTCCCCCTCAGGTGCTCCTTCCTTTCGCTTTCAATGCCGGAATGTGTCAAAACGCTTCGCTGAATCGTTCTGCTCTTTGCTCTCTCTCTCTCTTAACGGACAATCCAACACGAGTGATATTTGATTGCTGCTCCAGCAACGAACTGCAAAAACTTCGTGCATACCACCGAGGTGGTAATTCTGGTTCGACCCTCACTTCCCAGTTTCTCTATTCTAGGGGTGCACTACCTTTTTGGGAGAAGCGCCACTCGCACCGTTGGTTGAGACATGGGGGGGGGGGCGCAAATGAAGTTACAGCACAGACACAATGAAAGTTCTACTACCCAATTATGCACAACTGTTATTGCACTTAATATGTATAGAAAAAAAAATAATCACTTATTTTTTTTTAAAGATTAAACTTACAAATGTTTTCTCAGAAAATCTAGGAGCTTGTTACAGAGCTAAATGAATGATATTGTGAATAGTTTAAAAAAAGAAGTTAACAAACATTTGCAATGATCAGTCATTAGGAATTACTTTTACGAAAGTTTCTCAAGAGCGTCATATGTACTTCGCAAATGAAGTTACAGCACAGACACAATGAAAGTTCTACTACCCAATTATGCACAACTGTTATTGCACTTAATATGTATAGTAAAAAAAATAATCACTTATTTTTTTAAGATTAAACTTACAAATGTTTTCTCAAAAAATCTAGGAGCTTGTTACAGAGCTAAATGAATGATATTGTGAATAGTTTAAAAAAAAGAAGTTAAAAAACATTTGCAATGATCAGTCATTTGGAATTACTTTTAAGAAGGTGTCTCAAGAGCGTCATATGTACTTCAGCAAATTATTTTAGGTCATAAATTTGATAACAGTACTAGTACAATGAGCAATAAAGATGAGTATCGGAAATTTCAATGATATCAGTAAAATTAGAAATAAAAATTACAGAATCAAATGTATTTAATATTAAAATTTCTAAAGCATAAACAATAATTATGGCACAGCTTGCTAATGGGATGGCTGTTACTGAATTTTACTAACTAATTTAGGTATGTTAGGTTCAATACTGCTAGTAGAAACTCTTAAAACTGATTCTAAATGTTTGTCAGTCAATTTGTTTCTTCACTTAAATCCTCTTGGAAGTTTAGTCGAAATTAGTTTGCGGGCCGCAAATTGATAATTCACGGGCCGCAGTTGTGCACCTCTACTCTATTCCAACCAAAAGGTCCTGGTACTAAATGAACATCACATTGACCGTTCCAAGATCAGCATTTTACCCTTTTGTAACCAACGACCGTCGTGAACAGAGGAGGCAGGTGTGCAATTGACTATTTTGAGACATGTCCACGATTATTTTACTACTCCTGTGCTCAACCAAACTTGGATTTATAAGAATGAATGAGACAAGTTACGTCATTCGCCATGTGACTTCCCAAAACTTCTTGTACTAAAATTATTAAGTGCAGTGCAAGTATACGTTTTGAGACGTCATAAGGTCGTCTTCTATTGCAGAGACACTACGGTCAGAAGAGTCAAAATGTTACAATAAAATAAGTGTGCACTCAGACAGTCGGGCCCAGTCAGGAAACGAAACTCCCTTCTCCTTGACGAGTGTGGGAAGACGTCATTGGAGGAAGGCATTCCCGAGATTTATCCTTGGAAGCATTGACGTCTTTCTTTTCGCCTTTATATCAATTTACCCAACTTTAGCATTTATTTTAATAATTTCTAGAACCTTTAGCTGGGATGTGCCTCCCAGCGAAAGACTAGATAGTTATTAGTCTTAGTAATCTAGACATTTATTAGTCTCAGTAATCTAGATATTTACTAGTCTTAGTAATCTAGATATTTACTAGTCTTAGTAATCTAGATATTTACTAGTCTTAGTAATCTAGATATTTAGTTTTAGTAATATAGATAATTATTAGTCTTAGTAATCTAGATACTTACTAGTCTTAGTAAACTATATATTTACTAGTCTTAGTAATCTAGATATTTACTAGTCTTAGCAATCTAGATATTTAGTTTTAGTAATCTAGATATTTATTAGTCTTAGTAATCTAGATATTTATTAGTCTTAGTAATCTAGATATTTATTAGTCTTAGTAATCTAGATATTTATTAGTCTTAGTAATCTAGATATTTATTAGTCTTAGTAATCTAGATATTTATTAGTCTTAGTAATCTAGATATTTACTAGACTAGATAATACGTCTTTGTTATTTAGTGAGCAGCTCCAAAGGTTAAAATTAACGTTTAGATTTTAATTTATCTTCTCAAGAGTAGTATGTATATATTTTAAGTATTAAATCCCGCGAGCACCCGCCATTTTTTTTTTTAATTGCTACGGAAATCATTTCTAGTCAATCATTTATGTCAATAAATGCTAAATTTTATCGCTAACAGATGAGAGTGATCACTTTGTTTTATTTATTCGAAAATTTGAATGAGCAAGATGTTTAAACAGAGGCATTTCATTATAGTAGAGTCGTCCCGTTTGCTAGGTGGCATTCAGGTGCTGCAAAGTGGAGACAAGCTTGTTTTGCAATTGCATTCGAAACGACCAAGGTGTTATCTTGAATATGAAATTTCGAATTCTAAACTGTCGTGCATTTTTAGTTTATAAACAGGAAAATGCTTAAGTTTGTTATTTTTATTAACAGAAAAGTGTTTAATAACTAATTTTGCAGAGTACACAACGCTCTATTAAAGAAATTGAAAGCAAGCATTTTTTTTTTAAAGTTATGAGAAATTTTACTTGACAACCCCCCCCCCCCCTCCTGAATTCATCGTTCTATGGAGGTTCGATGGTGTTGCCAAGAGGTGCTTGCGAAGTGTTCAATCTCTCGAATCGTCTCCGGGACGACCTAGAATCCGGAAGAGGGGGAGGGGGTGCACTTCCGTTTTTCCCACAGGTGCTCCAGTCTGCTCGTCCTTCGTCTTCCGCTCCTTTGTTTGCGTAGGTGGGACACTACTGAGCGTAGAGTGACTTTTTATGGAACCACTCTTTCAGAGGACAAGTTCATACACGGGCCGAGAACTCCTGTAGGGGCCTCTTATGCAATTCTGCACTATTTTTTTTGGTTTACATTATATATATATATATATATATATATAATATTTATTTTAAGCTTGCAATACTGATGTACTTGCTCCGCTTCTAATTATTTCAAATGATAACAGATATTTTCATGTTAATTTCTGGCATACCATACCAGGGTCCCTTTAAAATATTATTTCAATAGTTTGCTCCAATAAGAATCATCTGGTTCCACATTATATGTATATTTTGTAACAGCACATATATTTTCAGCGCAAACGATAGCTTCTTCTGAACCATCCTGCTAAATTATCACGTGTTTATTTTTAAGAAATTACTGTGGGACCGAACCTCAGTAAAAAGATCTATTTATGATTCCCTTGAACATCTAGGACCTTAAATGTATTCTAAATAGACACACAAAGAAAGATTCGTCATTTTGTTTCAACCGCTGGCCACTGTTTGACCTGACGTTGTTTGCTTTCAATGGCGTGGCGATAAGAAAAGTATCGTCTGTTTTTTTGACAATATGGCATCACCTGACCGTCTGTATCCGGGTCTCTGTATGACACGGTGCCTTTTGTCTCATTATACTTTGTTCCACTTCCATTGTGAAGACCGTCGGTTGTTTGATCAGCCACGGGGAGGTACTAATTCGGAACCCGCTCACTGGCGGCGCTGTATGCACAGCTACGCGAGGCATTTTCGAAATTAGAACAATGTAAACGACAAGTCGGGGAAATTCAAAGAGAGAGCCCGATCTGTGGCGAAATGCTGTTGACAATTGTGCACGAGTATGGTTGAGATAAAGTAAATATTAGAGACGGGCCGCTGTTCCAAGAGATAAAAGTTAAAGCAACAGTGTTGTATCGAATAACAGTTTAAACAGCAGTGTTGTATCGAATAACAGTTTAAACAACAGTGTTATACTTATTTCGAATAACAGTTCGATAACAGTTGATATCGAAGAAGTTAACGGTTATGGATAAATGCGCCAATTGTTAAAAAAGTAACTAAAACGAAAAAGCATACACGACTACAAAATGAACAAATAAAACTAAAATCCCTCAAAGCGGTAATTACTAAAAACATTTTTTTTAAAAATCACTTAAGGGGTTAATGTCATTTTATCAACTAAAAAAGCTGTTACATAAAAACGTATGTTTTCTACCTCATAAATACAATATCTGTAGTTCCTTACTATTTCTTGTTTGTGTTCCAAAAAACTTAATGCATACTACGAATATTTTCCTTTTTGAATATAAAGGCTATATTTTTTTATTTAAAAAATCGTATCTGATGGACAAAAAATTGCAAACGATTTCTTTTATTTTTGCTCGAACCAAAATAGACAAACTATTCGTATTGAACCATATATTTCTTAAAGAATATTTACCACATTCTTCCGCTTTATCGTTCAGTCGGTTCCGAAACGAGTGAAGCAGGAAGTGAACACCTCCGCTTTTCTACTGAGCGCAGTAATTGTTTTCAAGTGTCTTCTTCCTGTGAAACACTTCTTTGCCCAAAAGAGCGGAACCAAACGGCCTTATCTGCCTGATAAATCGAACATTCATTTCGGCGCGGTAGCCGACGCACTTTCGATTCATTGTGCTGTCGAGAGTTCCTTTGTGTCTTTAACGAGAGAGCCTCTTGTGAATCCATAAACAGGATTCGCCCTGAATAGCTTCGTTGGTATGTTGCAAATAATTCCATGTCTTCTCTCGATTAGTTTGTACATAATATTTCAAATAATTCCATGTCTTATCTCGATTGGTTTGTACATTATATTTCAAATAATTCCATGTCTTATCTCGATTGGTTTTGTACATTATATTTCAAATAATTCCATGTCTTCTCTCGATTAGTTTGTACATTATGTTTTAAATAATTCCATGTCTTCTCTCGATTGGTTTGTACATTATATTTCTAAGGTGTTAGCCTCTAGATCGGAAGGTTCCTGGTTCGAATCCGGGTCCGGGCATGGATGTTTGTAAACGTATGGTGTAGAGGCGGCTGGTGCACCTTAAATCTGTCGTGGCCGAAAGTCCTCACGTTGGGTTGGCGTGGAAGTTTGGAGAGTGGAGTGCCAGCTCAGGTGTTGCTTCGTCATCTGACCGTGGTTCAAAATTACGAGGTGTTGTCCTCGGATCTTTCCCTTAAGGCAGTGGTCCCCAACCCCCGGGCCGCGGACCGGTACCGGTCCGTGGATCAAATGGTACCGGGCCACCTAAGAAATATTTAATTATTTCCATTTTATTTACTGTAGGGTATTTATCTCGGGTTTGTGTGGTTCTTATCTATAAAATGTCCACTCAAATTAGGAGGCTTTAATCAGAACTTGAAATTTGTTCTGTTATGTTCAATTATGATTTCTGAATTCTGCACGTCTCTATTTTCCAATTTTGACAAATGTGACAGCTGTTTTCAAGTTGTCAGACAAAGTAGCTGCATTTAAGGCCAAACTGAAGTTGTGGGAACGGCGCGGAACAGAGGCATTTTGGACATGTTTCAGACATTAGCGGGGATTATAGGCGAGACTGAGCCTAAATATTCATTCTCCTAGTTGGTTTGGTGCACGATCACCTGTCTTTGCTTTTAAAGCAGTTTGAGCGCTTCGTGGGTATTTTATGGTTGGGAAACCACAAAATACCCACGAACTAGTAAGGAATGGATCCGCAACCCATTTGTCAACAAATCAGGTGAATCTAGCATGTCTGTGCAAGAAGATCAACTGCTGGAGATGGCAAATGAAGGCGGCCTTAAAACTACGTTCGAGACAACAACTCTGCCGGTGTTCTGGATTAAAGTCATGGCGGAATACCCTGGGATTGCCACCACAGCACTTAAATACTTATTGCCATTTCCGACAACCTATCTGTGTGAAGCGGGGTTTTCTGCAGTGACTGCAACCAAAACAAAACAACGGAATAAACTGGACATAAGCAACACGCTTCGGGTGTCATTGTCTCCTATTAACCCCTAGATGGAACCGTCTCGTTGCAAAGAAACAAGATTAGGGTTCTCATTGATTTAGCGTTCTAGTGAGTTAAAATGTTAAATCACATTATATTAATTTTTTGGTGTAACTGTATTTTATTTTGAAGGCATGTTTAAATACAATTCAATTAAAATTATTAAAACAAAACAATCTAAAATATAAACAATCAACGCCCCCCCCCCCCCCACGCCCCCAGCGGGCCGCGTGAAAATTATCAAACGTTGATCCGGTCCGCGGCGATAAAAAGGTTGGGGAGCACTGCCTTAAGGGACTGATCCCGGACCGTCGTCAATAGCCCGTTGTGTTGCTCTTGTACGACGTTAACTAAAAAATTACCAATTGCCAAATTATACATTATATTTCAAATAATTCCATGTCTTCTCTCGATTGGTTTATACATATTCCCTCCCTTGATTATCCCATAAAAAATACCTCTCTCTACCTCATTGAAAAGAAATTTAAATCATCGACAGAGATAAGGAAAACCGATACTGAAAGCAAAATTTATCTCTTGTAGATCGTAGTTAATTAACGTCGTAACAACTTAACGATCTTTTGGCGATGGTCCGGGATCAATCCTGTAAGATCTGAGGATAAACACCTCGTCATTTTGAATCATGGTCAGATGACGAGGTCACACCTGATCTGGCACCCTACTCTCCAAGCCTCCACAGTACGCCAACGTGAGGACATTTGAGGCCACGACAGATTTAACGTGCAACAGCCCTCCGATTGTTAATCCGCTACTCTTACAACCAGACGACCACGGCCTTGTTTATTTCTGGACTCCAGTCTCAAGTGATGTCAGTTTCGATATATACTTCTGCTCTCATTCTATTGTCACGACTATGCAATGCGGGCTCCTTGTCACTAGAATTGTTAATGATTTCTGCATCCCAGTGCTGAATGCGTTTGTCATTCGCTCTAACACAAACCTTCCTCTCTTCTCAATGCCTCCAATACATGCTATACTCAGTCCCGGATATCTGCATAGCTGGTTCAACAATTTTGAAACAGATTTAAGCTGACCAACCGATTTGGTGGTTAAGGTGTTAGCCTCTGGATAGGAAGGTTCCTGGTTCGAATCCGGGTCAGTATTTCAGTTGTTAGCGTATAGTGTAGAGGCGGCTAGTGCACCTTACATCTGTCGTGGCCGAAAGTCCTCACGTTGGGTTAGTGTGGAAGTTTGGAGAGTGGGGTGCCAGCTCAGGTGTTGTCTCGTCATCTTACCATGGTTCAAAATTACGAGTTGTTGTCCTCGGATCTTTTCCTTAAAGGATTGATCCCGGACCGTCGACAATAGCCCTTTGTGTTGCTCTAGTACGGCGTTAATTTAAATTATCTTGAATAACCATCCGAAAGATATTTAAAATTTAGCTGACGCAAACACTTAATGGGAAATGAGTACAAGACTGCAAGTTGGCCCAGTCTTGTTTCTTGAATCTCAAAATTTTCTTCAAGATCAACCGAACGAAATATAAAATCTGTTTCAAGTTTGTTTAGAATTTTTTTCGATCTACTTGCACCTCTCCGATTGGCCCTCTTAACTGCAACCATGGGAACAATACGCCAGAGTGTATCCCGAGAAGGTGAATTGAAGGTCGGGGGGGGGAAGTACGTACTACGAGAAGCGTATACTATGATAGTAAGCAACGTATGGCCTTTTTACAACTCCGTAGTACTGTTTTGTTTGTGATTTCTTCCTCCAGAAAGCAAAACCACGGGGAGAGGACCGGAAATGGGGTAGAAGTACTGAATCAGGTGAGGAGCCCGATCACACGGTACCTTTTGCAGGGTGGGGAAAGGCTCTAGCAGGTGCTTTTTTTTTCATTAAAAAAAAGTCCTCCCCAAAAGTGTATCGACTCTGATTCGCGTGCGATATTTTTATGCTGGATGACGTTTTATACAAATTTGTGTTTGGCACCGCTTTCTCCAACCTAAAATCGGGCGAGTAGTACAATTTCTAGCCGCCAGGAAATTTGAACTGAAGCAACCGATTGAGCGAGGCATTTTCTTGAATGTGTGTACACACAAATAATAATCCCTTTACTCGATAATAAACCTTAACAATTTGCATTGTCTTGTCTCCATAGACCCTCGGATCTTTCCCTTAGGGCAGGGGTTCCCAACCTGCGTTCCACTTGAAATTTTTAGAAATTTTTCGCGTACCACCAGTCCTATATGTTTTAAAAACATATCTAATATCAGAAAAGTACCCAATGGTTTATTTTTTATTTTAATTAAACTACTAAGAAAGCTTCATATTTTATGATTAATGCACTTGTATTTGGTATTAATGATCTTTTAATAAAGGAAAAAATAAAACGATTATTGAAAATTACAGTTCTATTTTCTACTCACTGGTCTAAAAACAACTAATTTTAAATAATTAATGCAAACTAAGCAAACAAAGATTGACGTAATCAAAAATAAATTTTTAGTGCGGAACTTGTTGTTTGTCTTTTATTAAAAAATCAATGTCAGGAGCAATGGAGCTTAACTTCACTCTTAAGTCCTCTTCAACATTTACTCTGTTTCTATATTTATTTTTATACACAAAAGTTCAGAAAAACCACTCTCACACAAGTAACTAGTAACAAATGGCATGAGAAATAGCATAGTGGGGTTGTACATACTAAAAAATCGAACAAACTTCGTAGAATATTTGGGTCGATCGTATCATCCTTGCGTACCACCTGAAACGTTGCCGCGTACCACCGGTTGGGAATCCCTGCCTTGGGGGATTAATCCCGGACCGTCGTCAATAGTCGTTGTGTTGCTCTAGTACGACGTTAACTAAAAATTATTACCATAGACCCTCACAATACAATCTTTCTTTAGATCTGCACATACGTGTGCCTTTAACAGTTCACAGATTAGTTTAGTTTTGTCTCGTGCAAGTTTGATTTTCGTAAGTGGTTAGGTCTTATAACCGTCGACTTTAAATGCAAAATTATTTTGGGTAATCAAGAATTACTTTGAATGACACCAATGACCAACAATGGCACTAGTACTAAGTTATTAAAATAATTGAATTTTCAAACTGTGAATATTTATCTTTTTTGAGGACCACGGTAACCCAGTTGGTCGAATAGCGGGACTAGCCACCGGTGTGTTGCGAGTTCGAAACTCGATCCGTAAAAAATCGTCGTGTTCGTGGGGGTTCGGTTGATGCACGTTAAATCTGTCGTGGTTCGAAATGGCGAAGTGTTGTCCTCGTAACATTCCATTTGGGGTAGATTCCGGTCCGTCGCCAATAGACCGTTGTGTTTGATCTGTGGAGCGCGAGTTCAGATATCTCCGTCACTCTAAAAAAGGCCTTAAAAATTTCCATTATCCACAATGCGAAGGAAAAACAAAAGTACACTTTTCGTGAAAAGATACCAAGGATAAAATCTACACTATCTATAAAATTCAAGAAAAAAACTTTTGGTTTTTTTAAGTCAATGATAACATTTTTTTTAACTGTAAAAAATGTCCAGGCTTGATTGTAAACTTATCTTCACAAATTGTAAAATGAGTTGTTTTGTTAAGCAACATTTGAGGAAAATGTTTCTTTTTCCGAGTATTTTTGAAAGAAAATGAATATATTTTTTAAAATCACAAACTAAAAAGTTTTGAGCAGTTTATACGGATCTACGGTTCAAGAATAAAATTATTTAAATACGGAGGAAGATCTATACTAGATCTAGAGCTTTCGATTACGAAGGAGTTCCCAGGAGGGGGGCGTCTTTACCTGCGCTGCACCCTTTTCGGTCTTCCTGCCTGCCCCGGCGTGAGAAAATCGGAAGTGGTGGGGGGAACAGGAAGTGACGGTAAAGCGCAAGGTCAGCTGTTTCTCCTCCGCCGGACTCTTGGAAGAACAGCTGGTTTCCCTCCCCCCTCTCTCTGCAGGTGGAAGAAAACTTTCGAATTTGGAACACTCCTCTTCGGTCGCCGAACTTTTTTTTTCGCTTCAAAAGTTCATCTGTGATGAGAGCGATGCACTTGTGTACGGGCAGAAATTGCGGGGACTTCTTAATCACGATTGCGTTTTTCTGACTCTATTGATTTGGGTCCCGTTTGAAGTTGTATTGTCCAATGTCGTAAACCTTGAAAAACTATGAAATAAATTTTTTGCAATACATTTCCCTCTAATACCGATGTCTCCTTTGCAATGATCCTAACACTTTTGCTACACACCTTGACAACAAAATTTTTTTTCATTTGAGTGCCTGTTTTTGAGTGGATAATTGAAATGTGTTTTATCTTGTTTCAGGTTACGGATGCGGTCTGCTACCAAAGATCCAATTGTGATATCGTGCTGCCGCCATCTGGTGATAGTCTTTGGAACTACTGCTTAGCTTCAACGCAACTCTAATCAACTGAAAACGGAAACTGGAGAGATGGGCGAAACTGATTTTTTCCTGATGACAACGTGAACGGTTATTGCTAATTATTAAACGCAAAAACCACTTTCGGTTGCAAGAAAATTTAACTGTTATTTTGCTCCGGATTCTTTGTTTCTCAAATTGCATTCAAACCTTAAATTTCGAATAAAATATACAAATTTTATAGTACCTATAAACGGATCATTTGGGATTGGGATATTATAAAATCAAAAATTATCTTAATGGATAAGAAAGTTCTTCGACTTTCACAACAAAAGACTTGACATCTAAAATATCTTTAAAAACTAAATTTAAGGCTTTTAGAACCAAAAAGTCCGGAGCCTAGTTATCACTGCGGTCACGACAACTTTTCGTTAACAGTTGCTATCTGCCAAATAGCAATAACATTTCCAAAGGAGTAACAGCCCATCTTTGTGGTGAATGTTAACAGCTCTTGATGTTCCTGTCTTTATTTTTTCTCTCATTAACTTTCGAGTGAGGGTGTATGTTAATTTTTCAACTCACTCTTTAAATGTATCTCCAGTGAATTTGTCCATGAATTGTATCAATTCATAAAACGTTGCATAAAAAAAGAAAACAGATTATGAAAACACTGATTTAAGCTGTAAACAATAAATTCTGCAATAGTATACATAAAAATTGCAAAACTTGTCCTCTAATTTATTTGTTCAAAAGAATGAAATGTTTGAAGACTCTCCGAGGAATTTGATGATTGAAAAAATAATTGAAAATTGTATATAATGTTTTAAAATCAATGTCATGAAATTGAATGTTTATAATTTTGTTCTCAAAATATGCTGGCATATTTCATTCGTGTAAGAAGTGTTCCGTGAAGATTTATACAAAACAAACATTTATAAATTCAGATAACAATCTTGGCTATTGTAATGTTTTGTGCTGTTCAATCAACTGTTTGAACATTGTTTGAAAAAAGATGAAATGCCCAGTTTCAGTTCTATTGCTTTGGAGAATTTGTAATTTACTTTTTATTATATTTATTATGGTAAAGTTTTGTGATTCCAATATCTCTTAACAGCTGACTTAAACTGGTATGAATTCAGCATTAAAACAAAAAATAAAATTTCATGCAGACAATATAAATACTCTTGCCTGATCATGGAAATAGTATAACTATTTTAATAAAACTAATTTCACGGTATTTGTCAACAAAAATTTTGCAAAAAAATAGTTATTGTTCATTAAAAACTCAGAGCAACATTATATCAAGACACAGTTACAAGTTAAGTTAAAAATCCTTTCCATGTTGTCAACAAGCAATGGCGAGTCTGTAAGAAAGTGTAAATGATTCTACCTAGAACAATGTACATACTTGTGAATAAAATTTAGTGGCGAAATCCAAGTGGCAAGGTATGGTTGTTAGAAATGCTCTAAATTGATTTAATTCGGTCCGCCATTATAAATGGCAGGACGTCCTTTTCTGTCAGTCATTGCCATTCGGCAGTGGTTTGGCGACCAATGCCGTACCGCCAACTAGGATTTCACCGTTATTTTAGAATGCCCATTAACAGAGCATATGTAAAAAAATATTTATATGTATACAAAGGAATAACTCCGCCTTCCGGTGTGGTTATCAGCTACTGATCTCATTTTTACCTTATTGCCCGGGCGTAACAAGGGCAATAAAGTTAATTCCTGTACAGAAATTAAATTATCTGCTTGTAACATTATATAGTAACGCATGTCTGTAACAAAGCTGATAATGTATTTTATTGTCTCCTCTCTGGGGGTTTGAATAAACAGAATTTTATTGTGTACGAACGTTGTCTTGTGTCATTTTACAATTGTGAATGAGTCTGTTGGATCCACATCAGAGAATGCATATAATTCAGACTCAATATTTTTACAACAAACCTTGGCACAGTCTACGTTTATCCCGATGGCAACGGCCTTGGATATTTTTTTGGCGTACTTCTAGTAGCGAGTTATGGTAGGTTAAGACAACCCATGTGTACAAACGGTTATTGTGGTTTTCATGTCAATCTCGGCAAACGGAAACTTTAAATATTCATTCTGATTAGTCTACAAAGTTCTTTTAAGATCAGTTAAAATCGTTTCATTTCATTGTTTCGTGTGAAATTTTTTCTTTGATTTAATTGGTTATTTTAATTTTAAAATATTCTTTGATTGCATTGGTCCTTTAAATTTTTTTTCTTTGATTTTATTGGTTCATTTAATGGTTTTTCTCTAGTTGTGGAATTTTCTTTTATTATAATTTTTTTTCACGGTAGAGTTCTGACAATTCTTGGTTTTTCGTCATTTGGGGAATTTTCTTTTTTAATAATTTTTTCTCGGAACAGTTTTGACGTATTAGGTAGTATTATTTCTTGCTTTTTTTTTCTTTTAAAAATCCTATCTTTTTCAACATGCCCACTGTATTTAGTGTACTTGATAAGCTTCAGGGAATTCTTACCCAACAACATTCGCAGTTTAGCTTTTCTGCTGGTGCACAAATTTGTTTTGAAATGTGTTTAAACATATTACTTTTTGTGAAAGTTTTTAAAAAAATATGCTTTTCAAAATTTCTCAAATGTGTTTACAAGTTTTCATTTTCCGTTGTAAAAGGAAAAATATTTTTGAAATAATTCTTTCCTTGGCGACTTTAGAAATGCGCCAAAAAAAAATAATCACCAAGGCCGTTGCCACCGCTATAAACGTAGACTGTAGCTGTGCCCAAACCTTCACCCTTCAAGTGGTGCAACGAGATATCTCCTTTATCAAGATCTGAACAAATTTTGCTAGTGACAAGATGTCTCGATATCAAGGCATTGCCGATTTTCCTTTGACGAGATCAGTTTTCGGTGGAGTTGTCGTTCACGGTAAGACGTTTGTCGCCAATGAAACAACGCAAAAAATACCATTCAGAGCGTGGAGCGCGAGAAATTTTGCAGATAGGGTTGCCATAACAAAAACGGCAGATGTAAAGCAAAACCGAAAACGTGAAGGTTACCATATTTGGCGACAAATCGCCTTCTTACCGTGAACGACAGTTCCACCCAGTTTTCTTCTGAAATATTCATGGACGAGATATCTCATCCAAGGTTCCTGTCAGCTTTGCTCATGACAAGGTACCACAAGATAACCAATAGGAGAGTTAAAATTCACTAATACATGCTTAAGACGAGAAACTTCAAAATTTAATAACATTTACTCATTAATGATTAAGTTTTGATGGTAGGTAGTCAATTAACGTCGCATTGGAGCAACGGTCCGGGACCAATCCCGAAGTGAAAGGTCCAATGACAACGCTTTCTCATTTCGAACCACGGTGAGACGACGAAATCAACTCCAGATTTGGCATCCCACACTCCAAACTTCCACTCCAACGTGAGGGTATTTGAAGCCACGGCAGACTTAACGTGTACCAGTTCCCATGTACACAACTGACATGTTCTTCCAACTGGACTACAGCAGATCTCAGTTCTGATGGAAGTTTCATGTTTGCCTCAATTGGGGAAGATGGGGTATTATGACATAAGGAAGATGTAGTATATTGATGGCATACGGAAGATAGGGTAAGTTGTAGGCCCTTCCGCTGTTTTCCATATTTTGACAGTTTTGCTGACTTGTTGCTGAGCAAGTAGATCTGTGTCGGATGATTCCGAGTTTTCCTTTCCACAAACAAGATCACTGTTTTCAGATTCAACCGGTAAAATTAATTGTAGATAATTTACCATCATAATCTTTTCATCTGGGATAAGCTCGGGATAACACGTTGTTTCGTCTTGCTGCCGAATTGAACTCTCCTATGAAGCTGAACTTTATCTTTTCTCAGCTCGATTATAAGAATATATTTATATAGAAGTAGTCATTAGACAGCATTTGCTTTGTGTGTCAGTTATGACTCATTCACAAGCAAAGTAGATTCCTCAACTCAAAAGCCAATTCTCATGTAAAAAAAATCAATGTTTTTTTGTAGTCGGAAAGATGCATTAAAAGTTAAGGGAGTAGAAGAAATTATTTTTGAAGTACAATAAAACTAAGAATGTATACATCCACACTTAAGTTAAGCTAATCCCAACAGCGAAACGCAATCTGTGAACTTAAAATTCAAAAGAAAAATTAACTGTACAAAGAATATTGAGATATACTACTTCAAATCCTTAAAAATTAATTTTGTTTCAGACACAGAATACTGGTTTGTTTAAGTTCAAATATGAGGTGCAACTGGTGAAGTTCCCAAACTTAAAATAGAGGATGCTTGATGAATTTCGACTGAATCATCCTGAAAATAAGTCATTTGGGAAAGTATGTCCCTTTTCAAATGCTGTTGAGAACACTTTAACTCAATTTCAGGATAAATAAGATTTAGCGGCATATTAAAATAATCTGCGAAAGCTTGTTTTTGTATTTGGATTCAAATGAAATTGAAAGCACAAAAGACGCTGAAGAACGACGCATCAGAAAAATTTAAGTTTTGAAATTAACCCCTTGGGAACAGATTTATTTGAAAAAGTAGTTCGAACTATCGTTTGCACATTAGTTATGTTATATTTTCGTTTTATCGTCTGTACACTAATTACTGTTATATTTTCGTATGATAAGAATGGCAACAGTATGAGAGATCGCACAGCTTCTGATCTCCGTGTTGATTCCAAAAAAGAATGTCTGATAACGCAGAGTGTAAATATTTCTCTATGTATGGAGTCAGATTAAATGAAGTGCATTTTTGTAGAGAACGATTTAATAATTTAATTCAAAGACAGTCTCGTCACACCAATCACTCTCGCCATGAACAAGAATGTACATGTTTAATTTGATCCTAGTTTGAATGACGAATTAAACTCGTCATCCGTAACTTAGACAAAACAAGTGCATGATGAGTATCAGTCGTCAAATGTACCCAAGGGGCTAAATTCTTTCTAAATTTCTAACTGTCAGAATGGCGTTGCTGCGGAAGCCCGGTTGGAAGAGCAACGAATTAGCAACCGGAGGGTAAAATTGGTAATTTTTAGTTTATGTCGCAAAGCAACACAATGGGCTATTGACAACGGTCCTGGATCAATCCCCTAAGGGAAAGATCCGAGGACAACGCCACGTAATTTTCAACCACGGTCAGATTACGAGGCAACACCTGAGCTTGATCTTAAACCGTCGTCAATAGCCCGTTGTCTCTCCAGTGCGACGTTAATTGAAATGCCTACTTCCAAGCGGGCTACCGCGGCTCTTGTCTATTATGGAAAGAGAGAGCACATAATAACCTTTTCTTTTTCTCCTCTTTGAGTACGTGGGCACATTGAGTAGCAAGAATATCTTCTCGAGATGGTACTTTTCTTTTTGAGCATTTTTTATCTTAAGAGCAATTAATAAAACGACTTTTGGCAGAGAATAACGCCTTCTAATAATTAGAGAAATATATGCATATCTATATAGATAAAATTCAAATACCACTGACTCATCACTGTATCTCAAGAACTACAAGTCCTAGGAAGCTGAAATTTTGCAGGGTGATTCTTCTTATACCGTAGGGTTGCACTAAGAAAGGATTTTGAATAATTCAAATCTTAAGAGGCCTAAAATTGACCTAAGGCCTAAGCCAAAATCAATTTGAAATCGCCATAGAAATAACATTGCGTATAAAACAATTGCTATACGCATCTCAGATTGCTTTACCAGTGTTATTCGAAAAACAATTTTCTTAAAATAAATGAAATTATAAAGTTCATATTTGAACTGAATTTTTACATCTACCCATGATGAAAATAATAAATGTTTGATTGATGAAGAAAGAATATTTGGAACATTTAATTTTATATTTACTTAAATTTTATAATGGAGCACGAAAAGCCAAAACGATAAACTCATTGATCATAAAAGAGTAATTTTGCTACTCGGTATCTGGCAACTTCAGAATTAATGTTTAATTTGATTCATAATTTTTTTTTTTTTTTGGTTACTAGGGGGCTCCGCCCCCTGCTCGCTTACGCTCGCCAATTGCATCGACTTTATTTATTAACCAATATAAAAAATAGTTACACCATAAGAAAGAGTACAATGTAAGGTATTCAGTGATGTTTTCAAATTTAAAAAATAATGGTATTTGTTGTAGATATAACGGTTTTAACAAAAAAAAGCGAAAATATCCAAAGATTCCGAATTTTGTATGAACAACTTTTGATCGCATCGAACTTATTTATATATTAACCAATTTTAAAAATAATACCGTAATAAAGAGTACTTTATGAGGTATACTGCGTTATTTTTAAAATTAGAAACTAATAGCAATAAGATATAGATATGACAATTTTAAAATAAAGTAACGAAAATGTCCCGACTTATCCCGAATCTCAAAAAAATATTATCAAGAACCAAATTGAAATTTCTAAAAAAACTCGACGAGCTGAAAAAATTTTACATTGAGATGTACTCTTAAAAAAAAAACTCACGGCTTAAGACTGAAAATTTTTATGTGTTTTGCTCACTTGCGGAAGAAATTTCGGTTTTCAAACTTTGACACTTAATAAACCCTAAACTAATAACCGCATTGGAAAAAGATCTTTACAGTTCTCCAGGTTAACATGATGAAGAACAAACAATGTTAATTTCATATTTTTCTGATCCGAACTTTCTAGGGAAACCGTCTAAGAATCGAGCTAAACAGCACAATTTTCAATCCTGCGGCGTCGGCGGTAACCTTTTTTTAATATAGAGAGATTTGAGTTGAAAACGAGATGGTTGCGGTCATATTTGGGGATTCCAAAGTATTATGTGTTCTCTTTGCTTATAAATCATTGTCTTTATCAATATTGTTCAAGTTTTTTGTCGAATCGTTTTACTTCAGAATATATTCAGGAAGTCGAAATTCAACACGCTGGAACAGATTTTTTTTCTTCAGAATTCTGCCTTTTTTAAGGATTGGAATTTTGTTTCTGTTTGCTTATGTGTTCCGGTATATTACCTATTCCAGAAATAATATTTAGGAGTTGGATTTTATGTATTTATATCCTGCAAAATATCATTAGACATGGGTACTTTCGTGGTGGTATAAGCATATTTGCGCCCAAAGTAAATTGTAGAAGCGACGGAGAAGTCAAATTTGTATTAAAATTTTTTTACAGCACACTTAAATGATGCTAACCTTTTTTTTATGAAAAAGAATCGATGATGACTTTTAAATCAATATCTTATTAATTCAACCCGAGCAAAGCCGGGTATTTCTGCTAGTAATTTGTATAAAAAGCTGTCTTCATATTAAACTGAGCTATTAGTAATTATGAAGTTTGTATTCATAATTGCCAATAACCCCCCCCCCTTTATGACAAAAAATTTTGAGTTAATATTAAAATTTGAACTGTGAGTATAAAGTTTGGAGCTCAGTGTTACATCAGTTTCCCAGACTTTTGTTTACATCTTCCGACAGCGCAGATATTGTGTGTACTGTTATTAATAAACCAAAACAAAAGCTATCAAATTCTTAAAAAGTTTTTAGTATACAATATTAATTATAAATTAATATTCAAAAAATTATGAATAGAAATCTTGATAGAATCGATTTATAAGGACCTTTCATGATTGAAAAATTTCAACTCTTTCCGTATTGTTATAACTTTCTCAACATTCTACCGTTACACTTAAATTTTCACTGACTTGGTGATTTTAGGCGGCATCAAAATTGACAAACTTAAGGAAAATGTATTAAAAAAAGTTTGGAAACACTTAAATAATCTAATGAACATTACATTCTACCAATAATGTGTGCTCTTATGAACCTTACTGATCAATGGTTTATTATTAATTATTATGGGCAAAACTGATATTTTACTATAGCAGTCTCAGTAGTTATTGCAAACTTGTGACAACAGTTATTAACTACAAATACTAACAATTTCATTACAGTTAATATCTAAAGCTATGTTAATGAATTAGTTTAACAGTTGTTATTCACTGTTAAAAATCGACATTGGTAATAAATTTAAAGTTTTTGACATTTATCTGTTTTAAAAATTTTAATAACACTTGCTAACTATTCATGTGCACTTTTACAGTAATGGGAATAACAGTGCATCTTTAATCAAAAACATTAAGTTATAAATTAAAGTTATTGATGTAACAGAGTAAAATTATTTAAATTGAATTGAACTAAAAAATAAATCAAAAAAATATAAAGCTATACTTCATCATTTGACAGCACTTAATAATTAATTTAAACAGTTAATAACTGTTGAAACTAATCAATTCTGTCTATCTGATTTCTATGTCAACGAAATTCATTCACTTTAGTTGCTAGCTGTTTGGTTGACACTTGAAAGCAAAACTTTTATTTATTTATTTGTTGTTTCTCTACATAAAAATACTTAATTACATAAACTTAACACTTAATAATAGCTGTTATCGCTATAACAGTAAACATTGTTATTGCAAAATAAGTTTGGCCTATCTGTTTCCAACAATAGTTGCTATACTCTGTTTCACCTTAACTTGTCAGTATTGGGAAAGGCAGAAATGATGTTCATCCGCATGAAAAATAATTCCAACTTGATTTGGAATTTAAAATAAAGAAAATGCATATAAACGTGTAAAAATTGTCCTACAATGAAGGAGTGATTTTTGAACCTTTATAATCGGTTATTTATTTGTAAAAAGCATTTTTTTTTGACCGAAGCGAATGAATATATCCGAAACGGAATTCTAAACCGGTTTCCATGGTAACATTTCTGGCGAGCTAAATACGCTTTCCGGCCAAGTCTGCGCCATTTCGCTCTGCGTCTTTGCTAGCGTGTGTATTTACGTTCATATCTCTCTTGTGCTATTTTATTGGAGTGTGTTTGATACTCTGAACATGGCTGAAAAAGGAACGTCACCATCCAAGCTGTATACGCCATCAAAGCAAGGAAAATCAATTGGTAGTGGAGCTCGCAGGAACATATTGAATGTTTATTCTAGACTTCGAGAAGAAAACCATAGTGATTCCATTAACCAAATCGTCGGAAAGGTGTCTCAACTAACTGGTGTTTCCAAAAGAACTGTTTTTCGTTTGAAAAAAGAAAAGAAGACGACAAGTCCTTTGAGTACTCCAGGAAAAAAACGACCTTATGCCGTTGGAAAAAGAACAAGAATGATGAAATATGACAACTTTACTTTATCGTGCATCCGACGAAAAATTCATGATTGTTTTCGTCGAAATGAAATTCCTACATTGGACAAAGTTCTAAATGAAATTAACAATGATAAGGATATTTTTTCGACAAACATTAGCCGAAGTACACTGTACAGGATACTGAAAGATTTGGGATTTTCCTTTGAAAAGCGAAAAAGGCAGGCTATGCTTTTAGAAAGACACGACATAATTTTATGGCGAAGAAATTATTTACGAAAAATTAGAGAACTGAAGAATGAAAATGCTTCAATCTATTATTTAGATGAAACATGGGTGAATGAAGGACACTCACAAAGTCGAGTATGGCAAGACAAAAACATCAAAAGCACCAATGAAGCTTCCTCTTCAAGTTTGACAACAGGCTTGGCTGCACCAAAAGGAAAAGGAAGAAGACTCATCATTACCCATATCGGAAGTGATGAAGGATTTGTACCTGATGCGGCTGACATTTTTGTAGGAAAAAAATCCGGTGACTACCACGAAGAAATGGATGGTAACCATTTTGAGAAGTGGTTTGAAGATATCATGCCTAAATTGAAACGAAACAGCTTTGTAGTGATGGACAATGCCCCCTATCACTCGGTGAAGAAAGAAAAAATTCCGACGACATCTTGGAAAAAAAGTGCAATTCAAGAATGGCTATCGTTGAAAAACATTACGTGGAACCAGGACATGATCAAGATTGAACTGTTGAAAAAAGTTAGCGAAATCAAACATATGTTTGATAAATACAGAGTTGAAGAAATTGCCGAAAAATTTGGACATAAGGTTTTGAGACTTCCCCCGTATCACTGTGAGCTTAATCCCATTGAAATGATATGGAGTCAAGTAAAAGGACACGTTGCCAGGGAAAACAAGACTTTTAAACTGAACGATGTGAAGGATTTAGTCATCCAAGGGATTGAAAAGGTCTCTGTACAAAATTGGAAAAACTGCATAAACCATGTTACTGAAAAAGAGAAATACATGTGGGAAGTAGATGGACTTGTGGATGATATTTGGGAAAGTAAGAACTTGGTAATTTCTTTTAATAGTGAGTCTGATAGCGATTCGGAAATGTTAAGTGATGATGATGTGTAAATTCATGTGATGAATAAGTATATTATAATGTAAATAGATTTGTTATGATGTTTGCTATGTTTTACATATATTGATGATGTATAAATGCATGTGATGTGAATAAGTAAAACGTAAATATAGTTTTCTCATTGTAACTACTATTCATGAAAGAGATTGGTTTCTTCTGTACACTTTCTTGTAAACTATTTTAAATTATTCACATAAAATTAATAATTTACTACTAATCAACCCGACACCGTTCCGCGAGTTTCAGAATATGTTTCACACATATAAGGTTTATTTTTTTTAACTCTAATTTTTAAAATGGTTTCATTTTTTTTATTATTGTATGTGTATTCACTATATTTGTATTTTTTATATTCTATTTATTTATTGTGAATGTATTTTATATCCTCTATGTTATATGTATTTTTATTTGTTATTTACTTTCTTTAATATCAGAATAAATTTGATTTAATTTGGAGACTATATTTTGCTGTTAAGAAAAACACATATTTTAGCAGACGACGCACTCTCCCCTACCTTGTCCAACCAAATGTAAGACCAAAGGAGTAATTAAATTGGATTAATTTCCTTTAATAAAATTATTAAAATTGAAAAAAGAAGTATTAATCAAGGTGTTTAGCTTTCAGGTAAGTAAATTCAAAAAATGAATTTTATGGTTCATCACATCTTTAAATAGACTGTTTTTTTAAACAACATTTATTGTAAAAAAATTTTAAATATATATATTTTTAAATAACTAAAAATAATACTCATTTAGAAAAATCAAAACGCATTTATATTAACATAGAGTAGCTTTTTGTTTAATTAACAAATGTAATGCAAGAGCCATTAGAAATTAAAGATCTGTGAAACGTATAGAATTTCCACGTGCATTTTATCTCTCCTTGCCAAAAAGGGCGAATTTCCTCGCTTATAGCTGACTTCTTCTGACATTGTAACCCTAGTTTCTACGACAACGGCTGTGATGCGGTCAACGTAGCCTTTACTCTACTGACAAGTTAAGGTGACACAGAGTATAGCTGTTATTTTGTAACAATGCTCTCATTTAAACTGCTAATCAGAACAACAGTCCATCTCTGAATTTTTGGTATCTGTAAATGAACATTATGTCAATAATAAACTTTAATTTTTGTAAGGCTCTTTGACATCTTTCAGTCAAACATCAAATGAACAATTCCTGATTACTTACAAATAATCTTAATCCACAAATACCAGTTTTCAATGTGGAGATAACCTTGTTCAAGGCACCAGAACGTGGTGCTCCCACTGCAAATTATGTATTTTATTTGAAATGTGATTGTTTTAATTGATTGCATTTGATAGGAATGAAAATTAGTCAGATCAAATTACACGATTTATGCTCAATATGATACTTGGTTTAAACAGCACTTTTGTTTCATTCACTGAATATTACTGTACATTCACAAGAACAAAACATTTAACAGCAACCCATCAAATGTCTTAACTCTTATGAAATATTGCTAAAGTATGTATGATTACTACCTTCTGTATCTACACATAACCAACTGTAGATTGAGTTAGGCTTCATGATCTGACATTAAAAACAATTTTATTGGATGATTACGTCTAATTCATAGACAATTCATTCATAATTTTATTGGAAGATTACGTCTAATTCATAGGTTCAACATTGTTTCAATACAAATTCCTTTCCCACAAGATGCACTTGAGGAAATGCTTCCTCTTTGACAATAAATAAAAGCACCAAATGTAGTAAAAGTCAGAGTTTATATACAATTTTCCGATATGTACAAAAGGTCCCAATAGGGAATTGGTGTAGTTAATTCCTCCTCCTGCGAACACGGGATATCCTCCAAGCGTTGGGTTCTTCGTACTTGTTGTAGAGGGGTTCCAGGCGCAGCTGCTTCTTGTGCTTGCTCAGCTTGGTGGGATCGGCAAACTTGTAGAAGGCGGGCGCAAACTCCACCATCCACTTGGGGTCGATGGTCGTCACCTCCCGCATGTACTCTTTCGTCGTCTGCACCAGCTCGTGGTAGACCACCCTGCAACACAACCAGTAAATGAGAACCGTATTTGAAATGCAATGGGTATGGCACAACCGAATATTTGGCCATGCTGCTCCAAAGATAAGACAGTGTCATGTAATTGTGAAAAGAAAGGATTGAGTGAAGGGCATCTATTGCAAAACTCATGTTTATCAGAAGCTCAGTCCCTTGGGCATACATTTAGTGACTGAAACAAAATAGTCTTTTAGACTCCATTTGATTGCCTTATAAAGGCAAAGTTTTATACACAAAATACATTAAATTAAACCCTTAATATTTCACAATCAATTGCTTGTTTTTATAAATCCCTTAAGAGAGACCCAAACCCTAAATTTGAAAAAAATTTTCAAAAAGTAGTTTTGGGTTTATTGGATAAAACGATATTTAAGAACAAATGGACAAAATTTCAGAGTCGAAGGAAATTGCTAACAGCTGCTATTTAACTTTTATTTGACCTTCCACCTACATAATCGACTGCCAACCATTGGCTTCGGTTTCCATGAAAACCTCCATTTATGCAACCTTTTATCATAGTGCAACTACCGACGACTATCCCAAACATTTTAAATTCCCTTAAGGTGTAGGTTTCTGGTTTTTCTATCAACTGGCGAAAGCTAAAGGACAAAATCCAAATCCTCATGTAAAACATGTGGTGATACCATTAAAGGAAACACATTGAAAAAATAGTGCTAAATTTCGTCTTATGCGTATCAATACAAAAAAGGCTCGTTTACAGAAAAAAATAGCTGTAGAAAAAAAAGGTGTGGTTTTCTAGTGGTGGTTTATTTTAAAATAGTACTGATACAATAAAATATTTTTTTTCTTCAGTTTATTAAACAAGAAATTAATAATTTTTCAGTGAATTATCACAAATCACTCAGTTATCATCAGAGATAAAAGTGGCTTTAAAAAAATAGATAGGAGCTTACGGTAAAAACTCTTGTTTTGATAAGAGTTTCAATGTAATAGAAATTACTAAAAAAAATAGTACTTGCAAGAAGTAAGTTGTTTTCGTTAACTTCTGTTGTATTTTGGACTTAAAATGCGATTATCTCAAAATAATTTTTTTGCAATTTTGCCAAAGTTCAAAGTACTAAGGCTTTTTGATATATGCACTTTGAGTTAAGCTGCTTACACAGGGCTCCTAACAGGTTTCAAGGTCCAAAAAGGTGACAAATTAAACCAAAAAGGTGACAAAAAGTGACTAATCGAGCAAAAAAAAAATAGACAAATAACAATAATGCTAAACATATTCTAGTATAAAGATAAAAAATAAAAAGATCCTCCCAAGCTACCCCTATCTTTTCTTTTTCTTTTTTTGGAGGGATATTTTTATTTTCTTCATTTAAAAATTACATCATTTTAAAATATTAACAAATTTTTTTTTAAAAATGGAATTATGATTTTTTAATTTGTTTATTTTTGACACAGCTTGAAGTATTTCTTTCTTTTCTTTGAAAAATTATGTCTTAATTTTTTTTGTTGGAAAAAAAGACTAAAATTAATTTTGTCTTTTTCTTCTCAATAGAAGAATGTGCATTTTTTTAAAGTCTGTCTTTGCTGACCAGCATCATCTGAGACTTTAGCCGTTCCTTCAATTATTGCCTGAACAAGTGCTGCTTCCTTTAATAATTTTGAAGCACTATCCAACGGCTCATCCTCTTCCTTACGCATAATTTTAAATTATTGTTCTTCTATCACCAATCTTTTCTTTGCCAGCTGCTTTAAATTTTTTTTTTTCTGCTTCCAGTTTATATTTTTCTTCCCAGTCCATCTCTAAATTTTCTTGTGCCTTACGTTTTATATATCTCTTTATTAAAATAAAAGTTTCCGCCGCCGCAGGATTGAAAACTATGCTGTTTAGCTCGATTCTTACACGGTTTCCCTAGAAAATTCTGATAAGAAAAATATGAAATTAACATTGTTTGTTCTTTATTGTATTCCCTGGACAATTATTAAGATTTTTTTCTGATGCGGCTATTAGTTTAGGGTTTATTAAGTGTCAAAATTAAAGAAGCGAAATTTCTTCTGCGAGTGAGCAAAACACAAACAAATTTTCAGTCTTAAGTCGTGAGTTTTTTTAAAAAGTACATCTCAACGTAAATTTTTGCAGCTCGTTGAGTATTTTCAAAAATTTCAGTTTGGTTCTTGATAATATTTTTTTTGAAATTCAGGAAAAATTGGGACATTTTCGTTACTTTTTTGTAACTGTCATATCTATATCTTATTACTATTAGTTTTTAATTTTGAAAATATCACAGTATACCTCAGAATGTACTCTTTCTTACGGTACAATTATTTCTAAAATTGGTTCATAAATAAATTTGATGCAATCAAAAGTTAGTCACAAATTTCATAGTTTTTAGTTCGCGGAGAAGGTTTTGCAGTCAGGTGTGGGTTGTATTTTTGACTATCGGGTTTGCCACTCTGCCCTCAGACTCGCTTTTTTCACTCTGCTCTCAGACGGTTTACGGACAAAGTACAGATTGTAAAGTTAGGAGATTAACACGGTTTACTTAAAATTGTACACAGGCATGAGAGTGGGAAAAGGACAAAAAGTCTGAAAATACGCGTAAACTCAAATTTTGCAAATAAGAAAAGGCCGTATTTCGCACAAAAAGAAAAAATATCTTGGCAATTCTGTAAAAAGTATAAAATAAGTTTCATAAAGTTGAAAATGCTATTTATATGCCCATTGTAGAACATTAAAAAAAAAAAGTGCGATTTTTTTTAATAGTAGCAATTTTTCCAAAACCTTGATACAAAAATTATATTAACAGGAAATAAAAACGCTGTTATAAGTGGAATAAGCGTACGCTAGTGGAAAGTTTAAAACTTTCATTTTGAATATTCTAGAAAGTTCTTTTAAAATCCGTTAAACTGCCATTTGATTTCATTATTTCATTTGAAATAATTCTTTCCTTGGCGATTTAAGAGGTCCGCCAAAAAAAAGCGCCAAGGCCGTTGTCATTGCTATAAACAGACCGAAGCTGTAACTCTGTTTTAAATAAAATATAACTTAATTCAGTTCAAATTAACCTATTTTCAAATATGCAATGACTTTTCAAAATCTCTAGCTAATTTCAATCGGCTTATATTTTTCCGTAAATATTCTTATTTTCTAATTTTTTCAACTTTAAACCAAATAAAACTTAAAATTAATAACCCATATTATCCAAGAAATAATTTTACTTATTAAAGCAATCATAAATATTGCCCTCAAAAGAAGCATCATTTTGAAAATTTCCGTTGCAAAAAAATAGCTGCAGTCTACGTTTAAAGCGATGTCCACCGCCTTGGCGCACTTCTAAAGTCGGCAAAGAAGTTTTAACGGATTTTGAAATTACTTATTAGAATATTCAAAAAGAAACTTTAAACTTTCCGCTTCCCGAGGTTGCCATAAAAGACGACTTCCTTAGCGCACGTCTTAAGTCGCCAAAGAAGTTTTAACAAATTTTAAAAGTACTTCCTAGAATATTCAAAAAAATTTTTTAACTTTCCGCTTGCCGAGGTTGCCACAAAAGACGAAATAACTTTATCGGTTAAATAACCAAGTATCTTATTTTCTAGTTAAAAGCTGATCAACTTAAAATATTTCATTTATACCTTTTCCGCCGCATCATGACGTACCACGGCCTCTAGATAAAGCTTTCGTAGACTAAGAAAACGGAGCTGTTACCTACGTAATTTACAGCAACAACATACGTTAACTTGTTCAAAATCCAAGTTCTCCAGGTTTGTCATTAAACTTATTTGCTTCTAAGGATTCTTTTAAAAGAGGAATTTGCAAACTTATCAGCGTGGCAAAATTTAGGAGTGCAAGGTTGGCGAGATATGTCTCATTTGGCGCATTTTACGTTTATAGAAGAGAAAAAGGGCAAAAATGGGAATTTTTTCTTAAAAAATGATAAAAGTCGGAAATACCGACCAAAGTCGGAAGAATCTCATCCCTGTGTACAAGAAAAAAGATGTAGAAGGTTTTTTACTGATGCGGCTATTTGTTTAGGGTGCAATAAGTGTAAAGTAAAAAAAAAAAAAGTGAAATCACTTGCGAAAGGAGTATTGGTTTGCTAAGCAAACCAAACGGGACTACGTAGCAATCCCCGAGGGTGGTCAAGCATAACCGAAGAGGGGGCGAATCCCTCGCTGTGACGTCACGGACCGGCAAGTCAACTCAGGATTATACGAATTATTTCTTTTCCCTGCATCAAAGCGATTTCCGGAGTGAACCAATGATTACGCAGAGTTGCTGATTTTCGATTCTTTAGCGTAGAAACTCTGGAAGTTTCGGAGCACTTGGCAACTCTGCTAATGTCTCGCAGTCTGAAGAAATGGTTCCAGTAAACATCAATATGCTTCATTCTAAATCCTTCTTCCTCAAATTCTCTTGAGTAACTTCCACTCATCCAGTAGTATGTCTGTTGGGACATCCCATAGCATTGCTCTTGCAAATTCTAATACTTGTCGAACACTCTCGTAACTGAGTCTCTCAAGAGGACCAAGACAGGATAAACTTTTAAGGAGAGATGAACTGAAGGAGGACTTCTTCAAATGATATTTAACACTGGCACTGTAATGATTCTGAGCCCTTAGAAAAAAATAAATTCCTTTCCTTCTCTTTCACATTCTGTAGCGCTCTAGAAATTTGATCTCCAATCACAATATCTGCCAGAGGCAACAGTTTCTGAGGACATTATCTTCCAATTTAGCCATTTTCAAACCTCGAATAAATTCCTCTTTGTAGATCTTACCCAAAATTGTTCTTGTCAGCAATTCAAGTTGAGAATGCAGGGTTTAAGTTTTAGAGGTTCCTTTTTCTGAAGAAATTCGGTCACACGATTAAATATACTTGTACTTGATACGACAAATATCACTTCAGCCTTCATAGTTTCTCTTCTAAGTAAATGAACAATATTTTTATTGCCTGATCTTTGTATCATGTTTGGCTTCTTTATTGGAATATAGTCATGGAAATACTTTTGCACTGCAATCCACTGTTCAAGTAACCTTTCAGCAGCTGGCTTTAGGCTTAGCCACCTGCTTGAACAATGCTTTATGAAATGGTGAGTGGGAAGTTTCAAGTCTTCTTGAATTTGTTTGTATGTTGACCAACGCTTAGGCCACTGATTAAAAAATCTGTGAATAGTTAAAACTAGTTCAGACACATCTTCCCCAAACTCTTTTAGACCTTTAAGAAAAGCCTTATGTATTGTGTGATTATTACATGTCCCAATGTTAATTAGTTCTTTTTTTTCGGGTAGAAAGTAATGAGTCATTAATAGTTTCTGACTTTCACTAAAAAAACTCAAGTATTTGTAATAATCAACTTCTGATGATAACAGAGAATGATTTTCAATATGTTTGCAACGCTCTTTTAATATTTAACCCTCTGGATACAGAGACGGACGAAATTTTTGCAATCTCTGGTTACCGAGGGGTTTGGAATCTTTCAGATCTCAAACTCCTGAAGAAACGGCTGAAGTCCATTAAGATTTCCATGCTCTCATTTCTGTGCCACAAAGAGAGCAGTGTGTGAATAGCCTCTGTTACGTAGACAGGAACGTCGGGGTTCTCGATGGGGAGCTTCGAGCGCTTAGAATGTGTGAGAGGTTGATGATGTATCCAATTAAAAACTTGGCCGAGGATACCTTCGAGTGTAAATTATCATACATATAGAAGGTTCCACTGTCCTTTCAGAGTTTACCCTAACGTATTTATACCTTCTAGACCATAATCAGACCCACAATATACCTGGGATCCTCCTGGGTTAATGTTGCGTTAATATCAGCTTGATCCGTCCGGTCTCTTCACCTCTCCATTCTAGTCTTATTCCAGAATCCGAAAAAAAAATGGGTCTGTTGAGACCGCTCTCAGACTTGTGTATGGAAGATGTTATCCCCCCTTTTAAGTGACCACTGGCATTGATCACCATTTACGAACTGTCAGCGTCTGACCTCCTGGAGGGTTACTCCTATTGTTCGACCCTGTCGACCTGTGATATCTATCTTCGCCAAATGACACGCCACACAATTCTATGAAAGAAAAGCGTTAGTCGTAAATGCCACTCAAGTTAGGTAATTAAGTAAGAAGGGTCGGACAAGCAGATGGCCCTGCTTCCCTTAAACTTTGTCGCTTTGTTTTACTGATAGCCTTTTTCTGTGGGAAAATTTCCAGAACTTGCTGCTAATACACCGCGAGTAACATGAAGTATCCTTTTACAATTGAAACAGTATGCTTTTGAATCCATTCTTGCGGTGGAATGTAACGCGCATTTCGAAATTGAATTCGTACAAACCCTGTTTTTTTTAGAGGAAATGAATTTTTTTTAACTGCGCACCAAAAATGTTTCTTCTCTAAATACGATTTAAGAACTTAAAACCCCTGAAAAGGTGACAAAATGTCAAAAAGGTGACAAAAAATAAAAAGGTGACAAAAAGTGACGTGTTAGGAGCCCTGCTTACACTTTTAAGGTCTTGAATTACTATTTAACAGACACAGGGAGAGCTTTTTTTAATAAATAATTTATAAAAATTAATAAACTTAAAAATTAGAAATTTTTATAGAAATTTAACGTATAATGAATAAATTTTTTTTAAAGAAAACTCGTAAATAAATTTTAGAAAATATCTCCCTAGGTCTTTTTTATATACTATAACAATATTGTAAAAATTTATTTCATATAAAAATAGTGAAAATTGACGGAGGAGTAGGGTTTATAAAAAGTGTGTATATCGGTTGAAAAACATATTAAAATTGTAATATAAAATATAATTGCAAATAAAAACTAAATTTGTTTATTGATTATTGCTTTAAAATATGTGCTTAATTATCCCTAAAAAAATAGGTTATGTAAAATGAATAATAAGAATTTTGGGTTTTTCCTTACGGGTCTCCCTTAATGTTCCCACAGTAATTCTTCTCTTTTCCTCATCAACTCTCACTGGCTTTTCTGAATCTAGAATGTCAATATATTGGTGAAACTTGATTCACCAATTTATTGACCTGGTTCCTATTCTCAGTGTATTCTATAATGCATAAAACAGGATCTTATGTTAATTTCACTTCCTTTTGTGTCGTTCTATTTAACTTTAACAGACACTGTGTCTTCTGTCTATAACTAATTTAACTGACCTACTAATCCAATAATCTTTAAAATTCCTTTGTATACTAAACTCCAATGTCAGAGTTATCCACGAGTCCTTTATAAAAAAGGTTAGGGATTACAGACGATTGCCTAGAACTTCAGTTCAGGTCAAACTACTGTATTTTGTTTTCTAAGCATGTCAATACGATTTACTTGGATGGCTCATAATCAAGTTCTTTTGGACTCCATGGCTATTTCTCTCTGCCTCAATTATGAAAATGAACAAGTGAAACGCCATACACCCCAATGTAAAATACATTCAATTCCTAAACCACTCATGGGCCTCTTTATCTTCTATTATGGCATGCACATAATAGCAATTGTAAACAAATAAAAGAAACTCACCACTCTGGCTGCCTGTTGAACAATGCACTCGATGGATGGATGTAGACCACTTGACCGTCTACGAGTGTCCGGTAACCCTCTTGAGGGTCTTTTTTGGCAGCATTTCGGAAAAATCCACTGCAGATGGCTTTTTGGACTCTGGCCGTAGTCTTGCCACATGACACGACATCCAGTTTATGCCTGTAGGTGAGACAAATATGAGTTGAATTCCTCCAAAACAATTAAAGTACACAATTTTGAAAGTCTTCCTGACCTTTCTTCATGATTGATAATCTTAATGATCTTTTAATTTTCTCATTTGCCAATTGTTAGTCAATTTGCATATTTGTCATAATTTTAGTTCAAACAAATTTTACCATACAGGTAATCTCTACTATTATAAAAAAAAAGTGTTTGTTTGGAGCCGCAAAATCCTGATGATTCTAGGGCACTTACAGCAATGAAATTTGGTACACAGGTAGTCCGAATTATTTGCCATATTTGTGTCTCAGCGAATTTTTAAATTCAATTTAGAAGATTTTTAAATGAATTTCATAGTTTTATTCTCCATCGGTTTTTCAAATGAGGAGAACTTTTTCTACTCATGCCACCTTGCAATCAGGGTTTGGAATCATGCCAAGTTTTTTTCATTCGCAGAACGCGTAGAATTTTTTTTTTCGTTTCTGCTTTGATTTTGTGCGAGGAACAATTTTCTAGCCAGACGATAAATCTTAACTGGAGTCACAGTTCTTTTTTCTATCTCCTAGACCGTTAAATATAAGAGTAAAAATTTCAATGGATTTGAAATCTGCGCAAAATTTCAGTTTAGATTAATACCTAAAGATATGATTTTCTTTAAATAAATAATTTTTTAATTGAATAGATCAACAGATTTGAAATCTGTGGAAAATTTTACACCAGATTAATTCCCTACACCACGGGCACAGGTAACCCCAGGCTAGCCACGCAGTGGCTAGTAATACAAATAGTTAACAGGGAATTAGGCTCAAGAAAATGTCTTTGGGACCTATTTGCAAGGAAAATGAATATTATGGGTACTCATTCTGTTCCTTTATTTATATCCAACATTCTCTTCACTTGAAAATGCAGCAGATTAATCTCATCCTTGTGACTTAAATGTTGGTAAATTGTATGCTGGAAAAAAAATAGAAAGTCTTTCGGAGACATGTGGCCAAAAATCATGATGGTCCACATTAGAAAATATTCACAAAATATCAATCTGCCTTGTTAAATGGAGATTTAATTTCATGTTAAATAAGAGAGTTCATGTTTCTGTGAAAATATTTCAGTTAAAAACATTCAGTAAACAGAAGTTCAATCTTCAAAGGTATATTTTCTGCTTATTTCAATAAAAAGTAGAAACCAAGAAATCATTTATCTTAAAAAAGGATTGCACTTGCCCTTATGATTCAGTTATTGGATTACACCCTTTACCAGAATTCATACATTTTCAGAAAGGCAATTTCCATGAGTTTTCAAGGAATATTTTAAAGTTTTATGGAAAGTATTGCTTACATTTAATGTGATTTAATCATATAGCAATAAAAGAACTGTAAAGAACAAGGTTATATTTTCCAGTTAATAAACAAGTAGCATTTTATGTATCATTGAAATTTCAAATTTGTCATAATTTATGCAACTATAAATATCTCATTCCTCATATCTAGATTGTTTATTGATATTGCAAAAAACATATCAAACTGGAGAAGTTGGGAAACAAATAGAAGCTGACTTTTCTATTTGTAAAAGATTGAGAGAAACATATTTTTCAATATTCAGTACTCCTCGTCTTAATGTCACATAAAATGGCACCAGTCTTCCAGTTTCAGGTAACGAAATGCTTTCTGTAGTAGTTGGTATAGCTGTATAATGCTTTCAGTAGTAGTTTCTATGAAATGCTCATTATTTACTTAAATTATTGTCAGGAAGAAAATTTTTAGTAATGCAGTTTCACTGGAAAAAATTCCTTTGAGGGCCATCCACGAGACCCATCAATTGGTTTGTCATTGTTTCGATTACTTTTTAAAAATAGGTTAACAAATTTGGAAATACATTTTTTTCTTCCAGCAATACAAGTAATTAGCATTGAAAGTAAAATTTCTAGTCATGCATTTCAGTTTCCTAAATTTTAAGGAAACTAAAGTTTTCCAGGGTTTGTGAAAAAAAGCTAATATAACACTAATTCATTTCTATTTCCAGGAATACAGCTCTATAAAATAACAGAGTATTAACAAAATACAGATTGGGCATTTATGAGGCATTCTGCATAAATTTGAGTGATACATAAATATGGATAAGAATTTATGTGTATACATGAATATATTGGTACCTGTCCATGATGCCGAGCAATTGTTTGCGAACATCTTGTGCTCGTTTCAAAGTTCTTATCTGTACAAAGTTTTCGTAGCACCAAGCATTTGAAAATTTGTTGTTTTTCCAGGAGTTATATACAGCTAATAATGTCAGATGATCACCTTCAGGCTGGTTGAATTTAGCTTTTTTCTGATCTGCCAATGCTTGTTTGTCCTAAAAGAATAAAAAAATAAAAATTAACGATTTTAAAGGCATTACTCGATTTTATTTTAAGACATCCACAATGAAGATTGACATGTACAAAATGAAGACAAAGATTCCCTATATTTGGCATAAACATTCCAAATTCAGGGAATATTTGAACCTGCATTCAAAATTCAGGGAATATTTGAACCTGCATTCAAAATTCAGATTACATGTTATTGTATACTAATTTAATGTTCGTTAAAAATTCGTAAACGTTCTAAATTGTTGATAAAGTGCCTAATATTGATTACAGAACTAAATTAATTATTACTGAATTTGGAAGGCATGTAACGAGGAATACAGTACAATATTCAGTAATCTTTTTGAATATTTTGTTTCTTAAGTTTCATTTCAATATATATTTGTTGAATTTGGTTGAATATGTCTGAAATAGAGAGGGAGAGATGCAGTCTAAAGACAAATTGGGCAATCAATTTTTGTTTGATTTTTTTTTATTGAAAATAATTTTTACCCAATTTATATTGAAGAAACAAGCAAAATCTATTTTAATATTCAATAGTTTAAAAGCATGACCAAAAGGAGGGGAAACAGTAGCAGTCATCAAAATTGATTTTAGTTAATATACATATCCCAGAAAAAAATAGAAAAAGCCTTCAAATTTCCAGTTGGAAGAACACATGTTTTATCAAAAATTAGTAAATAAACAAGTCTGCCATCGATTATTACCAGTGAAATTTCTCACCAGTCTGATTTCAAATAAAAGAAAGCAGTCCAATCTAACAGATATCTATTTTCAGGTTAAACATCAGAAAAGCCTCAGCTATTTTTGTGTTGCTGAACACACTAGTGAATAATGAGTGTTTCCCTGCCTTTGCACTTGGTCTGGAAAGGCTTAGTTCAAAGAGCGAGTAGTGGTAACACCTTTTTTGAACAATATATTTAAATTCGAGTCTCTTCTTGGGGACTACTTTTTTTCTTAATTATAGTCGATGTCTTGTTCCAATGAAATGTCCATTGACAATTTTTTACATTGACGGAATTTTAAAATCGTAATAAATCATTGTTTTTGAAGACTTAAATTTTTACTATCAATTTTCACCAAGGTTTTCATTCACACTCCTTTTACTGTCATAAATATTATCTTTTTCAATCATTTCCGCTTCTTACACCTTAACATTATACAAAATATTACGGGAATACTTGGAGAAAATTAGAGTAGCACCTGCAAAAGGGTAAATATATTTGTGCAAAGCATTTACCTTAGGCCTGTAAAAGACATTCTGCACAGACAGCATGGAGACAATGGTGAGGATCTCTTCACTGCAGCCCAAATGCACAGACATGATGAGCATCTTCGAGAGGCTGGGCTCCATTGGAAACTCTGCCATCTGCAATGAAGGAGATTAATTTGAGTGACAAGAAGAGCTCAACATGTGTCTAGCATATTCTGTTTACAAGTTACTCTCTTATGGGGTTTTAACTTTTCTCTTGTAACTATAGTTAATAACATAGCTTAAATCCCTTGTAAGGAAACATTTGTACCTGGGAAGTTAAATACAGTGTGGGTATGTGTAGATCTTAAATCTACCTCTTGCAGAGCAAAGTAAGCAATAGTGGGTGCTTCAATGTGCCAAATGTGAATAGGAAGTTGAATTTTCTGTTAAATATTCAAGTTAGAGATCAGAAACTTATTACTCAGACATTTACTCTTGGAAAATTATTTTGTATCCCCAGTGAATGATCTTCACAAACTAAATGTACTTTTTACCCCTACCCGAGAGTAATTAATTTTTCAGTATATGAGTAGTATTACCAAGTGAGTTGTATTTTCCTTTATTGTAAGACTATTTCAGGGTGGCAACAAAATCCCTGACAAAAAGTTCCCTGATATTTCCATGATTTCCCTGATAGTCTCACAAAAATTTCCCTGATTTTATGAATGTGTCAGTTGAATTTAAATTCCTAACTACAGGGTGGCAACAAAATCCTCGACAAAAAGTTCCTTGATATTTCCCTGATAACAAAAATTTCCCTGATGTTACAATAACCTTAATAAATGTTATGATCTGTGATTGGTATCGATACACAGCATCCATACAACACTCTTTTTAAATATTAAGGGTTAGAGGGGGTAAAGGATAATTCTCCACAAATATTTTGTATTTTTTTTTCTCTACACGATATTTTAATTGTTATTAAGGATTGGAACCCTTAATGGAACTCTTACAATTGCAATTGAAAAAACTGTAGAAAAAATGCAAAATATTTTGATTGTGAACTTTTACACCTGACCCTACATTATCATACTATTCATCAAAGTCAAATGCAAATATACAAAAAAAATCAACAAAATGTGTAATTCAAACAAATAAAATTTAATACACAAAAAACATCATTAGTTACACAAATTTCAAACTGTATACCACAAGTTGTACCGCTAGCCTCACGCAAGAAGACGCTGCGGTGCGAAAAAACCGCCGGCGGAGGCAGCCTTTTTCGCGGTGTTAAAAAACTATAACGCCAGTGTTCTTAATTCAAATTACAATTTCGGCAAATATGATTTATTTTGGACAAACGATAATGGTAATGGTTTAAATTATCAAAATTTCCATGATTTTTTGTAAAATTTGGAAATTTTCCCTGATCTTTCCAAAACTAAAAAGTTGCCTGAGAATTCCCTGATTTTTATGTTCTGTTACCACCCTGTATTTGACTTCAAAGAAACATAGCTAAAAACCAATACATTTTTGTGAAGATCAAAAACAAATGCACTAGGTAGAATCATCTTACCCTTCTTCCAAGTCTAGTGAGCAGTCCTTCATCATCTAGGGCACTTAGGGAATGCAGCTGTTCCAAAGCCATGATTAGAGACTGCAAAAAAAAGTTCACTGTATTAAATACCGAACTTTTATCATTATGATAAGTAACAGCTTTATGTTTATTTACTTTTAGGTTGAAAACATACTAGCTACATTATCAGTGTTTTTAAAGTGCAAGTTATATTGAAATATTTCAGTCTCGCAATATGTTTGTGAAGCAAGCCTCAACTTTTACTGAAGTTTAAAATTATCTTTAAAAAATTGTGGTGTCAGAAAAACATCCATAAAATATGAAACGTTTTCAGTAACATCACCTTGATAACTGAATCAACAAAGAAAAAGCAATTAAAAATTTTTGTTAAAATTATTTATTTGGGGTACGTGCATACTTATTAAGAATGAAGAGTGAACGACAGAAATAAAGTAAGTTAGTTTGAGGAATTCGTGATTTTATTTATTGAATTTTTTAGAACAGCATGTACCTGCAGCATACATTTTCATACTTGCCAACCTCCGTGAAAAAAAATCCAAAAAAATTTTGAAGACATAAAAATTAAAGAGCAACTATAAAATATGAAAATTGGTGAAAAAAATGGTTAAAAGAACTAAATTAGGTGACAATTCATGAAAGCAATTAAAAAAAGATGGTGTGAAAAGAAACCTGCTCTCTCTACTATTTTATAGGCTTGGCTGTAGTTCAAACTCAGTGAAACCTATTTAGTGATATACTACACAAATGTTTCACATTTTTTGAAGTTACTAATCACGTTTTTTTCTTGGGGTTAAGGAGGGATATTTCAGGTTTTTTTTTGAAAACTAGGAGCCAAAGGTCTTTCAGCAATCTAACCAGCTACTGATATTTATAATCATGGTAGTGACGGCCAGATGTGAAAAGATCAAAATTGCTGTGGTTTAAATATGTTCTCCCTGAGTAAAAATCCAGAAAATATTTTTGTCTCAAAGACTTTAAAAAAAGCAGGCAAGTATGCATTCCTGAAATATGTTAGTTTTTATTGAAATTGAACATACATTTTTAATAGGTCATAATTTGTGCATGGTAACAAAATTAAATTAGATTTTTTTTCAATTGAAATAATTTTTATAAAACATAAATGGAAAGATCTACATATATTTTGTTCCTTACATAATGATGAACTGATTCCAAAAACTGCACCAGTTTCTCATTATCTGTTATGAACATACTGCTACTTAATAAAGGTTAATGCAACTGATTGTTTGATAAGTAAAATTTGATGAAAGACAACATGTTTCTGTCATCACGAAATGAACTCGGACGATGTACAACAAAAACAATATTCAATGAACAAAAGAAGTAATTTTGACAAAAGATATGCAGATCCGCTTGCGTCCTGCTTGTCAACGATGCATGAAGAGGAATTGTAATGCGCATGAACCGCCAAGTGGAAGTAAATACAAAGGTTGGTGGATTTACGTGTGACAATATTTTCTGAACACAACACTTACTTCTGGAGGTGGGGCATCCATGAAGTCAAAGGAGAGCAGGTCGTTGATGCCCATAGCCTTCAATTGCAGCACAGTGTGAGCGAGGTTCGTTCTCTGGATCTCAGGCACAGGTGTCGTCAGCATTTCGTCTCGATAAGACCTCTCCGTGTAGAGTCGGTAGGTCTTGCCGGGTCCGGTTCTTCCTGCTCGCCCGGCTCTCTGCTTCGCTTGGGCCTGGAGAAAATTATAAGAGCAAAGTTTAACTTCTATGAATTTAAGCAATTTCAACATGATAAAGTTATCACACCCCAGATTAAGAAAATTCCAGTGTACTAAAGCCATTTTATAACACTCATTAAATAGGAAATTATTTCTTTGGTGATCATGTGTAGTTTGGTTTTTCCATTGAGATTTTGAAAAAAATTTGTTAAAAATTGAAGTTTAAACTAACCAATTGGTCTAGTGGTTAAAGTGTTGGCCTCTGGATCAGAAGGTCCATGGTTCAAATCTAGGGTCAGGGCATGTATGTAAATTGTGCTGTCCTTTGTTAGGAGCAATGATGGTCCTTCCACTGGGTGCTCCTTCACAAGTGGCCATCACTTCCGGCCTTGTAGTGGCCAGTGATTCCAATTGGCCCAGTTCATACATGCCCGCCATTGGAAAAAAAAGTGTGTAAAATTGAGGTTCCACTGTATTAAAATAAAGTTTTAGTCTTCTTTTGCATGGTTTTTAAGAATTAATGCAACTCTAGGAAGCTTTATTTCAGCAGTTTCCTAGCAAACAATGTGAACAGTTGGAAAATGAAATTCTTATAGATGAGGCATCTTATGCACAATAGATTGAGTTCCTAAAAAGTTGATCCATTGAGCATTGTATTTTAGAACAAAATAGGCTTCTATAATTCTGATCTCTATCCAATAATGAAATCATGAAAATAGTATAAACAAAAACATTCCTAAATAAATAAAGCCATTTTTACCTTGGATTATCTTGGTAGATATCTTAAAAACATTAAATTTCTAACCAAATGCATTTTTTATTTTAAATTTAATATTTTGTTCTCTCTTGTTTATTATAGAAAATATAAATACAACTTATAAGTTTGGAGCAATTAGCTATGATTTCAGTGTCTACTATACAATTTAAAAGCAATGATCATCTAATAGAAACTGAAAATCCTAGTAACAATTAATTGGGTCATCGTTTTTAGTGGTTAACTAACAGAAGTGAGTTTAAGTTTTCGAATCAGCAACAGTTCAGCAAAACCACAACTTCTTAAAACACTGTTCAACAAAACTTGTCGAAGACGAAGAGGGTATTCACATGGATTTAGGTTAGGGGGCTTCTAAAATCTATTCTCTTTTAAACTGGGCTGATAGATGCTAAAAAATTTCAAAATTTGTCACCTAAAATTATTTTAAGCAAAAACTTATCCACTTGACCAGACATATTCACTGCAGTGAAGTATTGTTATTGATTCTTCTAACAAAAGAACCGACTGTAAATAGCTGACTGTAGAGATTTAAGGATATTGCTAATAAAAATAGAGTCTAATTTAGACAAATTGGTAAAACAAAACCAAGCTCATTCTTCTCACTAGGTCTTTTTTTTAAAAGTTTTACAAATATGATTGAAAATAATTGCTAGCAATTTAGTGCTAACAGGCAATTCATCTTTGTTATTTCATTTTAATAAGTACCTATGTTTTTCTGTTCCAAGTTGTTTTATGTCCACATTAGCTTTTTTAAATTCGCAAATTACTCACTACTACATAATTATTTTGGTGAAATTCAGAAATTACTAACACAGCTACACTAGCAGTTTATTAATAATTGAGATAGTTTTCAAAAGGGTGGCAAATGTTTTTTTTTTCTTAGATTGAGTCAAAAAAAGTTGGGAAACTATGATCGTGGTCAATGATGGGGAAATCAGAGATCCTCCTTTTGATGTTCAGTGCATTGCTGGTTTTTCACTGTAGTTCAATTTTATTGTTTTTTTGTTATTAGTTTATCTGTTTCATTACAAAAATAAAAAGTACTCAAGAAATATTCAGGCATCAATTAAAACACAATTTCCTATTTTAAACTTGGCTTTTATGCTTTTCTATTTAAATTTTCTATTAAAACTAAATAACTGGGACATCAGAGGTATGTTCAGTCTTTGCCAGGACCACAATGTAAATATCTTTTGGCAAATCCTAACATATGAAATACAAAATCATGGATACAGTGTAAAAAAATATTTAGTTAAGATAGTATAGTTACGAACTATGTACCACACCTTGTAAAAACTGCCATTCAGTTGTGGCTCAAACCCATTTTTTTTTTAAATTTTATCTCTCCCTCATAATTTTATATCTGCAGCTCATAAACAATTGTGTGGCTCTTCCAAACACAGGGCTCCTAACAGGTTTAAAGGTCTAAAAAGGTGACAAAAGTGACTAATTTAACCAAAAAGGTGACAAAAAGTGACTAATTAAGCAGAAAAAAGTGACAAAAAGTGACTAATCGAGCAAAAAAAAATTCAAAGATCGAATATAAAAAGATCCGCCCCTATCCTTTCTTTGGAAGGATATTTTTATTTTCTTCATTTAAAAAGTACATCATTTTAAAATATTAACATAAAAATAAAAAAATCGTAATGATGATTTTTGAATTTGTTCATTTTTGACACGGCTTCAAGAATTTCTTCCTTTTTTTAAAAGATCATGTGTCATTTTTTTTTGTTGAAAAAGTCTGAAATTATTTTTGTCTTTTTCTTCTCAGTAGAAAAATGTGCATTTTTTAAAGTCTGTCTTTGCTGACCAGCATCATCCGAGACTTTTGCCGCTCCTTCAATCATTGACTGAGCAAGTGCTGCTTCCTTAAAAACTTTATATTTTATCACCTTTTTGAGTCTATCATTGGCTACCTTTAATAATCTTGAAGCACTGTCCAATATCTCATTCTCTTCCTTACGCATAATTTTTAGTTTTCGTTTGTCTTCTAACACCTTTCTGTTCTTTGCCAGCTGCTTTAAATTTTTTTTTCTCTGCTTCCAGTATACCTTTTTCTTTACTGTCCTTCTCTAATTTTTCTTGTGTCTCATGTTTTCTATCTTACTAGGGGGCTCTGCCCACTGCTCGCTTACACTCGCCAACTCCCTTCTTGTGGGAAAATTTCTAGAACTTGCTGCTAATACACCACGGGCAATGTGAAGTATACTTTTACAATTGAAACGGTTCGCTTTTGGATCCATTCTTGCGGTGGAATGTAGCGCGCATTTCGAAATAGAATGCGTACAAACCATGTTTTTTTTTTTAGAGAAAATCATTTTTTTTTACTGTGCACCAAACATTTTTTTCTTTTCTAAATAAAATTTAAGAACTTAAAACCCCTGAAAAGGTGACAAAATGTCAAAAAGTGACAAAAAATAAAAAGGTGACAAAAAGTGACATGTTAGGAGCCCTGCAAACATTATATTTCATTCTTTTTGAATTAAAGTACAATTATAAGAACACCTATCTCTTCAAAATATTTTGAATTACAAAAAGTGTTACCTGAGAGATGGGCGTCACAACCAAAGAATCCATTCCCGTTTTGGAATTGTAAACATTTTGTTTCACAAATCCAGGATCAACCACGTAATATATTCCATCAATGGTCAGAGAAGTTTCGGCAATGTTGGTGGCTATCACAACCTGGAAAGAGAGCAAAGTTAATCTACACTGTATGTAAATAGTTCACACGAGCACAGAGCAAGGCCTTACAAAATTTAAGGAATAAATAAAAGTCAATGCTAAAAAAACAACCAAATTTTAAACAGATTTTCTAATTAAAAAAAAATAGGTTTGTTTACACTAATACAATAGAGCCACAGAAAGTGCATGCCATGAGATACAGACAGTTGAAACTGATTTCCAACCCACTATGTCAATGCTTTTTGTTCGTTAATTTTAGAATAGTCAAGAAAGACACTGGATTCCTGCTTAAGAGTAAATCATTCAATACACAATAAAGTGGAAAATAAACAAGAAATAGAAGTTCAAGACAACTGGTTTTTCTTTTTTGAGTAGTTCTTTTCTCCCTACTCATTGTAGATGTAGTGCTACACAAATCAGCACTGGTCTTCGGGTTTCAGTTAAAGTGATGCTTTTCATGGCAGTTGACTTCATTGCCCACTTCACTTGAATTATTTACTGCATGGATAAACATATTTCCAAGATTTATCAAATTGTGACGTCCTCCCGCAGGTGACCCATACCTGGAGGAACTTGGGATGCTACTACGCGTGCAGCACAGTGAAATCTGAAAGCAGCGCTTTCCAGCTTCAGTGCTGACATCAGTCGCCACGACGGTAATTTTTTTTGGTAATTTTAAATAATGTAGTACTAGAGCAACACAACGGGCTATTGATGATGGTCCTGGATAAATCCCTTGAGGGAAAGATCAGAGAACAACATCATGTAATTTTGAAACACGGTCAGATGACGAGGCAACACCTGAGCTAGCAACCCACTCTCCCAATTTCCACACCAACCCAACGTGAGGACTTTCGACCACAACAGATATAAAGAGATCCAGCCGCTTCAACACCATATGCTCACAAACATCCATGCACTGACCCGGATTTGAACCAGGAACCTTCCGATCTAGAGGCAAACGCCTTAACCACCAGACCGGTTAGTCAGTCACCATGATGGAGTTATACTACTTGAGCAGCGACAGAGCCTACAGCAATCCTCTTGTTTGTGTTCCTACTTCCCTACCAGGCTGGCAGCAGATGGACTATTCTGTTTGTGTTTATAGGTTCTATTCTCCTGAATGTATGTCATCCCATGGGCCAGTATTGTACTGTCTGAAATGACCTGCTTCTGAATAAAATTCTGATATTTGTTGGAAATTTCGTCCTTTCACCATGCCACACACTACTACGAGTGTCACAAAATCTCAATGGTTAAGTGTGAAAGACATTTAGAGGGGATATTTAGTACAAGGTTTCCCTTTTTATTCTGAATATTTTAAAACCATTCCCAAAATTAAAATTAATTTATTTGCATTACGAATAATGAGTAACTTAAGGAGTTTTTCTTGAGAACTTGTAAAAAGTGTCATGAAAGGAAAGATGGTTTGGGAACAGAATAGTGGGATGAAAGCCAAAAAAGATCGCTCAGGTGCGTCCTGAAAGCGTGACTCCTGTAGTTAGTAAAGATAGTAAACCCTATGGGAAAATAGATTATTCAGGTACCACGGGTCAGTGAAGCCTATACAGACTTAACAACATGCCTCTGAGAGCAGACACTGAAGAAGTGATTCTCTAGCCAATGGAACCAATTAAATGGGCTTCATACCTTTCTAGAACCTGGTGGAGCAGGTTCGAAAATACGAGTTTGCATTTCACTGGGCAGGGCAGAATAGACAGGCAAAATGATGAGTTCGGGCACTTCAGGTCCCAGAGATTTCATTCTTTCGTAAAGGATTTCACATGCAGTGTCGATCTCTTCTTGACCCGTCAAGAAGAGCAAAATGTCGCCTAGAAAATGTAGAAACAATAACAATTAGAGCTTGCATATTATGGGGAAAAAATTATCAATGTTATAATCCATGGGTTTTTAGTCCTGCTTCTTTAGAAGGAGGTGGCAGGGTATGACTTTAGGACTTGCATTCTGTACTGCTATATACAATGAAAATCCCTTTAACTGTGTAAGATATGAAATAATAGCAACATCTACTTGGAAATTACAAGCAATATAAAACTTGGAAATTCTTAAAATTAATGTTATTGTTGTAAATTTATCTAAATTGAATAAATGCTTAATTTTAAGAAAGCTTATCAAAATTTAAAAACATTGCACAATAAATAACAGGAAATAATATAAAAACATTCATTTTTTTTACTAACTATTATGAGATTAAAAGTAACACATAAAAACTTACAATACCCTAGTAATGAGGTCTACCAATTTTCACTCTACTTAAATACTGGTATTCAAACCATAATAACAATGCAGGAAGTAAAGATAACTGATGCTTTAAAAATCTAAACACGATTTCCCCCATTTGATTTATCAGCATACCTAGCACATATTGGTAGCGTATATTGGAACTTAATAACTTATTTAATAGCAAAAAAGGAACATTAACAATTTTCACAGGAAACGATTTTGCACTTCTCTATTATGAGACTCATGAAATCATTAAGGAAATTAGTTCTACCAGAAAGGCAGAAGATATGTTAGTTACATAGGAAGCACGACTCCTGCGTTTACTACAGTAAACCCCATAGAAGATCACTATAGTATCTTGGGTTTGTGAAACCTGTGCACACCTAAAGGAGGTGAACCCCTAGAGGATGATAAGAATTTGAAAGGATGCACTAATAAAAATCCCAACAGTTACTCAACAACATTCTGTAGCAGTATTCTGTTCAGATAATTGGGCAAACTGCCCAACTAAATATGCAGAGTTTGGGGATTGTCCACTGGAAAAAATTTTAGGAGTGTTTTTAAGCTTTCCAGAATGCAAGTTTAGAAATTATGAGCAGAAAGTCAAGCATCAGTGGCCCCTAAACATTTCTCCTCAGTTTCAAAAATACTCGAATGCAATTTCAAAACATATTTTGGATGAGTATAAATAGTTTAATGAGTTGACTGGACTTAATGACTATTTGCAATTATGGACATTTTTTTCCCTTTAAAGGACTTAGTTTCAAAGGATAGTTGAATTTACTGATAGATTAGAGTGGTAGAATTGATTGGCTGGTTGGATTTTATGGTGCAAGAGTCAAGAGGTCAAACTGTACCAAACAAAGCAAATATAGTGTAAACGTAAAGGAAGGCAGACAACTACTCAATTGATTGGTTGGAACTTAAGTCATACAAGCAAAAAACATCTGGAAAACTTTTGTGACAAAAATGAAAATTAGGTCTAAAAACTCTGTTGTCAAACAAAAATTTAAAGATGTAAGAGAAACTCAAAACTGATTTTTGGGCCCCTGTAAGAGTAATAACAATTTAATTAAAACATTACCTTTTTAGCTAAAAATGAATTATTTTGCTGTCTCAAACCAGATCTTTGGAATTGGACGTTTAAAAATAATTTCCATTATTATTAGCTTAGGAAAAACTCATTTTTAACTGCTGTCTGCAATTTCAGTCAGACATAAACTGCAAAAACTATGGACATTCTAAAGTAGTTGGTCGACAATGTAAACATTAATTCACTTTTCTACAAATATTATCAACGTATAACATACCTGGTGGCTCAGTGAGGTGAATTTGCATCACGGTTATCAAAGATGCATCCAGGTAGTCATTTTCTGGTTCTTTGGTGTATAAAATTTCAACAGGATATGTGCGACCAGGAATGGTGAAAATAGGCTGCATTAGAAAAACAAAACAATGAATACAAGACAGAACTGTAGTCATATCTCTTAAATTTGAGATATTCCCTGATACATACAAATACAGTTGCAGCAATGAGTAAAAACAACCCTTTCATTTGGTGCAAGAAAGATGTAGCTGCAATCGTTAGTTAAGAACAATTAACGAAATTTATTAAAAAGAATATTTTCACACAACTTTGAATTTTTAAAAGTTTTTTATGGTTTTCACAAAACTTGAAAAATTGGAGCTATCTTCTTTATTGCAGCAAACTCTTCAATTAAACATCCACTTTTTTACTACAGGGAACTAGGTTTGCAATGAATATTAAAACCTATTTTAAACAACAATGAGTAAAATCACTTGAAAATAATAATTAAATATCCACTTTTCTACTATACAGAACTAAGTTTGCAATGAGTATTAAAACCTAATCTAAAACAGCATTTAAAAATACTTTTTTTATTACAAAACAATTTTAGTTTCAGTCAATATTTACACCTGATTTGTGTTAACTCAAAAAGTAATTGAAACATTCAACTTTTCAAGTTTAATTGAGACACAAACTTAAATTATTGTTGAGAAAAAGAAAATCTAAAATAAAAAATAACCCACATTGAACAGACGGAGTTGAAAAACACAAATATTTTACAAAAGCAGATTCAGAATTAAAAATTGATTCCCTCGCTCAAAATACTCACAGCTTCAAAAAAGTACTGTGAAAACTTGACTGCATCTAGAGTGGCAGAGGTAACAATAAGTTTCAATTCTGGTCTTCGTTTGACAGCCTGAAAAACAAATTCAAGAATATTATACTACGAATAAGTCTCCAAAAGCACTAAGAGAAAGAATACAGACAATATTGTTAGAGAATCCTAAAATTACTATCATAATTAATTTTAATTGCTTTACTACTAATAAAAACACATATGATGCACTCAAACTCGCACAAGAGCTAGCTGGGCAATTATCAAATTATACGAAAATTCTCTTATCAACAAAAAAACTACAAATATTTTTTTAATTGGAACTGTAATTATGAAAGTTTGGTAACTAATTCTTATTAGGATTTATACATTTTCAATAGCATGATCAGAACACATCTAAAGATTAGATTAATATCCCTAATTTGGTACTATTGACGATAGAGGTTCTCAACCTCTGGGCAAAACACGAGTACGGGCACTGGCAATAATTATACAGGGCTGAGAAATTCTGCCACAATTTTTACTTGAAAATTTGTTGCGCTTTGTATTAAAAAGATTTTCCCCCTTTAAAAAAAATCATTCTTATTTAGATGTCTGCTATTTTAGTATTGCAAATAAAATTCTGGACATAAATATCAAGCGGAAAAATTCACACGAGAGAGAAGGTCGGGTAGATTAGGTTTTTTGATAAAAAAAATCTGCAAATAATACCAAAACCGGAGAAGTTTGGAATCCGGAATGGCCGAGGTCAGGAGAATTCCGGACTTGGGACTTTGTACTGTATATTTATTTGAATTATGGTGAGGAGAATAGTATCCAATATGTCAGAAAGCTTAGATTATGAATATTTATGTTAGTTTAATGTACCTAAACAACCGTAACATGACAAGATATAATTTAAAAGTTGGAAAGGCATTCACAAGCAAATTTGTTAGAACTGAGCCCTAGTTTAAAAAAAAATTATTTAACGAGCTGCTGTCTCGGTAAGGTTGACAACCACTGGTCTAAGTAAAAGCCCAGAAACCACTATTCAAAGTATTTCAATAATTTTTGAAATGAAGGGTGTTCTAATGTTGGAGTGGAAGCAAAATCTGTTTCCTATATATATATACTAGGGGGCTCCGCACCCTGCTCGCCAATTGCTACGTAATTCCATGCCTGCTTCGCAAACCAACATTCCTTTCGCAGAGTGAATCTCCTGGACAGCGAAACTATCTGAATAATTTGTATAAACCTAATTTGACTTTCCGGTCCATAACGTCACAGCGAGGGCTTCGCCCCCTGCTCGCTGAACCCAGGGGATTGTTACGTAATCCCGTTTGGTTTGCGAAGCAAACCAATACTTTCGCAAGTGATTTCACTTTTTTTTTTTACTTTAACACATAATCCACTCTAAACTAATAGCCACATCAGTAAAAAACCTTCTGCATCTTGTTCCCTGTACAATTTTAAGTAAACTGTGTTAATCTCCCAACTTCACGATCAGTACTTCGAATTTTCTCCGTAAACCGTCTGAGAACATAGTGAAAAAAGCGAGCCCTTTTCTTCGTCAAATAAAAATAATCGTTTTTATGGAAATTGCTGTTATGATAAATTTGATATCTGGCAAACCCGATAGTCAAAAATACAACCCACAACTGTGCGCAAAAACTGCTCCTCAAACTAAAAAATACGAAATTTTTGTGACCAACTTTTGATTGCATCGAATTTATTTATGAACCAATTTTAAAAATAATTGTACCGCAAGAAAGAGTACATTCTGAGGTATACTACGATATTTTCAAAATTAAAAACTAATAGTAATACCATATAGATATGACAGTTTTAGTTTTGTATCGGAAATTACGATCTGAAAGTTCCAAAAATTGCATGACCAACTTTTAATTGCATCGATTTTATTTATTACCCAATTTAAAAATAATTGTACCATAAGAAAGAGTGTACAGGGTTCATACAGAATTTTGAATACAAAAATTAAGGAGTATCTAAGGAGTATTTAATGAGTTGTCTCAAAATTTTTAAGGAGTCATAGAATATAAAAATTAAGGAGTATATAAGGAGTATTTAACGAGTTCTATCAAAATTTTTAAGGACTCTTAGAAAGTTTATACACACATTTTCAAGTGCGAAAAATAAAAATGTTTCAACACTTTAAGAACTTAGTTCCACTTAATACTACATTACTAATTACTCAAAACAATAAAATTATACTTTGATATTTCAACTCAACACAAGTTCCTTTTCCCCCCTGCTTGCTGGAGCTGTTTTATCCAGGATCCTGCTGTAAACAGTTCTTATACAGTGAAATCTCAGTATAACGTTTCTCAGTTTAAAGTAATTTCTCTCAAATCCCAGCTAAAACTCACAATAATAGAAATCCAAGCATATTTCTTTTCAATTTACAGTATTTTTCAAAATAAAATATCAATTAAATATTTTTAGGATGAAGTTATACACTACAAAGTCCGAAATCCGGAATTGTAAAAAATCCGGTCGTTTTGCGAACCGGCGTTTTTTTTGTTTTTCACACTTTTTTTACATTGTTCTGACAATTTGTCAAGAACAAAAAGTTAAACCTGGACCTAATTGATGAAATAACGCAAAATAACGGACATGTTCAAAGAAATAACCACATATAAAAATTAAAAGATTTGCAAGTAAAATTTGTTGCATTTTTTCAAAAAGTTTTTTGTTCTTTTTGAAAATTATTCTTATTTATATATTTGCTATTTTACTATTGCAAACCCAAAATTCGCGGGTTTTGTTTTGTTTAAGGTTATTTTTTGACAAAAAAGGCAAATAGTCTGAAATCCAGGGCAAAATCTGGAAATGTCCAAAGTGCAAAAAAGTCCAAAATTCGGAAAAATTCAAAAAATTTAAAAATAAAAAATCCAAAAGTTTGAAATCCAGAAAAGTCTAAAATCCAGAAAAGTTCAAAATTCGGAAAAGTTTGAAATCCGAAAAAGTTTAAAAATTAAAAAAAGTTCAAAATTAAAAAAAGTTCAAAATTCAAAAAAGTTCAAAATTAAAAAAAGTTCAAAATTAAAAAAAGTTAAAAATTAAAAAAAGTTTGAAATGCGGATGAGTTTGAAATGCGGAAAAATTCGAAATACAGGACTTAACGAGATTTTTTACTGTATTCTACAAGTAAATACAAATGACAGATTTCAGATAGAAATGAATGAAATCCGCAATTATTTTTGTTATAAATGAATAGGTAAATTATTTTTTAACTTCAAATATTCAAGTATGAAATAATCCACTTCGATTATAACAGATTACGATTTTCAATACATTCTCAATGCTACTCTTATATGGAGATTTAATGTTGAATTAAATTCAAAATAAATCACAAATGCGATAATTTTTTGTCTACTTAATAAGTAAACTATCGCTTTCGCTAAAGAAATTCAAGAATCTATAAATATAATTCTCTTACGTGGCACGCAAAAAAGACGTTATTATTTACAAAGTTTTGGCAACACTGTGCGATTGTTTGTTTACCAAGAAGTCTCGCGCATCAATTGAATTTATAGCGTTATCGGATAAAATTTTATTGAAAAAAAAATGAATATTAGTCGAACTGTTGCAGCTTATAAACGACATGCTGGGTATTCCATTTCCAAGGCAGCGCTCACATTTCGAGTCAAAATTTGCTCAGTTTTAATTTGAATTCCAAATTGTTCGAGTTCTGATTCTAGAGGTACTGTATAATTTTTCTGTTGTACAACAAATTTATTTTTGAAAAATATTTTTTTTGGAATATAATTTTTTGAAAAAAATGTCTTTATTGATGCGAGCAAAGCGAGCAGCGAACCAATGAGGATTGCAAAGTAATCCTCCGGGGGTCGGCGAGCGTTAGCGAGTAGGGGGCGGGCCCCCTAGTTTGTAATAATCAACTTCGATGATAACAGATGGCGATTTTCAATACGTCCACAACGCTCCTTCAATATTTAATGATCACTGTTTACGATCTGTCAGCGACTGACATTCTAGAAGGGGTCCTCCTTTTGTTCGACCCTATTGACCGTCAGTCGTAAATGCCACTCAAGGCTCTATCCCACAAGTTAGGTAAGATGGGTCGGACATGCGTGTGGCAGTGATTCGCTACATGATGCCTTACTGATGATAGCCTTTTCTCGTGGGAAAATTTCAGACTTGCTGCCAATACACCGCGAGCAACGTGAAGTATCGTGTTCCAATTGAAACGGTACGTTTTTGAATCCATTATTTCGGTAGAACGTAGCGCATTTCGAAATTGAAACGGAGGGGAAAAATTAATGAGTTTTTAAGGAGTAGCACATAAAAATAAGGAGTTTTAAGAGTGCTTAAAAACGAAAATCCATTTTAAGGAGCGTGCGAACCCTGGACTGTAATGTAATGTATTCAGTGATGTTCTCAAATTTAAAAAATTATATAACTAAGCTGTAAATATGACAATTTTAACAAAAAGTAGCGAAAATATCCAAAGATTCCGAATTTTGTATGACCAACTTTTGATTGCATCGAATTTAATTATTAACCAATTTCAAAAATAATTGTACCGTAAGAAAGAATGCATTCTGAGGTATACTGCGATATTTTAAAAATTAGAAACTAATAGTAATACGATATAAATACAACAGTTTAAAAAAAAAAAAGAGAAAAAAATATCCCCATTTTTTTTTTTTCAAATTAAAAAAATATCAAAAACCAAATTAAAATTTCTAAGAAAACTCGACGAGCTACAAAAATTTACGTTGAGTGGAACTCTTTAAAAAAAACTCATGGCTGAAGACTGAAAATTTGTATGTCTTTTGCTCACTGGCGGAAGACATTTCGCTTTTTAAATTTTGACACTTAATAAACCCTAAACTAATAGCCGCATCGGAAAAAAATCTTAACAATTGTCCAGGAAATACAATGAAGAACATACCATGTTAATTTAGTTTTTTTCTGATCAGTACTTTCTCGGGAAAACGTCTAAGAATCGAGCTAAACAACACAGTTTTCAATCCTGCGGCAACTTTTTTTTAACATAGAAAGATATATTGGCAAATCTGTAAAATTAAAAATTCCTTGTTTTACAAACGCCTTGATTCTTTCTTTTTTTATCAATTGATTTTTACAGCTACTTAGTTACTCAATGAACTTTGAGAATTCCTCAGCAGTTCACAAATTTAAAATTTACCGAGGAACAGGTAAAAAAGAGCAATATAATCCAATGTGTGTTATATCAAGGTACAAAATATATGAGGGGTCGCTGCATTTGGCATACTGTAGTTACACCCTCATGGAAAGAATCAATTGACTTCTGAAACAACCTTGGAAGCTTTGAAGTACGGGGAAAGGTTTAAAGGTCCGGGAAAACAGTGCTAAATAATGATTACTTAACGGTTTCGCTGCCGATCTTGCACCTGCATATGATGTGGCGTCAACGTTAAAGAGCCAATCACGCGCCAGCATGTAATGAGGAGTGATATCTCAGTAGCCAGTCACGCGTTCGTGCGGGAAAAGCTGCGCTTCCACATTTATTCACCGCTTCAATTTGCATATGTTAGGTGTGTCTGCTGGTATTGGCATGGAATAAAGGTTAGAAGCTAGTTGTAAAGGTACGTGGGTTCGAATTTATAGCTTTATTAGTTAGTTAAACAAAATCTTGTAACATGAGTTATAGAGACGATAGTTCTGCAGGGCCTTCACGCTCCCTCCAAAAGAAAATGCAATCTAATAAGCCTCTAACAGATGATCAAATTACAACTTTGTTGGCTGAGCTATCGCTAATTTATTCTGGTATTGGCGTGACAAAGGTGACCCACTAATAAAATGTTTCAAAATATTGTTTGCAGTAATAATATCATTGTAACCAACTTATAGTTCATTTGTATTAAATATTTGTTAGTGACAAAGTAATAATGTACATTGTCACTTATTTTCATTACTACACATCACGCACCAGTGCGTAGTAAAAATATTCTATCAGGAAAGGCCTAAATATTACTTAGCAATCAGTATGATACACATAATTATGTTTTATTATCACTTTTCAATCCTATATGTTATCAAAAGTAAGTTGCCTTCTGGGAAAAACCCATTTCTATAGTGGGGCAATAATTATCAACACATCCTCACGTGACTGGCAGTCAAGATGTTAAAAAGAAAACACACGACCAACTCATTTGTAATGTCAAGTCCCGACAGTGACAAAAAGTTAAAAACTTGCATACGTTTTTCAACAGTCCAAAGAGCACGTCCGTGTGGATGGTCCTTTCGTGGGCCTCGTCCAGCATGACCACTGCATAACTCTTGAGGTCGGGATCCACCAAGCACTCTCGGAGCAACATACCGTCCGTCATGTACTTGATCACGGTTTCCGTGCTGGTGCAGTCTTCAAAACGAATCGTGTAACCCACCTGAAAATAAAAACATTTAAACATGATTTGAGGAAGTAAACAATGCAGTAAAAATTATGATTAATTTCTTGTTCATTGCCATAAGTGTTTGGCTTCCTAAAAACCTAATAGTAAAACACAGGCAAAATAATCTTTGTGCCAAAATTAAAGAAAATGGCGTAAGCTCTTCCAGAGCATACATAAATTTGAAGGAACACTATTAATGTCATCTATGTGAATTTGATAAATAGAAAATTGATATTGCTTTCCTCTGATGTTTAATTCAAAAATACATCCAAGTTTGAACTATTCTAAGTTAGTTTAGAAAATTTCCCAGAGGGGTGGCTCCAAAAATAATTGTCTCTGTGAAGGGGGTTGAGCCACAAAAGTTTAGGAAACTAGCATTTTTTTTTATATACAGATTATATAACTTGATTTTTCACATTAATTTCAAATCCAACTCCATTACTGAAATAGCTATCATTACTTATGCTATCAGGGCTGTTAAGGCAGTTGTGAAAATAGGAAAATCACTCAGTAAAAAATAGGGAACATTTATATTTTTGAAACAAAAAGGCTTCCAAAAATCTAATAAAATTAGTGTTTTCATATTGAATAAAAGTTCAGGGTTACTTCATTGTGTAGTAAAACATTCAATTACAACATTTGTAACACATAAGTAACTTTCATCTCAAGCGTATATTTTTTGTTCATGTTAGCTGTGCAGTTTTCCTTAATTTCTAAATAATGATGATGCTACTACTTTACAAATCTGCAGCAGGGCTGCATCTATTCAAATATGAATGCAAACACAATCTCATTTCTTGTTTTCTTCTGGAAGTCAGGAAACAGATAGAGGTATGTGATAGTTGAAAGTTATAGTTAATTGTTTCTAATAGTGTATAGCCAATAAAAAAGAACACCATTCTGCTAGATGACTGGTTAAAAAGTAGACAATTTCGAATTCAGTTTTGAATTTTGGCCAACATGCTTGTTGCAGTTTACAGCTCAAGAGCAAAATGATGCTGCGGGCAAAAATACTTAAGTGTAAATCCTCCTCCATACTTCTTGTCTGAATTAATGTTCTGTTTAGGTTGAGAAGTGTACGTCACATAAAGCGGAACACAATAGGGCCAATAAATTCATTCAAGGATGTAAATTTGGCAAGACAGCAGACCAGTGACTTTTAAACAGCAGGTATTGAGGTACTGATAAAGTAGGACCCTATTTCCTTGAGACAAAAACAAGATATTGAGATGGTAAAAATGGGACCCCCCCCCCAGGGGTTATACACAGTTCAGTCACATTAATGTGACCACTTGTCCAGTTGCGGTACTGGCGTGCAACTTCCAGCCTTCGTCGCTGATGAACAGCAGTCAGCATAGGTGCATTAACCAGGCGTCTGCTGCGGAGGCCCATGTGCAGCAACGTTCACTGAACCGTTGTTGAGGATACACTCTTGGTAGCCCCTTGGTTCATCTGGGCGGTCAGTTGCTCAACAGTTGCACGTCTATTCGCCCGAACGCATCTCTGTAGCCTTTGCTCGCCTCTGTCATCTATAGCCCGTGGTGCACCACATGTGCCACGCCGCTGATTTTGGATAGTGCCATTTTGCCATGCAGGGTATACTTTTACCATGGCGGCACATGAACAGTTCACAAAATTAGCCGTTTCCGAAATGCTTCCACCCTTGGCACGAAAGCCAATAATCATGCCCTTTTGGACGTCGGATAAATCGCAACGTTTCTGCATTACACCAACGATTGAAATGCTTTCCTATGCCCTAGGACATCCTTTATATACACTCCACTGTAATGTGCTGCCACCTGCCTTTTGTGATTGGTTATTTCACGTTGACGTCGAAAGTAGGTGGTGGTCACATTAATGTGACTGGACTGTGTATAAATATTCTGTGTTCATGAAAATGAGGATCAAAATAAGTTATTTTTGCAGATTAACATTAAACTAGTTTCACCACTGACATTATGAAGGACTGACATAAAACTTTAAAAAATATGACACTTAAATCATCAGCATTAAATTACAAACCAAACGGTTAACACAAGGTAATATAAAAACTAGTATTACAACAGAACAAATGCACAAGTGTAATCAAAACATATTGTCTCTAAATAAAACAACTCATAGTATTAAATAATGTGGTTCCATAGTTATACAAATTAGTGTATCAGTGGGGAATATTGACATATGGTTGGTTGGTGTCGTGTCATGCATAGAAAATAAATTTAAATAGGACCAAAGGTCCCATATACAGCATCAATATTGACAAATAATTATAGCCAATGAATAATAACTTATGACTGACCAATATTAAAGTATATTTATCGATTTGTTTTAAAAAGCTGGCTAAAATTGGCATTTTTATTATAACGACAGGATTCCCAGGAAATGCGGAAAAGTACACTGTACCCTTCAAAATTGTACACATATCCAGCCTAACCGACGAAGACTGATTGAAACTTGTATTAACAAAAATGGAAATTTTGTTCCAAAATAAAAGAAAATGTAATAATTACAAAAGGTTTTCATATTTGCATCCAATTTGATATCGTTAAAAACTACAGACATGTTGGAAAAAACAAAATTTTCAGCACCACTTAATCAGTCATGGGGTAAAATTGGCATTTTTTTAAAATGACAGGATGGCTGGAAAATGTGAAAAACATATAGTACCCTTCAAAATTGTACATATGGCCAGACTAACTGATAAATTGCATTAACAAAGGCTGAAACTTGTTGCGAAAAAAGAAAAACCTGCCAATAAAAAGGTTTTTACGTTTCCATCTGATCTGGTATTTTTAGCAACTATTGACATGTCCTTAAAAATGTATTGGCTCCACTTATTATGTCATGCGTCAAAATAGGTTTTCAAAAATGGCAGAGCAAAAAGTGTCTACATACTTCTTGTCCTAAGCGGCAACCAAACTCCTCAGCCACTCTCTTTGCAACAGACATAGCTGCCACACGTCTGGGCTGAGTGCAGCCGATCTTGCCGCGGGCCGTGAAGCCGGCTTCGGACAGATACTGGGTCATCTGCGTGGTTTTGCCAGACCCTGTTTCACCAATCACAATTAAAATCTGGTTGTCCGTGACGGCCTGCAAAACGGAATAGTTCAGTTAAAAAAATATCAAGTATGAAATTCACAACAAAAAAAAAGATTCTGAAGCAAGCTCACTGTGAGCATGAACATACCTTTATGAGATCATCTTTCAATTTGTATATGGGAAGACTTTGCCTTTGTTCTAAGATCGTGAGTTGGGTTTTTTTACCGTAGGACGCTTTTGAACCTCCGCTGATATGCTTCTTCCACTCTGGCAAATCTTGAGTGGACAATCCTATGCCTCGCATGTTGGCTGCTAGAGTGCGGCCTTCGGCTGCAATAAATCGCAATGATCAGCTGAATAACTCAAACAATAAATCAAATTCAAATACCATGTTAATTACCATAGTACTTTACTTGGTGATTCCTTTTCAAGCAATTTACATATGAAGCTTTTTGCCATATTTTCAACTAGCCACTGTGTGGCCAGCACAGCATTGCCCGTGGCAGTTCTTTTTGTGGGGTCAAGGTATGACGAATGCTCGCTATAACCCCTGGTGATTGCTACAAATTCCCATTAGGTTTGCTTTGCAAATCCATTGATCCATCGGACATGATCGACAAATCCATCGGAATTCGTAGCCTATTGGATAACAGCCATCACTGCGTTTTCTTTGGTGACCTCGTCATTGTCAAATGCGGCCAAATTCGAATTACAAAGCGATCCAATCGGCGTAACGTCACAATCTCTTGCAAAAATATAAATATTTAATTGAAAAATTATTTATTAAAAGAAAATCAAACGTATAATTTATATATCTGGTGTAAAATTTTCAGCAGATTTCAAACCCGCTGAAATTTTTAATTTATCTTTAACGATTTCAATTTTTACAAAAAAGAACTAAACAATGCCAGTCAAAATTTTGTTTTGTTTTGCCTTCTTTTGCCAGAATTGTTTGAGTGCAGGAGATGGAATCTGTTGATTTCTCGACAGCAAAAGTCAAATTTGCATGGGAAAAAATATAAAAGTTACAATTTAAAAATTATTTTTTAAAGAAAATCATATTATTAGGTATCATCTCTTTATGCTGTTGCCATTATAAAAAAAACATAAAAATATTAAATGCCATTAAATTAATTTTAAAATGTTCTAGATCGAATTTTAAATATTCGAACTTTCACAATAACTGCAAAAAATTCTGACTACCTGTGTGCCAAATTTGATTACTGTAAGTGCGATAGATTCGTCAGGACAATGCATAGAGACACACAAACACTTCCTTTTATAATAGGAGATATAATGATCAATGAGTCAACAGATTTTCATATTTTCTTCTTACTTGGTACATAGTTTGAAATTTAGCTAAAATAGTTTTGAATTGGATTAGTCTTAACTTTTTAGAGCAGATATTTTTGGAAGTCGGACACTTATATCAGACTCTAATTTATTTTTTTGTCTGAAATTAATAATAGTTAAATCAGTACTTTTTAACTGATAGAAGGATACTCATATTCAAATTTCATGCAGTTACTCCAAGCAAGTGACACTAACCACACTCCTATGGAGAAGGAAATGCAAGTGGTTTTACTTCTTAGACAAAACTTCAAGGTTAAAGTTGGTCTCTACATAACATTAACCTTTACCAACAAAACATGCTTCCCTTGTTATGCTTAAGACATGCACAGTTGATAACTTGTTACAGGCATATACGATGACTTTACTCACAATATTTAATTTTTTTGTGTCCATGTTATTTGTAGTTCTGTGTGCCCTTGCTCAATTAAGAAGGCAATGCCAGGCTAATTGGATTCAACATTACACTTATACCGAGAATCGGTCCAATGGATTAGATTCCCCAAACAGTTAAAATAGAAATCAAAGTGCATACCATCAGGTAAGGGGTCTATCCAGTGCTTATTTAACCCAGCAGGAATTGAATCCATCTCTGCTTCTCGCTGCTGCTGCTTTTGTTCCCGTCTCTCTTTGGCCAGAGCGGACTGCATCATCGCCGCCTGCGCTAAGGAGCCATCAGGATTCTGGAAACAAAACACAGAAATATTTAATTTCTCTGCTGATTGATAAACTGTTGTGGAGTGTCTACTCCCCTATTAGCAAACTTCTGAAGATTATTGAGCAAGCTTCATTTATTTGGGTCGTGAATAACAAATGTGGTCATTCCCGTCACTAAAAACTGGGATGCAATACACCCTAAGATTTGACAGTTATTGTGTTCAATAGAGACAGTCTGTTTCTGGATAAATGGTCAATCCACCACACGTCCTGAAAATTTCGAAGTTCAAACTGCTAATTTTCTTTCTACTTATTAAGTTATGTTCCTGAATAGTTTTTAATTCACAAATTAAAAGATTTTGCTGCTAGAGTGGGCATTCCCTATTCTTACAAGCATGTTTTATGCAACAAACCCAACATAAATGTCCAGCTTTTATGGAGTGTTAGTGAGGGAATGCGAACAGAGGACAAAGCTCACTAGTACGATGAAAAATAACTAGTCAAATATGAGCAACATTTAGAGGGGGAGCTCAACAACATTTTTTTTTATCTCATTGAAAATATCAAAATTTATAAAGAATGTTTCACTAACCTTCATTATTCTGACAGGACTAAGATCTTGCATGTTAGCACGTCCATGTCCCGAAAGAAATGCAGGTTCATCTTCTACGAGTTCTATCTCGATGTCTTCATCTACAAATACAAACGAATTTCATAAGTAACAAAAACCAGTAAAATGATTCATTTTTTAGGAGGGGAGAAAGCAAACAACATACCATCATCCTCTTCTTTCGGTAACATTCCAGTGGATTCATCAAAATCAGGCAATTCCGATTTGTCAATGCAGTTAGCTGCAAGCATCTGCAAACATAAAAGATACAGGAAATTATGCAACAAAAATTATGAGGTAAACAGATTATATTTTAAGCAAAATATGATACAACCAAGACAGATGGTTAAGCGGACCAGTGTACGAAAATCTTTCAAAATTTTGATTATTTTTTATAAATTTAAACAAACGTTTATACAATTCTGTTTAAAATAATACATTAAATAGAAGTATTTCAAAATTTTTTTTGAAAAATACCTGAAGTAAGGTCAATTTTATGCTTTAAACTTCAATAGCTCAAAATGTATATTTTTTCCATAAAAGGAACATTTTTTCAAGTCTTTTCAAGCAAATATAAAAAAAAATTGGTTTACAAGTGTAACATACCCTATAACATATTTTAACACAGGATTTTTTTTATCTGCTTAGAAAAGTTTATTTTGACTGTTAAAAAGGATGAAAATTGTTCATTAAAAAAAAATACAAGTTGAAAAAAATATTAAAACTTTAAATTTTAAGTTTTTAAAAATTTTTGTTGTTAAAGAGAGTGTTTAAAAGTGTCTTCATAACCTGCATAAAAATTTCAAATCAATACACATAAAAAATTCTGAGAAACTGTTCTTTAAAAGTTGACTATTTTAACAATATGGAGATAGGGCTGCACTGAAGTACATAATTTATTAACAAACTATGAGCACTTATGTTACAGATGACATCTACATCTGTATTATTTTGGCTGAAGACGTTGATGGACAAACGAACAGAACGCTTAAACTTTTTTTCGGGCTACTGATATGAACTTGAATAAGTCTTTCCCTTTTCTTTTCTAATTTAATTACATATTTTCCACACCAAAGCAATAAATCGCTGGTGCACCGGATGCAGCATCTCCACCGATTGAACCTACTGTTTAGTAATCCGAAACATGTCTAGAACAGGAATCAGAACACATTTTCATACATAATAAATGCATATTTTAAACTTGGTCATTAACTTTCAAATGTTTTTGCTTCCTGAAAATTTCAAAACAGATTATTCTACATTTTCCTTTCGGCATCCCTGAGCATGTTGAGAGTTGCTTGAATATCAGCAATTGTGTTGATAGCTTGAATACCCTCAATTTATTGATAGTTGTTTGAATATCAGAAAGTACACCGATAGTTTGAATTTAAATTTAAAACTATTTTATTGAAACTTTTTTTTACTTTGTTTTTTGACACAACTAGTTTAAACATTTAAAATTTTTTAACCACATTAACTATTCCAATTAATGCATACTTACCTTGCCTGGCTTTCAAAGTTGTAAAAGATGAAGATTTCTTGGTTCACAAAACAACCTAAAACTCGCAATGTAACTTAATTCAGTTGATCATATGCAGGAATGAAAACTCTCCAAATACAATGATAAGGACAACTCACAGGGCTCAACTTAAACTAAATTCGAATTGCAATAAAAAATATGGATGTAAAGAGTAATTTATATTGCAGCAGAACCAGTGCTTTTCTCTGAACAGAACAATAGATTGCTTATCAGGTGATAAGGAATGAATTCCAATATGTCAAACTCGCAGGGCTCTATTTTAACTACATTCATTGCAAAACTGTTGTTTAAAAATATGGATGTAAAAAGTAATCGATATTGCAGCAGAACCATTGTTCCTCCACGAGCAGAATAGACAGTTTATCAGGTGATAAGGAGTATAAGTAACTTCCTTCAGACTCACTGATAACGGAACTCAAACAATGATAAGTCAAACTCACAGGGATGAATTTGAAATACTTCCTTATTGCAGCAAATAGCCAGTTATTGCCCTTGTTTTTTCCTGAGCTGAACAAAGGATTGTTTACCAGCTGATCTCAAGCAAGTATGAACATGCTCTCATTCGTGCAATTGCCCCGATTACAACGGAAGCGCCTGTCTTTCAAAGCGAGAGAGCAATTGTTCTGTTGATCGTTTTGAGATGTGTACCGACTTGTTTCTTGTCTGTCAATAAATGTTGTGTCATACTTAGATTTTATTTCATTTACAGTTGACTTGCTTGATAAATTTGGTAGATCATTAATTCTAAGTTATTCTTTTCCATGATAATGAGTAAATTTATAGGCATGTTTAAGGGTGTTATATTTATTACAAACTTATACATGCTTATGCATGCAAATACATGAATAGGTATATCTTCCATTGCAGTTATTTGAGAAATAAAGCTGCTGTGGGTCTGCTCACTTGGTGCAAGTGTGATGAGTTTCCGGATGTATATTTTGCAAATTCAGAGCATATTCGAGACAATTTTATAACATTTTGCTGCTAATAAGCATTCAGCACATGCATCAAACTTCAATCGGATAATTCTTTGGAAATTTACATGAAAAACTGAAGAATGTTAAAGAAATTTTTAAAAAAATTGACTAACAGAAGGAAGCTTGTCATCCGGCCCCAAGTCTTCATCAGGGGTAAATGCAAATGAAGTTTTCTCAAGAAAATTAGAATGGAAAAATGGAATAGAAACATAAAAAATCTGTCTTTCCTGGGTGAAAGTAGTTTTGGACTGGCTTTAAGACAGATGGAAATTATGAGCATTTTCTAACCCCCCCCCCATTCTATTTGTCAAGTATTTGCATCTCAAGCACCGTCTTCAGAACTCTTAGACCCACCTGTTTGATCTCCCATCGTTCTGGAGAAGATATTCGCTGCACGTGTCTCCTCGTGGCTACATCACTGTCATCCACCTTGGAGATGAGAGGCAGGCTGGACGGTCGGTCTGGATTCCTCAGAATGTCTTGAGTCGACACCCTTCTGGATGGCTCTGAATTGGAGGCTGAGGGGTTCAAGTCTTCTCCAGTCTCTTGATCCACATCCTGCAGAAGGAGAAATGATTACAATCAATGAAATTTTGGGCATGTGATTTATTCACGACAAGAAGCATTCACTGTATTTTGAGAATACAGTTGAATCCATCAAGATTCACTGTAGAAAATTCTATATATTTGATTAATTGGATCTTTTAAAGTATGTTTAACTACTTCAACTGCATTCAATAGACATGCAGTAACCTTTGATGATTAAGTTTCTTTGGATCAAGGGGAGCAAAGTAGCAAAAAAATTGCATATAAGAGGTAAAAGCATACAAATTGTACATCCAATTACATATTCCTTACTTAAAAATTACGTAAAACTACAAGTTTAACACAAAAACAATGGAAAAATTAAAATAATCTAAATATACAAGGGTAAGTCAAAAATTACTTACACTTTTTGTTCAGCAACTTTATTAAACAAAGATAGGTGTGAAACAGGTACATTATTTTTCGATATAGTCTCCACCTTGAGCAATGCACTTGGTCCAGCGAGGCACAAGCTTCCGTATGCCTTTCCTGGTAGAAGGTTTTCGGTTGGTCGTGAAACCATTTTTGCACTGCATCCCGAATGTCCATGTCTGAGGCAAATCAACGACCTCTAAAAACTTCCTTGAGTGGCTCAAAGAGATGAAAATCTGAGGGAGCGAGATCTGGGTTGTAGGGAGGGTGTTCCGGGGTCTCAAAGCCCAACCTGTTGATTGTTTCTATGGTGTTATGGGCTGTGCGTTGTCTTGCAACAACAAAACTTTCTTTGATAGTAGACCACAGCGTTTGTTTCGAATTGCTGGTTTCAGCTTAATGGCCAACAAATCACTGTACCTCGCACTATTTACGGTAGTACCCCTGTCCAAGTAGTCCTCCAGTATAGGGCCTTTTTTGTTCCAAAACAGGGTTAGCATAACCTTCCCAGCCGATGGGGAGGTCTTGAATTTTTTCGTTGTATGGAATCCTGGGTGTTTCTACTCCATACTCTGGCATTTCGATTCGGGCTCATAGTGATGAACCCACGTTTCATCAATGGTCACTATTTTGCTTAAAAATGCATCGCCTTCCGCGTTGAAGCGATCCAGTAAACGTTGGCAGATGTCTAAATGTTTGGTTTTGTTTGCTGCAGTAAGCATTCGTGGTACCCACCGCGCACACATTTAACAGAATTTGAGTTTGTCGTGGATAATTTGATAGGCAGAACCATGACTGATGTTTAAGGACAATGCAACGTCATCTATGATAACTTGCCTATCTGCTGTAACCATCTCTCGAGCTTTCAGAATGTTGTCGTCAGTGGACAAGGTTGACGGTCACCCAGCTCCCCCCTTTTTTTTTGTGTTACGATCGTTCAGCCACTTTTAAACATTTCGATCCACAAAAAAACGGTTTTACGAGATAAAACACTTTCTCCATATTGTGACTAAAGTCTCCGGTGAATTTCAGCACCTTTCACACCCTCTGACAACAAAAATCTGATCAGTCCCTGTTGCTCATCTTTGGTGCAATCTGATAGCGGAGCTGACATGCTTACACTGTTGTAGCTAGAAGACAACTGACGTGATTGTGATTACAGTACATTACACGTGACCACAGACGCACCAACTCAACGCATGCGCCTGCCACCTATCTTTGTTTAATGAAGTTGTAGAACAAAAAGTGTAAGTAATTTTTGACTTACCCTCTGACAAAACAGGATTGCGCCTGTCTGCAAATTACACATTAGACCAAATTGGATACATTTGCCTTAGCAAAATTGAGGAAAACTTAGGCTAGATATCGATCTTTACTTTTTGTTCACGCTTTTACGATGTTTACTTTTTCTGGATGCTTAAGAGTCAAAAATCATCCAAAGTTATCAAAAGATAAATGAGAAAAAGTGCTTGCAGTAGTGAAACTCAAGAGTGTACGTGCAGTGCGTTTAAAACTGAAAACTTATTTTTTAATTCTAACCCACAGGAATAATATATATGAAGTAAGCTATTTTGTTCAGCCAATGAGAAGTGCTCTGAAATGAAGGCTAGACAAATGGAGGTTCAGGAAAATTCACCCAAAAGTAACTGTTCTCTAAAAATGTGACAATATGTAAAACAATTATTCAAAAGTAATATTAATTAGAGGCAAAGTTGGACTTCTGAGGTCCAAGGGCATAAGAGGTTCATGTCATGATGTCTCCATAGGAAAATTTATTTACTTAAAATTAGGATGTCTTGTTTTTTCTGGACATTTGAGAAGATAATGTATTCTGAAGATGAAAACATGCACTTTACAAGCACAACACAAGAAAATATTCCTGACGGGAATGTTGGCAAAATGTTGCTCTGAAAGTTCTTAAAAAATTCAAGAATTTTAAAAGTATATATATGAAATGCCCTCACTTTACCCCTGGGTACAATCCCTAATGACCCCTGCCCTTAGCTATGCCTCAAACATTAATTGTATATTAAAACAATTGAAAAACTAACATACCTCACATAGCATACAAATTTGAAAATTACTAGATTTTGATTTACCACAGGCCCAATCCAGCACATTTTTCATGGAAAACATTTTCATACTTGAATCATGCTTCACTATTGCCAAAGGCACACATGCAAAATCATAGCTGCTATCAACAATCATAAGAATACTATCATGAAATGCAAGACCTTTCCTTGTGGTAATGATGCAGGAAATAACATATCCCTAGGATCAATAAAAGAACCTCCAGGAACACAGTCCGACTTACATCACCATTATTCTCAATGATTTACCATCATCATAAAACATGCTTTACTTTAGAAATACTTACAACAGGACTTCAAACGTGATAGTAAAGAGTGATGTTGGAATGTAAAATCATGTGAGTTAACTCAATCCTTAATTTTTTTCCCTACATCACCAATTCCTTTCAGCCTTTACTGTTCATTTTAAACAGTAATTGAAATACAAATTATATGAGCTAAGAAATGCAACCAAGCTTGAAACTTTACCTTCATTGACAAACTGGTTTTCTGACCAGTGAAAGATAAAACTTTAATTTTAACTCTTTGGCCTTTCTGCACAACGTCGCCGACACTCGTCACTCGACCTTCCCGGCGTAACTGCAAATCAAAAGATGCAAAATTTTTATTTATAGCTCATAAGTATGGGAATAGGAAATAAGAAAGCACTTAATCATTAAACTTACTCACAAATGTAAATATTCTAGGAAATATTTATCTAATTTTAAAAGCAAACTTACTATTTATATTATACAAATTAATTTCCCAGGATTTAAAAGTTTGCCAAGAGAGAAGGGTATAACATGAAGGATAGCATACATGAAATGCTATTTTCCAGTTTTGATCAATTTTATTTCATTTAGAAGAATGGAATACACATATTAATGATTGTATTGATTACAAAAGGAAAGGTGGGTTGAAAACACACTTTTTTTAGTTGGCTTTTATGGTGCATTCAGTCAAGTTGGGCCAAACATGAGAGAAACTCGTCATATATTCGACATATACACACAAGGACACAACTTACTGACACAGAACAAAAAAAGAAATACGCCCAGGAAGGAATAAAACTCACAGTGGGTGGTCCTGAGTTGAAAATAAGTTGTAATCAGTTTTATGTGAATATCGATCTAATGTCTTTTTGCTTGTTTTCTAAATATGCTTATTCACCTGCTATTTTGGTTTAGTTCCTTTTCGTAAAATTTTTCTCAACATAAAAATCCAATCAGTTTGCGATCCTTAAATGGCTGCTTTATTGATTCCACAATATTTAAATGCAACTGCTATCCAAAAAACAATTTCTTACCAAAAACTAACTTAATTGTTTAAGTTTTGTGTTTTTCACTGTATGAATAAACTAATTCATTTATAGAATATAATGTATTGAAAACTTAAACTGAAATTGAAAACTTAATAGGCTCCTTAAGTTCCATCCAATTCCGATTAATTGAATCTAAAAATGTGTTGCAGAACTTTCAGAAATAATAAGGATCCTCAAACCTAATCAAATAATGGGCACTAGCAGATGTGCTATTGTATATTTCCTACTTTATTTAAATAAGTTAAACATTTTAAAAGCCCGCTTTCACTAATTCGACGACAAAGCAGCGGCAGTAAAATGACTTGAAACAGCTCTAAACTCAATCACAAAAAGTGATGCACATTTTTTATAGCAGGCAGCACATTTAAGAATAAGCACTGTGACAATGCTACTGTACGAGAGCAAATGTTTTTTTATTTTGAGATATTACTATTACTATTGTTCAGATTCAGTAGCTCATTAAATTTTGGGTTATTTAAGGTTGGGGGATGTTTGCTTAAAACTGAATGTAGGTAGATTCGTGACATAAATTTAAAAAAAAAATGAAGGCCGTAATAGGACAGTCAAAAAGGACCTATGTAAAAAATTTTTATACTAAATTAGATGGTACAAAATACACATGTTTAAGTTTTTCAATAGTTTTAATAAAAAAGGTGAGATTCAATTTTAATTGTTCACATATTTAAAATGTTTGGTTTTGCTAATTAATATAAACCATGTTGCATTTACAGTTTACATACTGCAGTCAATTTCTAAACTCATAGAGAGAGAACATCTTTAATGAATAAAAGCTTTAAAAAAACTAAAATTCTAAGATTAAAATAAATTAAGTCTACAAATAAAGGCATTCATATATCGGCAGTAGTGAACATATAATCTATATTTACTGTTGAGGTTAAGGTTGCAATATGTAGTTGGTGTATCTTTAAGCATCAATTTAAACACAAAATAAGACCAAAATGCAGAAAGCTTCATGAACAGAATATAAGTTATTTGCTGTGCACATTATTAATTTAAGTCTTCTATTTTAAGACCAAAGATGGCTGATGGAAAGAAAACATGGATTTTTAGAAATAAAGTATAAGTACGATAATTTTAATGAACTGTAATGTTTTTACAAATTAAGAAACATTTGAGGACTTTTAAGGTCAGTAAAAATCATGACAAAGTGTCACCACTTCTTACATTTTAGGGTACATGAAACTAAAATCTGCAAAATCATAAAAAAGTACCTATATTATTCGTAATGCAATCTATTCTAAAATAGAAACATACCAACACATTAATCAAAATAGAAAAATTGTATATAAATACATATTTCAAATTTTAATTGCTTTTTATCAGTCTCAGTTTAATAAAACAAGGTCAAACCAAAGTAGGCATTCATGCCCGCCTGGATGCATCTCTAGAAAAAACATCAATTGAAAAGAGTTAAAAATGTTCTTTAAGTAATCAAAGTACAATTACTTGAGATATGTGCACAAGGCCTTCCCATCGTTTTCTTAGACCTTCCAGCTGTACAAAACACCCAAACTGCATGATATTTGTGACTTTTCCATTGTATATCTATGAAGAGAAAGAACTACTGAGAAATATGCTAAGATTTATAAAGAAACACTTGGCCTGGAAATTGAAATTATTAAAACAAAACTCAAAAACATGGGCATGAGAATATAACTTAACCACATGTATGTGAAATTAATTCAATAAAATTAGTAAATGGATTTGCAGTAGCCAATAAAAATGAGGAACAGGTAAAATATTCAAAACATTTGCAATAGCTTTGTGCTGTATTCAAACTTTGTATAACTTCAAATCTGAGTACATCCAACAACTTTTGAAAGATTAATGAAGTTTTTTAAGGACCCTGAGTTGGTAAAATGGAATTATATTTTAATTAACTGTAGCAGCATTACAAACAATTTCAATTACATTGAAGAAATTCAAATTCAATCTACAACAATGCCATCAAAGCATGCATCATTAACACAAGCTTTCTGAATGATAAAAAAAATTAGTTTGAATAATTATTTTTAATATACAAGCTGTAAAATTGTCATTTGATAATTTTACTAGGATTAAAAAGTATTAACATTAGCACAATAACACGTACTTGAGCTAAAACGAAATAAAAGGCAAGCAAACTTTTGGGAACTAATTTTTTAAACTATATTTTAAAATTACAATACAGTTTGTGATGAACTGAAACTAACAAAGAAATTTAATAATTTAATATAGTTTTTAATAAGAGAAGCACTTAAAATATTAAAAAGCATTTTCAAAAGAAACTAAAGCTTCAAATTGGCAATTTTGTGTAACATTTTTTTTTGCAGTCAAGCAATTGCCTACAAAAAAACACCTAATCAAACTACAGATGTTACAGACTAATTGATAAGCATGTTAATACATATGTATCATGATTAAAATGAGGATTAACACTATTGGTCACAACACTCATTTATCCCCAGTAACCACATTTGTACGATGTCTACTTAAAGATTTTGTAATATACATCTATTACTTATTTATTCCAATAATCAAACAAGTCTTAATACAATCCTAAACACAAACTACTTCTTAATATTGCTAAAAGCTATTTGTGACAAATTTAGCAGCAGTGACTAAAACGTTTCCAATTATAAAGACCTGAAGTTTGATACAACAAAACAGACATGAACAGATGTTAAAATCTAAATAGTTTGTATAAAAATGAAAGATAATGGTAAAAAAATCATTCAAGTCATGGTAATACACAATAGATAGAAGATTCCTGCATAAATTGGTAATACAAATGCAGGCCAGTAGACCAGTTTAGGAAACACTTCATCTCAATTAACAATTTAAAAATTGAATAGTTAAATGTCACTTTTCGTTTATTTCTGTCACAACTGCAGAAAAAAAAACCCAGTCCATTCATTTTCAAGTGTCAATAATTTATATACTAACTGAAAAATATATAAAGGATTGGTTTTACATTGAAGGATAGGTCATGGAATTTTTGGAGACAGAAGCTGACAGATAAATTATTTGTAATGAGTGTTATAGTAAAAATGAAATTGTGGAAGACTACAACTAGAAAATGTTTCAACTAAGATTTGATTAAAACCCGGAACAAAATGAAAAACAATTTGCTAAAAACTTGAAAAAACAAAACAAACTAATACCTCAATAAAAAAAGCTCTAAATAAACAGGCCTAAAAACTGTTCATATCTAGAATAAGGACATTAGAAACATGCTGTATGGACTTAGTGTATGAAGTATTAGGAAATGTTGACATGTTTACTAAATCCGTTCCCTACTCAACTTAATTCAATAAAATTTTAAAACTCTTTCACTACTGTAAACATTCTTTACAGCAGGTTTTTTCCATACAAAATTTCTATCAAAATACAAATAATATGAATAACAAAACCAATTTGATTTTTTTTATTGAAGAAAAGCAAACTCCCTGTGCACCACAGAAGTAAAACACAGGGATTACGGAAGTTGATTAAACAAAGAAACAGTGGGGAAAAATTTTAATTAAAATTTACATGGTGTTAACAAATGAGTAGAAAAGCAAATTAGATTTGATTTTCGACTCAACAAATAGCCACACTTTCTTTAGATGCAATGTTATATACTAATATTTTGAATGATATAGAAACAGTGGGAATATTGCCAGACTTCTTAGGTTTCAAAAATTAAACATCCATAGGACAGAAGAGTTATATAAATGCAAAACAATTCTAAATTTAAAAGTTATAATGCCAAGGCAAAATTTGGTTTATTGCTGTAGTCTGTCGTAAGATCTGCTCCAGTCTTGTTACCATAGAAACAGACTTCATCCCTTTCTAACGGCCTGGGGATGCTTGAAAAAATATATTCAGTTTATCTCTCTATCTCTCATACTGGCTCACTTAAAGACAAATTGGAAATATATTAGTTATTATTTAAGATTTACAAGTACTTTACCTCTGTTGGATGCCACCTTTCGTCAAAAACGAAATAAAATTAAGATATCCACCAGAGAAACAAGCCCTGGTAATATAGCAACCTGTACCACCCAGCCAATAGCAAGACGATTTCTCATGGCAGATAGGCAAAAAAAACCTGTCATTGTTTGTTTTGTATTTAATTTGGATCAGGTAATTAAAAGAGTTCCTAACTAGTTTTTGCTTTATTACTATAATGATATGTCCTTGAACAGAAAATAGAATAGAGAAATGTGCATAAGTATAAGTAAACTGTGCTAAGTTTATTCAAACTAAAGGAAAGAGTGCATTATGTCATAAAACAATGCACATACACGAGATACATTTTACGTACCTAGGTATGGGTACAATATAAAGAATCTGCATAAAAACTTTTTGTCCACTGATAATTACATAAAAGTAAAATAATTACACAGTATATATATATATTATGATTGATTGCTTTCCAAATAGGCATTGTAGTACAAATCGAAAAATAAATAAGGGTTATGTTTAAAATGCTGAGTAAAAGAGAGAGAACTATCAAAAGTTATTAAACACTACCAAATGCCACAAAACAAAAACTGCAGAAATAGAATTGAATTCACCAAATTTTGAAATAGTCCTTCATGGAACACAATTAATAATGCATTATAAGCAACCCTACTAAAAGAAAATAATCTGGATCTATCCATGTACAGCTTGCAGCAGTAGGTGCTATAGGATACAATGATCTATTCCAATAAACTTTCTTTTCATTGACGACATTCTCAAAATGTGGGAACACTAAATGTTAACTATGAATAAATTTTGAAATTTAACATCAATACTTTTTACTGTATTGTTCATTGGCCTAGTATATAATATACAATCATTCAAAGACATGAGCTGTTCTTGAAAATTACTAATTAAAACATTTAATTACAAGATCTGTAGGTTACAGATTTTTGACATTGCTTTCCTGTAGGTTACAGATTTTTGACATTGCTTTCCTGTAGGTTACAGATTTTGAACATTGCTGGCCTGTAGGTTACAGAATTTTGGCATTTCCCAACACTAATGACTTTAGGACATTGTGTTATTGATTCTTGAATCATTTATGTTAAGAGACTGAGCATATGATATATTGCTATTATATTGTGAAATGTATCTGATCAAAACAGTTTACAACATATATGTAACAGGATACTTAACTGAATTTCACACAACTTTTTTTTAAAGAAATTTACAAGTCAATATTTACTAGTCAAATCATTTTAACATAGAGTATATATTTGGATTCACTTCATATTCTTACTGTTTTTATACACTGAAAAAATCATTCAATTTTATGGTCTCAAATTTAGCAGGTAATATTCTATCTTTAATATCATATGAACAAGTTTGAAGAGAAGAAATAAAAATAAATTACATCAAACTTGAAGATTTTTTTTGTTTTAACAATTACATCTTCATTTTCTGCATGCACATTTCAATAATTTCTTTGTCAAAAGAAAAGCCCCGTGCTGTTACAGGATGGGGAGATGGTGACTTTAAACAAAATATCTTTATATTTTAGCAGCCCACTGTCTTTTTTAGATGGATAGTGAAACCTATTACCATCAGCATCTCCCTGTGGTGTCAGAAAATTTACAGGAATACATTTTAGTATCATCAACAATGCTGACATTTTCAATGATACATAGCCATAAGTTCTCATCATATATCGCAAAACACCAATTGGCAATGTTGTATGAAATAATGTATTATGCAATAATGTGTAAAACAATGTTGTATACCTGTTTTGCTTGAGAAAGGTTACCAACAAGAGAAACAACCGTTTTCTCCCCTGCATCCTTGGTCACACTCCTGATTGTTTTTGCAGAAAATGTAAAAACAGGATCTGTTCCGTGTCTCAATAGTTCCAACAGAATTTGTTGAATGCAACGAATGAATTTTTCCGAGTACCTTTCATTGCTTTGCTGGCTGCGCATACTCCAATGACTATCAATTTTTGTTTTCTGAACTAAAATTATGCCATGTTGTGTCTTACATTTTTGTTTAGATTTTGGTGGCGGCATTGTTTGACAAAGATTAACAAAGTCTTCCGCCATTTGAATCAAAGAGCCATGAACAATTTTTCTGTCAACTCATGTTTTCATGACGGCACCTTCAGCATCGGAAGGTCTCTTTGCAGGTGATGAGAGGTGAGAACATGTGAGGATAGCGACATAGGCATAACCAGGGGGGTTGGAGGTTCAAACCCCCCTCCACATTCAGTTGAGAAAAATTTTGCATTTATATGAGTTTTTTACAAGTTAATCCTTTATTAATAACTACTCAAACTATTCATAACTTAATTTTAAATAATGTAATTAATGTTTTACTAGTGTAATAAATAAATGTAATCAATCAAAGAATGGTACATTAGTTCATAGGCGTAACCAGGGAGAATTGGGGCCCCATTCACTTCGTCAAACAAGAGATTCAAATTTGTTAATAACAAGCAAAGGAAGTGTTTGTTTGTTTTCTGCCCGCAAAGTCCTGACACTTACAGCAATGAGATTTGGCACACAGGTAGTCCAATTTTTTTCAAATTTTTGGGTTGCGGTGAATTTTAAAATTCAATATAGAACATTTTAAAATCAATTTAAAAGTTTTTTTAAACCGTTTTTCTTTTTTCGGAAATGAAGAAGCATCAAAATTTAGACTTTTCTCCGTCATGTCACTATTGACGTCAGCCTTTGGAACCATGCAAAGCTTTTTTTCTTGCCAAGTTTTTGTGACGTCAGCAGTCGAATATTGCAAAATCTGCCTGCTTCTTCTTTTGAGGTATGGGTGACGTCATTTTCCGAAAAGAAGGTTGAATGGAGAAAAACTAATAAATTATTAAAAAATTGTCTAGATTAAATTTTTAAATTCGGGCGTGACACAAAAATTTGGACTACCTGTGTGCCAAATTTGATTATTGTAAGTGCCATAGATTCGTCAGGACACTGTGTACAGTACACAGACAAACACTTACTTTCATAATAGTAGAAATGAGATGAAAGTGACTTAACATTTGCTAGACGCAAAATATTTAATAATTTTATCAATGCACTTCGAAAAAATTTATTAATATGTGATTTTTAACATAAAAACACAAAAATTTTCCTGGGAGGTTTCTAGATGTTTCACCTTTTTATTGATGTACAGTCCATAGTTCTCAGGACTGACCCTTCCCTTCATTCATCAACCCTAGTCACGCCTCTGCCTGCGAGTACTACAAGGGTCCACGCAAAGGAATTCTCAATAATACTTACACTCGTCAATGAATAGGAAGATCTTTGGTGGTTTATTTCCTTTTTGACAGACATTTATTTATTTCTCATTAAGTTCTATTAGTTTCACTTTATGATCACTGTTTCGTAACAGCCTACATATTATTAGAAGTCTAAATTCCTTAAGGGGCTCTTTAAAGTGGCTTGATTGATTACTGGAGCTCGGATGGGTATGCAAAAATGTGATCTGAAATATGCATTACAAAATCCCAAAATATGCGAAATAGCAACAACAAAAAATTTCATTCTTACAAAAAGGGTAGTGAGGAGGATAAAGTGAAAATGAGCCATACTTTCAATTAATTAATATAAAATTTTATTTTTACAGTGCAGATAAAGATAGTAAAAAATATACAAAGCAACAAATATACAAAATAAAATATATACAAAGCAACAAATATACAAAGTAAAAAATATACAAATAATTTACAAAATTGAAAAAATGTAGATTATATATATAAAATGAAAGCACTTCAAACGTCTTCAAGGCTTGTACCTAGGAGGGGGAGGAAGGGGCATGTGCCCATGTGCCATATTGGGAAGGGGCGCTAAACAAGCAGACAATTGTTTTCTATATATATTTACGATAATAAAAAAAAAAAGAGGGAAAACTTATCAATTAACTATAAAAGGAGCTAAATGCAGAATGTGTGAAGTGTTACATGAGTTGGATGTTAGTAAAGAAGGGGCTGTAACATCGTAGCGCCCGAGTATTTAGGATAACGGGCTCGTGTCTACTGAAGTTTCCTGTTTCCCAAGTGGCTTTGATACTTAGCGCCTGCAAACGAAACTGAACTCGGTTAGATTTTAGAGTGTCTACTTGAGACATCAGTTTTGCTGTCCAATTATTTTTCAATTTGTTTATCTTAGAATTAATTTAGTATTTTATCTTTTCTAAAAATGAAATTGCTGCAAATTAATCTATTTACCTTTGAAATCAAGTCTTTCATCTAAGAATTGAATTAAGAAATTTTAAATAAATGTGCGGTGATGATAACAGGCTTTGTCGGGGAGAGTTTTGCATTGCTTGGTTGGTGGGGGTGCTAAGATGAGTTCTTGCCTCGGGTGGAAACTTGCCTAGTTACAACACCGAACGTTCTCCAACTAATTGAAATTACATTGAATAATCAGTTTTTTCAAGATTTTCAATGTTGAACATCTTTTGTCACTTAAAACATTCTTCAATGAGCAGAAAGACCTTTCCATGTCACATGAGCTGATGGGGAAGAATAGGTAAGATGATATTTCTTGGGGTCAGGCAGCTCACATGCTGGCACAACCTCTCCAACCATGACTGAATGGTTGGAATGGCGGGCGACTGTGGGAGGCATCTGGTCTCTTGGTTGACTTTGATGCATCGACCCGTCAACCAAAAATTTGCTCACATATAGCTTGCAGACTCTGTCTGACTGAGACATCTTCCTAGCAAGTGAGAGGGAGGGGTGAATCACAACTGAGCAGTCAATGACCTGGATTAAGTACCTAGCTTACGTTACACAAAGTGGCCTTAACTTAAAATCGACCTCATTGTCCTTAAATTCCTTGTGAAGAGTAAAGGGTGAAAGGAATTAAATGACTGCCTAATTATTTAATTAAATTAGGGCTGAGCTGGAAGCCACCAATGATAGCAATTTTTCTGTTCCACTATCTTATCTTTATCTATACAATTTTGGCTAAACAAGAAAAGGTCAGGCCAACCAACCCAAATGCGTTTTGCTTATAAAAATCTTTGTTCCAAACAAAGCACTGAGCAAGGTTCTTTGAAATTTTTTTTTGTATTAATGTTTAAAAATTGCCAAAACATGCAAAAAACCCCAAATATGCAAAAAAACATGCAAAATAAATTTGAGTATTTTTGGTTGCAAATTGCTAAAAAACACTCAATACGGGATTTCAATCAACATTAGGAGCTAAAAAATAATGTATGCAAAATTCGAGCTCTATTGATTACAGTGCAATCAGACAAGACATTTAGTTCTGCAATCATTCAGCTTTATTAAACGTGTTAGAAAAGCCGTATGGCATTCCTAGGCTATTTCTTTGCTTGTGTCAATTCAAGAATTCTTGATTCAATTTGTTACAAACAGGAGTCCACAGCACATCTACTGTACTTTTGATTTATAAAATGTTTGTGTGTTAAAAATAACATTGTGAAAGCATTATTGCAGTGTAAAGGAAAGACCATATTTAATTCAATTATGTTAGAATTTAAATAATACTTTTGAGAGATGTTTTTACTAAAAAAAATTCTATAAAAATGTTACTGTGAAAAATATAAGTTATTTTTCTTCTCGTTGACATTACAACAGTGATATCTCTATTTAAGTTTTTAACACTGATGAAGGATTTCATGTCTTTATCTCATAATTAATATTATAGTTGCATGTAGTTATTCACAAGTATATAGATTATACACATTTTAAAAATTTTTAGTACTCATAGGCGGCAGAGTCAGAATTGAGAGAATTTTTGCCAATGTGCTTCTAGCAAATCAAATTTAAATCTAAGTTCAGAAAAAATCTACGTTTAATTTAAGTGTATTGTGAGTTTTAAAATTCACCATATAGGTATCTGGTAAATATTGTGAAATAAGAAAATTTAAGTGTTAATCAATGAATAGTATTAATATGATCAATTAATTTTTAATAATTAATAGATGTTAATCATACTAACACAATTTATTATTAATAATTAATATACATTAATTCTAATAATATAATTGATCTAATCTTTCCCTTTTTATTGTTGTACAGTCCATAATTTTCGGAAGGTCCAATCCCCCCCATTCAAGAGCCCTAGTTACGCCTATGGATGGTGATGAGGATACGCTGTCAGAATTTTTAACTTCAGTTTCTGATAAAACCTCATTTTTTATAAGTAGTGTCTTTTTGGCAGTACGATTATTTCTATATATTCTTTCCCTTTCACAAACTCTTGTTTTCTTTTGGTGGCACATTTTAGCCCTGGACTCAGCCTTCCGTACACGCTCATATTCTTTGCGCTCTTCTTGAGACATATCTCTGATCTTTTTTTTAAATTGCATTCTGCCTACAATTTGCTTTTCAGCTCTTCTTTTCTCACGTAGTTTTTGTACACGCTGTCGCGTTTTTTCTCTTTGAATACTTTTTTTTTCTTCCGATAGTTGACTTCTCGCTCTTTTATTCCTGGCTGCTTCCTTTGCCAAAACGCGTTTGTACTTCTCAGGTTCAGCAACTTTCATTTTCTGCATGTATTTTGCACTTTTGGAAGGCACTTCTGGAAGTGCTTGTTGCACTTTTCTATTTCTTGAGGGCATAGTCTGTACAAAGAACGAAAAAAATATTTATTTATTGTTTACATCTCTTTTCAAATACTATAGTACATATGTATATCAAGGATGAGATTAATCAATGATAAAGTATTCAAAAACTCCCCTGCCCCTCCCTTTTCTAGGCAGAATTCAACTGAGGAGATCAGGAGATGCACCCTCCAAATGTGTTTGCTAAGAATTATTTCAAGAAACAAATCTCCCCTGAAGTTATAAACCATTATTATTCAATAAATATTGGTATATTATTATTATCCATTATCAAAAATCCTGAATTATGGTACAATCTCATCGGTGTGTGGCATATATACACTGCTGGCCACCCAAATTGCAACACCAAGAAAGACGAGAGATATCACAACAAAATTTATTTTGCAGATAACATGTTGACCTAGTATCAAATGATTAAATTTATAGACTTCAGTGAAGTTTGGTTCCTGCCAAAATCAGTAGCCAGAGTAGTCGCCATTGTTGGAGATCACCGCTGCCACACGCCTCGGCATTGATTCAAAGAGACTTTGGATGTGTTTTTGGGGTACAGCAGACCAAGTAGCTTCCACACATTGCCAAAGTTGATCTGGTGTGGCAGCTGGGGATGTAATCTGGGTCAATCGTTGAGCAACCATGGACCACATGTTTTCTATCGGCGAAAGATCCGGACAGCGTGCTGGCCAGGGAAGCAATTCAATCTGGCGATTGACGAAGAACCCTTGGACAATGCGTGCCACGTGTGGTCGTGCATTATCCTGTTGAAATATGGCTGTGGGCAAGCCCTGAAGGTAAGGAAGGACAACTGGCTCCAACACATCGGAGATGTAGCGCTGGCTGTTTAAAGTACCAGCAATGCGTACTAGAGGAGTGCGAGAGAGATATCCAATACCGCCCCATACCATAATACCCAGTGCAGGACCAGTGTGGCGGTGCATAACGCAGCTGTTCAGCATCCTCTCTCCACTGTGTCTCCAGACTCGAATCCGACCATCGTGGTGTTGCAGACAAAAGCGTGACTCGTTAGTAAAGACAATTTCATTCCATTCTGCCGTCCACATCCTTCTTTCATCGCACCATTGGCGACGGAGACGTCTGTGGTTCTGTGTCAAGGGTAGACGAAGCAATGAACGTCTTGTGGGCAGACCACTCTGCTGTAAATGGCGTCGAATTGTACGCGCAGACACTGGATGATGCGTTACAGACTGAATGTGCTGTGCTATGGCTGAGTGATCCGTCACTGCCATACGCACAATATGCCTGTCATAACGTGAAGTGGTGCACTGATGGTTGCGATCGAACACGTCGGTCCGTCGTAACCCTCCTGCATCCAACGATCACATATCCGCATTACAGTTGTTTGGTTTCGTCCAACACGACTACCGATTTCCCTGAAAGATAATCCACAATCTCGGCAGGCCACTATCCTTCCTCTGTCGAACTCGGAGATACTTGATCAAAAGATGATCGCTGTTTTCTACAAGGCATAATTGATCGTTTAAAAAAAAAAAAAACACAATTGCCGTACTTTAAATCGTCGAAATCTCCAAGCCTTAAATAGCGCTTTGAAGTGGCGCCACAGTTGCGTGGGATGTGCGTCTGGGCTGAAATTCTAATCATTTGCATATCTCACCTCTGCTAATGCATGTTGTAAATTTCATATTATTTGCATGCTTCCTTCAGGGTGTTGCATTTACGGTGGCCAGCAGTGTATAAATACATATTGGGTTATCCGGAAAGTTATACACATTTTCAAATCGAAGCGCGCTTTGTTATTATTATTTTGCTACCACTGATAAAGAGTGACCTTGATTAAAGCAACTTTTTAAATTCTGTCTTTTCTGCTTACACTGCATAATTTATAGCATGTGTTGCGGCATACTTTTTTGTTTCACTGCAGTGCTAAGAATGGAGAACCATAAAGTTCATTTTCGTCATATTATGCTCTTTTATTTTAAGAAAAGAAGAAATGCTAGTCAGACAGCTCGTAAAATATGTGCTGTATATGGACACAGTGCTGTTTTATAAGGCCACAGTTCGAAGGTGGTTTGATAAATTTAAGCGTGAAAATTTCAGCCTCAGAAATTTCAGATGATGCCCGCTCTGGAAGATCATCTCTGTAAACAAGGACCTATTAAAAGATGCTATAGCTGAAAATCCTCGTTACACAGTTCAGGAACTATCACACAGTCTAAATATTCCAAAAAGTACAGTTCATGATCCTTTGAAGAAGATTGGCTATGTAAGCCGCTACACAATGTATGGGTACCCCATACTTTAATACAGCAGAATATGCTTGCTCGAATTTCGGCATGCGATTCTTTGCTGAAACGAAATGAAGAAGCTACTTTTATGAAACGGCTCATTACTGGAGATGAGAAGTGGATACTATGCAAGAATATTACAAGGAAAAAACCATAGAGTAAGTCAAACTAACCTCCCCAAGTAACATCGAGAGGGGGGGGGAACTGCATCCAAAAAAGTAACGATTTGTGTATGGTGGGACTACAGAGGAATTGTTCATTATGAATTGTTGCCACAAAATCAGACGAATTCGGATGTCACCCCCATATTCTCCAGACCTTGCCCCCTCAGATTTTCACTTCTTCAGGTCACTTCAAAATTCTTGAGTAATTCGATCGTTACATGATTTTGACATTGCATTTTTAAAAATAAGAAAAGTATATTTACAGCAAAGAAAATGCACAAAAACACATAAAATTGCTTAAAAACGTTAAAAAAGGTATTTTAAAGACAAATAAATGCAATTTAAAGTACTTACCAAGATATTTTTTGCTTCAGGTATCGAGCTATTTCAATCGTTACTTTTGGACATCACGAAACATGCTGGATGGCTTTAGTTTTGTTTCATTGTTAATTCTTCAAAATTTTAAACGAATGATGCCAACTACTGATCAAAATAGTAAACTATCCTTATACTTGATTCATTTATTATTTTTTTCTGCACTTCTGGAAAACCCATTAGAGTTTATTTTCTTGGTGATATACTGTATGTCCAAAATCGGACATTTGTAACTGAAGAATTTAATTTCAAGGATATTTACACCAAACTGTTGCAATAAATAATACTAATTCTTGTCTCTTGAACAGAACTAAAAACTCATTAAGAAAAAAACATTTTAAGAATTAAATTCATTTGCTGTCAAAGCTTGAAGTTATGGAAATGTGTCTTGTTCCCACCTTTTGCGAACTACCCATTTGTCAGAAATACCATCCAGACTTACCGACTGGAGAGGTTCTCAAGACAGACAGCAGTGACAATTATTGAAGTGCAATAACAGGAAAAATTGTAAATCAATCCAATGAGATCTGAACTAATTTCACTATATGCAGTAATAAAAGATGAATAGCTGTAAACATTCTGGAAAATCCAAAATCATGGCCTTTTCTGCTTACCTCTCCCACCACTGGCTCCATTGGCAGGGGTGACGGTTTTTCTCGTTCAGATCTCTTTTCGTAGGGTCGTTGCTTGCTCTCAGGACTAGGATGCCTGCTTTTTTTGTGGAAGGGGGACGGGGATCGGGACTGGTGCCGCCTGCGCCTGTCTTTCCTGGGAGAAGGAGACCGAGAATACTTGTACCGCTTTTGATTGTAATAGGGTGATCGAGATCTCGACCTCGAGTGTTTTCTCCGGTGATGTCTCTCATTGGAGCTCCTCCGACTGAAAAAGAGAATGTTTGAAATATATCAGACACCAGATAACATACACTAATAAAATAGTATTTGCCAGGGTTTAAATTACAAACCTAAAATTATATTTAAGTATACGGGGTGAACATTGATCGAGCTTCAGATCAATCCATACTTGCCAACATTGGACATTTCTATGTCTTAACTTAAAAGGAATTACTATAAGCACATAAAAAATTACATAACTCAGTTAGCCTAAGTACATAAATGATGGTGCAATGGTTATTCTACAAATATATATGAAATACATTAAATAGCCTTAAGCAAGTATTAAAACCTAGCTTCTGAAAATTCAAGTTTTACTTGCATTATTTGGTTATTTTACGCTACACAAGTCATTTACTTTCGTGTCACTGTTGAAGGATTTATATGATATGCAAGAAAATGGTAGAGTCAGAGCAGAAAAAATGGAAGTCTAGTATCACTGTGCTTCCGTATTCATTGTGAATATTAATTCAATGAATATCGGGCTAAGATGTTGTACGCAAGGCATGTTTTGTTGCCATGTAATTTTTTCGCCAAATGATGATGTCAGCTGAAGCCAGTATGGCGGCCATCCTGCCGATTCAATTTGTTATGTATGAAAGTGAAAATGAGGAATGCACAAATAAACATTCATAGCACACGATAAATGCAAATTGTAACCAATCATAGAACATAAAGATTCCTGGTTTGAATCCGGGTCAGTGCATGGATGTTTGTAAGTGAATAGAGGTGGCTGGTGCACCTTAAATCTATTGTGGCCAAAAGTCCTCACATTGGGTTGGTGTGGAAGTTTGGAGTGGCAGCTCAGGTTTTGCCTCGTCATCTGACCGTGGTTGAAAATTATGTGATGTTGTCATAGGATCTTTCCCTTAGGGGATTGATCCAGAACCATCGTTAATAGCCTGTTGCTCAAGTACGACGTTAATTAAAAATTACCAATTTCCATATAGAACTTGATGAATCTAAATCTCATTACAGTGGTAGGAATCTAAATGAATTTTCCCAGCATAGGGTTGCCTTAAAGCTGAATCAAAACATCAAGGTTACCATGTTTGGCAATAAATCGTGGTTGCCTAGAATAGAGAACCTGTCCAACAATATCAAAATCACTCTATTTTTAGACCATAACATTTATAGTATTTGAAGAGAATAAATGTTTCTCACGTTTAGTTCTCCAATTGCCAGATATATTTCTAAAGATTGATTAGTTTTGGGATTTATGGCACAAGGGCTATATTTGACCAAACTGCGCAAAACCCAAGACAGACAATGTCAAGTAATTATGAAAGGAAAGGATGGAGAAAGATCGCTTGGGCATCCTGGGGTCACAATCCCCATGCTAGCATACAGTAAACCTCATGGGAAAAGAATAGTCCACTAGGGTACCTCAGGATTATGAAGCCCATATACACCTAAAGATGAGCCCTGAGGGGGGTCTAAAATAAGAAACTGCTTCTCGACTTGGGTCCAGAGCCCCTTTGATAATGGCAGTAAATGGTGGTCCCACACATACCAGACTCATAATTAAGTAAATTTTTAATTTTCTAGAAGTGGTACTTTAGCCAATTGTAAGTTGGTTGGCCTCAAATGGAAGCATGCCAATCAACCATAAACACAAAATATACACAAGTCAAATTCAGTTCTGATTAAATTTTTATCACCTATTTTTCAATTATAATTACTAATTTAGTTTTCTAATTTATTAGGTTTTCCACTCTTTTAGCAAAAAAAAAAAAAAAAAATCGCAAGACCTTTTGAAGACAATTTTTAAAACTGCATTAAGCATAGACTGAAGTAGACTAACTAATGAATGAACAGCTGAAACTTTCATAGGTGCTATTGTTGGATTTCAGGCTCAGTAATGAAGGTCAAGTGGTTTTAGTGGGTGTATTGAAATATATGTGTCTATTGGATGAAACTTCTTCAAATTGCTAAAGTACTTGTCTGTTGTCACATATCATTGCTTTTGAATGGAGGTGAAACTGACTATGTAGTGTTTTTGTAATAAATAATAAGGCTTAAAAAGACTTTTTTAAGGTCCATGGGAACTGTTTATGCTGTTTTTCAGGTGGCAGAGAGTAAATGGCCTTTATTCTAAGACAAATGAATTAGTGATGCAAAAAGAGGTACATACCTTTTCTTTTCAGAACTGGATTTTTTATGCTTAGATCTCTTTCTGTCAGACTCTGGCGACATTGAAGGTGCTTCAAGCCTTTTAACAAGCAAAATATCATCAGGAATTTCGATGCCTCATATATAGCATAAAGTATTCAGTTTTCATACTTGCAACAGAAAATTAAGAAAAGAAAATACACTAATTTCAAGGCAATGGTTATAAACACATCAACATTGATTGAAAATATATCAAACAGTTGAAAGTGTTGTTTCTTATGCCTACACTGGCAGACCAAAAGAGTACCAGGCCTGTCGAAGACGACAAGAGGTGAGGGGGTGCGGCTTCCATGCAAGTGAGTCCCATTGGGAGGAAGTCCTACTTAGCTCAAATTTTTAGCCAACAGATGGCAGCACATCGACACGTCTCGTTTTTATGGAGAGGTCACATTTTCACGACATTCAAAAGTTTAACCATATAGAAGCAATGAATTAAAACAATCCAATTTTTAAAAATCTGACTTAAACAAAATAAATCTTATTTTTATAACGTTTTAAAAATGATTTTTTTATAACTTGTTAGAGAATGAAAAAATTTACTTAATTTTTCAACAAAAATTAAATTTCTTGAACAGCTCAAAATTAAAAAGAATCGAGATCCTTACTTTTTGACTGGTGCAAGAGCTTCTAATTGAGCTAATGCTTCAACAGCAATTCTTTCATCTTCCTCCTCATCATCATCAGGTTCACGTTTCAACATGAGCTATTGTGAAAACAAAGAACATTGAATACAAAGATGACAAACATTTTTATATAGAAACCAAACATAAGTTATATAAAGCAATGGTATTTGAAAAACATCAGTTAACTGTATTATATATTGTTTTTGAGAGTTTATAAAGGATTCATTTTCACTCAGGACTTATCATACTTTCACACATGCCATCATGTTAATTTTGAAAAACATACACCTTTTATGCATTCAATACACACATACTTGTAGAATTTATAATCTATATTTTAAAATATTAATATATACATAATACCCAAACGATTCTTTTGTGTTTTTATTATACTTGTTTTTAGAATGGCTGATTTATCATTTCCAAAAAATGATAACTTTTAGAGGAAAGTAGGGAGACATTGATATTTTTGACAAACTTGGCATCAGCGACTTCATATAAAAATGCTACCCTAAAAAGGAATAGAGCATTTCAGCGAGAGAGTTGGTTATGACTTATGAACTGTAGAAGGGTGACTCCGAAGAGTGCCAGCACCGCGACTAATAGTCTATTGTACTGAGTTGAGGGGTGGTTAGAAATGTGATTTATTTCAGTGCTGAAGGTCTTTAGCACTTATATATTCAAATCTTTTCACTTTGATATTCTTATCAAAGTATAACTCACATACAAAAATTTCTGCCCTTGATCTTGCTTATCACTCTGATCATATACCAGCTAAATTTTTTTCTCAACTGTTCATCATCAGGCAGAAGTATTCTCTGCCATACCAAGTTGGTGTTTTTGCAAACATGCATTGGATCTCTCCTTTGGAAACAGAATTCAAGATTAACATAAATTTTACGAAAAACCATACAAGCCTATCACATGCCCATATAATTTAGTCAAAACCCATACATTGTACTGCCAAATGATGAAAGTTGACAGGAAAGTGCATTTATTGGAAATGAAATTAAAAAGGAAAATTGGGAAATTATTAATAATTTTTGCAGAATGTGGAATAAAGTTAGACAAGATTCAAATGCAAACATGTGACCCACGCTTTTTGTCATGACAATGTACAAGATTGCAGGACCCAATGTTAGTTGCTCAAATATAATTAAAGATCTTGATGCAATTTCAATTTCCCAGAAATTACTTACTGCTTGAAGAAAAAAGATTGGCACCAGTTTTCTCTTTTGAGACTACTTATTGAATAAATGTAAGAGTGAAATCAAGTAAATAGAATAATCTATCATTTGTTTTCCTTTGACTAGTGTAATAGTCATAATTGGCAAAAGCAGGAACTAAAATGAACCTCTCTTTCATTTAGAAAGAACCAAAAAGTTGGAATTCAATCAAATCTGAAAGTTTAGAACATCTTAAATTGCTTTTTGATGCTTCAAATGAAAACCTGATTTATCAGGTTTTTAATCTAAGGTTTTAAGATAATTTTCCATGTTTTGGCTATGCTGATTGTAATTCTTTTTCTGTAGTTGGCTCTGTTAACTATTTTCCAGTGAGTTTACAGGTAGAGACACTTACTTATTCAATATACCATTGCCTTCTCTCGGGAAACTTGTGAACCACCCAAAAAATTGCTGATTAAGCTTTTTCGCATGCTTTTTGCCATTTCACACAAACTTTTCTTTCTTCCGATACCAGGCTCTATGCATCTTAACCCAAGTCTTCTATACACTATTTAAAATTCACGTTATAGTATCTCTCAATATACCAGCTTTTTGATTGATTACCATTAGTTCAATAACTGCTTCATTTTAATACAATATACAAATAGAAGCTGGAAAACTTAAGTTCATTGACAAATACATCTCATCACTTAAAACCTCAATTAAACCAATGACCATAAGTCTTTAGACAAGCACAGGATAAAAAAATTTATTGAGAAAGGTTACAATCCATAGCAGTTTGTAGGTGTGCATAACAAAATGGATCATAATAAAAGGACAATTCATTTATTATGATCCATTGTTATCTGCTTTACCCACAGATCTTGTGATAATCCCTACGAAAGGGAATTTGAAACATGCATCTTCCCTAAACGATGGGGAATTTGCCAGATTGATTTGGAACATGGTCAAAGGAAGACCATGTTGGAATGGACCTGCCCAATCTCTTTGCGTTTTCTTGTCACAGCCACTATGTCTGAGTATTGGTGAAATTACTAGCAACAAGATTAATTCACTTTGAGTAGGGGAGATTCTGGTGGAAGTCTTTAAGTTGTATTTAGCTTAAGACTAACATTGTCAACAAAGTGATATTTTACTAGAATAGATATTGGTACAAGTAAAAATCATAACAAAAACACATTTCCTATTTGTTATTAAGTGTGTCAATGAGACAAACTTTAATGTATTCCTTCATGAAGCATGAGTTGGTTGGGTTTTATGGTTGAAGGGCCATATTTAGCCAAACACAAGACAGAAAACCTAAAGAAGAAATGAATACACACATAGAAGGAAAGTTCTACTGTCACTAATAAGAAAAAGTGCACCTAAGGCGAGTTATAGGAATCAAACCTGCAGCTTGCACATGGCTAGCCAAACCCACTGAGCCAAGTATGTAAAATGGGATAAGGTATGTTTCTATGGCAGCAGACAGACTTTCTGACAGAAATGTTTTTTTAGTAGTAGATGGGATAAGATAGAGAGCATTATCTCTCAGACTTACTCTAACTTTATCATCATCAGGTATCGCTAGACCAGGAAATCGTGCCTTCTTCTTATCCAGCACAGATTTCTCATCTTCCTCTGCCTCGTCCTCACTGGGAGGACTAGACTTCGGTCGCATCTGTTGAATGATCCGCAGTAGATTGGATATGAAAGAATCCTGAAAGAAACAAACACCAGTCAATAGTATGTAGAGGGTAAATAGAAAAATCTGAGCCATTTCGAGATTTAAAGAAGCAACACTACTACTGTGTCTATCAAAGCATTGTTAAGTGGAAATTATTTCAATGGCTCTACATAGCTGGCAGGCTTTATTTCAAACAAAATGGTTCCCTAGTTTGAATCATGCCATTTTATCTGTACAATGAACATGTTTCTATTTTTATAGTAAACTTGCTATGTGCAATAAATTATTTTATCATTCCCTTTTATTTTGCAGAACCCTAAAAAACCCTTAGTAAAAAACTCTAAATGTTAAAAAATATACATATATATACTAATCAAACCAAAACAGTTTGATAAAGCATAAATTTGTAAAAAAAAGTATTCTGGTTATATGCACAACATATAACATAGATGAAATTTTCAAGAAGCAAATTAACTGCACGGGAATGACTATCTATGGATATGGCTAAAATTACAAGTATAACTTACTGTAAATTCTGCTCCATTTTCATTCAAAGCTATCTTAAAGGCGTCGAAGGAATTATTTTTCTCAGCCAATGCAATAATGAATTCAGCTGAAAACATTAAAATGTATGCATTAAATAAATAAGGAGATACAAATAAACCAACAGAAGCAGTACAAAAGGGCATACATATAAAGAAACATATAATTTTAGAAAGGTCATTTTTAAAACTCTCAAACCAAATAAGTTTCATTACAAAATATTGTCCATAACTCTTCAAAATTAGGGGAAAACTGAAAAACGAGCACTTTTTGTAGATTCAGGAACTGTGTGTGATAATACTGTTTATAATACTGTCAAAAGAGCAACTCATCTAGTAATGAAAAATTGCAATCAAACTTGAGGCAGTAGGGTTTCTAATGTTTTGCGATCAGGGGAGTCTGTATAGTCAATTTTGATTGCCAAATCAAGCTTCTATTTTGCCTATGTTAATCTAATGTAAGTTAAAATGTGTTTAAAATTTCATATTCGATGAGGTTACAAACATCAGTCAATAGTATTTTTATAGCATTATTAGCTTCGATAAATATCTATAAAGCGACTGTGATGCGAAGAATTTTTAAGATCGATTTTTTAAGGTGTCAAACCTTGTTATTAGAAGGTTGCCATACGCAAAAACATGAATGGAAATTGCAGAGGCTGGTACTGTTAGAATTGGTCTTTAAACCTCTGGCAGACAACTTGACTTTTAAAGACATGATTATGCAAATCTGTAAGAACTGTTTAGACATTGTATGTTTGATATATTAATTTCATCTTTTGATACAAGTTGTTAGCAAATTATTTTAACTTTTAAAAATGTCTTGTATATTCTAATATGTGTTTGCCCTAGCCACTCAAAATGAACAGTTCTCCCCACACAACAACCCATTTTCACTGTTGTTGCTTTCAACACCGAAGAATAAACTAATTAATCCTAAATCCCAATTAAAAACCATGTGACTTGACTGAAAACTCTTGGGAGCCAGACTATAACTGGTATAAAAACCATGTTCACTATATACTAAGATCAGAATAAAAATTTAGCTGGATCATTTCGAAGAAACTTAGTTAAATAGGTTTGACAATTACCTATTCTTCTTTCAAAATGGGTCATTTTCATGTCATGATTTTATTCCTGTCCATTTTATATATAAACGTAAACATTTTATTTTATTTTGGAGACGTGTACTGTTGATGACGTGAATGCACTGCATATTATAAAAAAAGGAACATAAAGATTTCAAAGTGGTGATTTGATTAAATAAAAGCAATATTTGATAAGCGAGAACCTACGAATGGTAACTACACATATCAGTTGACGGCTCAAAACAAATCTAGATTAACAAGCTTCAGGCAACATCGGAAATTTACGTAACGAAAGTGGCCAGACTGAAAAGTAAAAGCATGCTTAAATTAAAAATTAGCAGATTCGAAGGTAAAACTCGTACAAGCATTAAGAGAGCGCATTATCAAATTTCAACGAGCAGCAAGACCAAGCTCACACATTTCCTAGTAACAAAACATACGATTCCCCCAAACAGTACGATTTAAACATACCTAAATCTTTGTCGTTGAGACCTAAATGATTATCAAGCTCAGTACATATTTTAGAAACAAGCGAGAGATACTCGAGCTTTCGAATTTCTTCCATTATTTACAATTGGAAGAAGTACTTAGCTTTCTACAGTGGCAGTTACAAGAAAATTTGTTTCACTTCAAATCATTTTTCAGCTAAAAAAAAATATAGCGCTTGCCAATAGCATCGACGCCTTGGTGTTGGTATGCGTAACTGAAAGTTTCTTTTGGGTGCGAAATGCAGCGCCTAGGGGCACACTAGGTTGCTACAGAATTTCGGAGGTTGCTATAGATTTCGCCGTCTTAGCTCAAAAACTTTTTTGGCATAGGAGCCAACTCAGTTTAAGCCAAGTTTGGAATGCATTATAGTGGAAAATCACGCCAGTCGCTTAGGAAGGCTCGGTCCCTGTCTGTGGATTTGATTACGGCTTACGCTCCTTGATATCGCGAAGCTTGCCTGGAATCGTTTATTCTTTTTCTTACATAATATATTTTGTTATTTTAAAAGTTATTTTGTTTGTGATATTCATTTTTGTATTTCTTGTGTATGTCAGTTCTCAAATATTTTTTACTGTTTGCTTTTCGCTCGTTGTGTTTCCATTGTTCGCTTTCGTGATTTTTACTCTTTGTTGAATTATTTTATGAGTTCATTTTGCATTTTAAAAATTGAGTGATTGCATTTGTGCTACAGTCTTTTTTGATTGTTTTCTTTGACTAGTTTCTCTGCCCTTCTCTTAATTGCTCTTCCTGTCTGTAAATTGTAGTGCAACTATGAAGGATTTAATTATTGGTGTGGATTCGATGGTCAAATACGTAGATCAGTATTTACCATCACAATTACAGGGTAATGTAATACATGTTCTAGCTTTTCCAGGAAACGCCATTGAACGTGTAACAAATAAGGTTTCATCTTTAAAGAATCGTGACTTGATTCTGGTTCCTGTAGGTACCAATAACATCTATGATTGCCTTTAGAAATGCTTCTCAAAATTTGAGGACCTGTTGCAAAACATAATAAACTGTAACCAAGAGACGTGCATTGTGATCTCAGTCATATTGTCTTGCGATAACTATCTCTCCCTTGAAAAGCAAGCAGAGACTTTTTCTGCAGAAGGTGAACACAAAAACTTATCTTCTAAACCACAGGCTGTTTTTCTACTGCCAAAAGAAGCAAAATAATTCTTTTTGTAGATCCCAGTCACTTGGAAAGGTAGTATGGCAAGGAAGGGACTTCATTTTTAACAGGAAAGGAAACTTTCATCTAGCATTTAACTCTTTGTTGCAGTGCTAAAAGAAACAGGCAAGCTTGATGACGAAAAGCAATAGGTTTTCCATGACTTACCTGCTGCTCAAAGGGTTCAGTTTCCATCTCTCAAATCTTCATCTGAGAGTTTAATTCAACCTGTTGATCTACCTGAGCCCAAGGCTGTTGAACTGAATTCTACAATTGTTACAGAAGGTTCTGTTCAATGCAGGTATTAATCTCCATAATATTGTACATAAAATATTATTAAATATGTAATGTTGTTTCCATATTCATTCTCTAGATGAGGCTTGGATCAAAAGTTCACTTTTTTTCACTAAACTTCAGAGTGCTCAATATAACAATATAGCCTTCCAACTTTCAGCAGTAAGAACCCTGGAGGTAGGATCACTGTTTTGTCAAAGCATTCCAGGATTGAGGAATTTCTAATTTTCCCGACAGTGTTATTGATGGATTTTTAATGATTCTTTGTGGTACTAATTCTTCAACTGCCACGAGCTTAGAAACGAATTATATCTATAAGACTGATGAAATATTATCTCAATTGGCTGGAGAACAATTTGCCCATAGTGAATATTTATTTATACCCTTAAATGAAAATAATCTGGGTTCTATTGGTTGAAAAAATTTGATTTCTATGAACCCCGTGGTACAACTTCTGCTCAAAATTACAAAAATTACATTCAATTACAGAAAAATCAGATCTGTAAAGCTTTAAATCTTCTGGAAGATTAATTTCATGCCATACTCACTTTAACCAGACAGATAGAATTAAACTCTGTAGCTACTGATTACCCATCTAGCAATAAATTAGTTTCATTAAATGTTGAGAAGACAAGACAGCTTCTGGTTGTAAAAATTTACTTCAATAATTTGCATTTGCAAGATCATGAGATGTAATGAAACTTCAAGACTTTATTGAATAAAAAAAATTGTTTTGTCAAGAAATATTTCAAATAAGTATGGATACAGTAGCCTTGCCTATTCTTAAGTCTAGCTACTGCTAAGAATTTAAGTGGAAAATTCGATATGTAGCGATTTTAAGCTATGAAAATCATTTGCATTGTGATGATTATAAGATGTAATGAGGTCAAGATTGTTGGATTAAATTGTCAAGAAATATTTCACAGAAGTAGCAAATGAATATGAATGAGTTTAAAGTAACCTCAAACATTCATAAGACTAGTTACTGCTATGATTTTAAGTGAGAAATTCCGAGATTCCTGTAGGTGAAAAGCATGGCAACTACTTGAGGGTAATTATTAAAATGATCAGTATATAGAAAGAAACAATTCTTGTTTTAGGATTCTATTGGAAAAGTTTGTATCGTTGTATTTTTATGTAAGAGGAAACATAGTTAATTTTTCTCTTTCAGGATAAGGGTAAACAGAATGGAGTTGCATCCTGAAAAAGAAAAATTCAGAGCTTTGTATCATTGTATTTATGAATAATAAATTTCCTTTAGTTAAGAGATGGCTTGTAAAAGATTATACAAATTCAGAAACAATTCACCTGAGCCTGTAACGAATTTCCCTGCACCATGATTATAAATTCACATTGTTAACTTTTCATCAAAACAACTGTTATGTTTCTTGATAACTAAATGATGTTTGTTTTTGGTGATCATTTCATATGTCATCAATAATGAATTTCTTTTGGTTCAGGTAATCATAATGGAAGTGGTACATTAATGAACATCTGATCATTTAACCCATTACATACTACTCGGCAGAATATTATTTACTTATTTGGTTTAGGAACCAGACAGCTTACTGATTATTATTAGTAGGTGGTATATTCAGTAGGCTTTATATTTTACACGTAGCACCTTTTCAGAAATACAAAGGCAATAATGGTTTATCACACAGTAGTGCGAAGCTTCAAATTGAATAAGTTATTTTAGAAAGTAAACTTAGTGAAGCTTTTAGCTATAGCCCCCTAAATCTGCAACTGTATAAAGCATGTGTTAAGCACAGTTGTCAAATAAAGAGTGTACCAAATTTGTTGTGAATTGGTCGAATTGTGATGTTAAAGATATATATATATATATATATTATTCCAATTTGGATCACATAATTGTTTTTTACCCCTCTCCAAACCTAAGAAAAATAGAATAGGGGTTAATATATAATAGCCAATGTTTTTTACAGGATGAGTGTACCTACCATATGGTTGGTCTGAATTCTTCAGTGATCGTAAATATAATCTAAAATTGTTATTCCCATGAGGATTTCTAATTGTTTTTAAATCCCACTGAACACCTAGGTCAAATAGAACTGGGGTAATATGTTGCCTACGTTACCCCCAGAGTTGTGAAGAAAGTGTTGGAGTGGACTGGTCAAACGGTGTAGATCTGTATAGAGGACAGACAGACGTCAACTCTGCTATATATACATATATCCCTTTGATGCATTATGTGACATATTTATCTTGAAACATATTTTGTTTCTTATCTGAAATCTTTATAATTAAATGGTAGTATATCGCAGAAATAAAAAAAAAAGCTATACACTTTGATTTGGGGGATTCAGATTTAAAAAATTTAGTCACCTGCTAGCAGCATAGTGTTAAAGAATCAGTTTTTGGTTTAGTCACTTCTTATAAGTAATTTGTATAAGTTTTTAGTACAAGACTGGTAAATTTTATTAATTTTTAAAATAAAAATAAATTTTATACAAGTGCTCATCACCCTTTAAAAAAATTTATTTAGTTATATACAAATTACATTTATATACGTCTTTATCCAGTTTCATTATTTGCAAAAGCTATTTTATTTAGTATGATTTTCAAAGGGTTAATTATCCATTTATAATAAATTTTTGTGAGAAAGAACCAAATTGTTTATCGCATTTCTAGCCCATTGGTCATCCGCTTCACCAAGTCATTCGAACTCCAACAATTACCGCACTTCATTAAGTTTTCAGTACGTATTGAAATATTAAACTAATCATTTGTGCGTATGCGTAGTTTAAAGCGTATGTCATGTGGTTTTGATAGAAACGAAAACCATACCTTTAAATTTTTTATTTCCGATCTTTTTCTTAGAATTTACGTCACATAATTTTATTAATTGCCTTTTTTTTTGTGCATGTGTGTGTTCGTAAGATTTTAATTGTACTTCAGATTAAACAGTTTGAAAAGTTTTCATTTCAAAAAGTAAAGCAGAATAAGAATAATAATAGTTTCGAAAATGGTTCTAAATTTTCAATTCAATTCCTTTTTTCGAAGAGAAAGATTTTCCTGTAGACGATTCCAGTGGGCAGAGTGCAGCTTACAAAGGAATCACAGGAATGCCGTTTGGCGCGCGCGCGCGCGCGTTTACTTTATCTTTATTCTCAACTAACACGCCACAGGCATACGCATACAGTAACTTGAATAGATGGGATCTTTATCTCTTCTAAGATCAGGACCCCCACATAGTGGGGGTTTCTAGTCATTCCACCTGATTACAGGACACCGAATATTGGAACTTCTGTGCGAGAGAGAAGAGTGAGCTATTGCCTACGGGGTTGGATGTCCCCTGCTGTCTTGACAAAAGGCTGGACCGCAGTCTCCCATAAGTAGACACTTTTCTGAGAAATCTTCTGTACCCCCCATTGTGAAGATCCCAATGGTATATCCGGTCTACTGAGGGGCAGAACATGAAAAGACAGAACATACTCTGAATCAATTTTGGAGTGGAAAAGGAATGAACAAACATCAATTTATTTAGAGTGGATCTAGGTCGTTTTTTGAACGACCTTTTTTCTACGGTAGTCGTATCTGGGATTTGGAATAAATAGCTTCTTTATTATGGTTGGAGAGTTTTGCGTAGAAATTTAATAATTCACCTCCCCTCAGTCCCCTTTCCTTAGAAATTTATGGATGGTATAAACATGGCCATCCTAACCTCAGGATTAGTTAGTAAAGTTTCAATCGCATTTATATTATTTGAAGCTGCTTTAGTTAACGGGTAGAGGCATCACAAACAACAATTAATGACGTTTTATAGTATTTTTTAAATAAACTGAACTTAATGGATGTGAGATTTCAAACAAATGTACAGAATCTTTAAGCACTACTCAATGTGGAATAAAATCTTAAAACTAAACTTAAAACTCTACGTAAAACTCAAAATAAAAACTCAAAACTCTACGTCTGGAAAAATTACACAATTCTTTGTGAGTTTGCGTTACCAAGAACTGATGTAGTGTCGGCGAGTAATGAAGGAGCGTAACTGTATCGAAAATTGGAATAATTCCTTATTACGCACATCGTCTTGGTCCTTGGTTCGAATCCCGGTCTGGGAAGAGATGTTCGTAATATTTCGGAATAGTGTTGAAACACAGGGTGTGAACACAGGAATTTTATTATTTCAAAACAAAATGGAACCAGTTTTCTTATAAATTCTTCGTTGGAAAAAATGATTGTCCCAATGCTATATTTCGTGTAGTGTTTTGTTTTCACACTTTCTCACGTTCTTTTCAAGAGAATGCACGATAACTATGACACACCTTACTGTTCTCTTATTTGAATGTCCCCCAACAGAAACAAACCAAAGGGAAAGCCTCTGAAGAAGCCTTTGGTTGGTTCGAGTTTCGGACTCCAAACCTTTTGATTGCTAATCCGCTCCTCTAGCAAACAGGCTACCATGGCCCTTGGTGGGAGAAAAAGATATTTATACATCTTTCAAATTAATTTGCGGTCATACTGATCACTTCCCTTCTTCTGGTGTTAATAGTAAAAAGTACTAACTCTTGCTCCATGATAAAATTTCTTTTTGATTTGAAAAATAAGACATATATGTAATGTTCGAATTCATCTAAAAATAGTTTGCAAATGTTTTTTTGTTTATTTCTATTAGTACCTTCTTTAGGGATATTTTGGAGTTATTGTTGTATGCTGCTTAAATAAAGCTCTTTTTCAAAATTTAATTTGCCTATTACAAATGCACATACTTTCTACAAATCGTTTAACATGAATCTAATGATTAAAGAATATATTTTGAACAATATATATGTTAAATAAGTTCTTAGTGATACTAATTCAAATGAGAGAAATCAGAAAAATTTTACTTTCCATGCAATCCATTGCTTAGTCACAATTTTTCATGCATGAAGCTTACATCTCTACTTCTCCACAAAGGAAATAAATATAGTTTTGATATTGATTGTTTAAAAATTTTATTTATGGATTATTGACGCGTATATTTTCTATGAATCGCTAAACAAGACTCCAATAACTGAAGAATTCAACACACACACACACTTCAATGGAAACCTCTCGAAACTCTAGTTCTCCTCGCAATATGTCTTGCCGATACTTTCGAAATAATAGATACAACCTGTGCTTCATTTCGATTCCTCTCTTCAAATTGTTATCAAATTTGTTTTAATTAAAATACTTTCCACTACGCCACATTAGGTATTCAGTGGAAATTGTGATAAGCCCCTTTAAACTTAAAGTTAATTGTAGAATATTTCCATTCACGTCTAAGAACTCTTCCGGCGGTTTGGTTGCTCTAATTTGCAGTTTTTCATAAAAACTCTAGTTATGTTCCCCTTAGTACTCGTACTCATGCACTTTTCAAACAATACTGTAGTTAATTATTTCCAATTTTGTATAGTTGTCCTGTTATATTTCACACGGGATCTGCACATGGTGAGTAAAGGTTAACAACTACGATGACACTGATTTTTTTTAAAGAATAAATCCTCTAAGTAATCTGTAGTTGCAAACCGGTTATTTTAAAATAAAATAGGATGTCCTTAACAGAGTGTTAATCGCGTTCAATGAATTGAATACACACCAAATATATGTGTAAACATAACTAAATAACATCTTTGTACTACGCTAATTAAACACAAGAACTTAGCGCATAGGAATTGCAATCTATTTATATGATGCACAAAATATGTTCTATTTTTTATTAAATACAGCAATAAAATCAAATAAAAAAGGCATGCTATGTTTTCTAACGATTCTTATTTTCAAATTATATTAAATTTTATCATGAAAAAACGAATACTACACTGCTGAATAGCGAACAATCGCCTTTCACGAAGCAAATTCTTTGAGGATAGACGCATGCCTGGTAAAACCGCGAAACAGGGTTGTGGCAAAACATAAGTTATAGAAAACTAATGTATAGCCACCAGCCAAAATCATAAAAGGGTATGAAAACTTTTTCTGGACCTTTTATAGCCCGTCGGGCAAAAAGGTTAGAAAAATTCTTTGACAAATTTTTGTCTTTTCTGATCGGATATCAAAGGTCAAAAAAGGTTTTATTTTTTTCCCGACGGGATATAAAAGGCCAAGCTTGACATGAATCTGGCACGGACCATCTGAGTCACCAATCGCTTGACATGGGGGAAAACAAAAATAGAGAGTGCATCGGGGTTGGTGCACGTTAAATCTGTAGGTGTCAATTGAATGGGGAAAATACCGACCCATTTTGATGAAGCCAGTGGCCTCGAATTCAATTTCCGATCCAACCAATTAATCCTACAGACGGTGTTTAGATTCTGCGATTGAAGTGGTTAACATAATGTTCTTCACACCAAGATTGACTACTTTTTCATCAGCATTCCTTTTAGAAAACTAGAGTTTCACTGCATCAGTAACCCTTTGCAGCTCAGAGTACATGTCCCATATGTTCTTTCAAACTATGGAGACTATGGAGTTCTTTCAAACATGTCACGAGGTGTTGTCCTCGGATCTTTCCCTTAAGGGACTGATACCGGACCGTCGTCAATAGCCCGTTGTGTTGCTCTAGTACGACGTTAACTAAAATTACCAAATTGCCATCTTTCAAACTATGTGATGGTAATTTTAGTTAACGTCGTACTAGAGCAACACAACGGGCTATTGACGACGGTCCGGGATCAATCCCTTAAAGGAAAGATCCGAGGACAACACCTCGTAATTTTGAACCACGGTCAGATGACGAAGCAACACCTGAGCTGGCATCCCACTCTCCAAACTTCCACACCAACCCAACGTGAGGACTTTCGGCCACGACAGATTTAAGGTGCACCAACCGCCTCTACACCATACACTTACTAACATCGATGCCCGGACCCGGATTCGAACCAGGAACCTTCCTATCTAGATCCGGTTGGTCAGCTCAAACTATGTGAAGATGTCTCATTGAGACAATTCAGATTTTATATTCAGGCTTAGAATGTTTATTGCTAGCTTTACACAACATTTCAAAGCAAGGATGATGATTGGAGTGCATGGGGTCATTCACAACCCCTAGTAGGGGACTGGTGTACGTTAAATCTGTAGAGACGCATGAATCCTATCAATCCGGTGAGGGTTTCACAATGGTGAACAGCCAAACGCCTTCATACGTTTATGTTCTGTTCATGATGGTATTCACATGATTCATTCTACCTGGTGGTGTCCCACTGAAATCATTTCAAGGCAGAATGACCTTTGAAGAAATGTTTAGTTTCACGCCAATCGTTTGACAAGAATCGCTTGACAGGAATATGGGACGTGTTGGATAGAATCAACAATCGCTTGACATGGGGGGAAAACATATCTTGGGCGCACCTTAATTCTGTCGTGGCTTCTATCTCGAGAAAAACTCAGCTCTATCAGAATGTGTTCAAAGCGTTGACAGACAGGAATGGAAAAGATACCGGCCTCGAATTCGACACACTAAATAATCTGATGAAGGCTCTGCGATTGAAAATGAAATTTCAATTGGCTCATTCGATCGATATCCTAAAATTTTTAACAAAACGTTTTTCTCACGCCTCAAGCTTACTGAGGCACCGCATGATACCAAAGACTCTGAAAAGGTAGGCATGCCCTTTCCAAAGTAGACAATTTACGATTGGTCGGCCGAAAACATTCAACACAAAAAATTATGCAACCGGTATAGTGGTTAAGGTGTTAGACTAGCGCGTCTTTTTAGTAATGGCTCTTCGTTACGTGGACGATTCTATTTAGGACCGTAGGGAGGTCGGTAGATATTAAACTCGTGATAAGTGAATCGATTCTTGATTCTTTCGTAACTTGTTTTGATCATTTGATCTACAGTGAGCTATGATTATTTACTTGTCTGGTAGTCTTTTTTTGTGTGTCTTCTATGATTTTTTGAAGCAGATTGATGGAATGTATGATTGATGGAAGGGTACTTATACTTTAAAGAGCTTCTTTTCGTGAAGCAACGATGGCCTAATGGCTAAAGTCACACACCTTCTGATTAGCGTCGGCAGCGGAGGATGACTTCCCGAGTTCGAACCCAGCTGGCGGAAAAATTTTTAGATCCTCCAAATTATTTTAAAAAAATTCCAATTTAATTCCTTTTTATTCAAATTTACTTTTCCTAATTTTTAATACCCTTTTCATATTTTTCCAAGCTTCCGTTGATTTTACATAAATAATCTAAGAACCACTCCTGAACTCACTACCAGCTGATATTTTTCCGCCCCTCTGCCGTCCCCTTTGCTTTAGGATGATGGTGTCGTATCCACCGCTGGCTTAGGACCATTCTGATGTAACAAAAAGCATACATAAAACACTAACTTATATAATAAAAGGATACAATTTTCGGCTCCCACCTCTACCCACCCATAGCCATGGATCTGAAAAGAAAAGAAGAAAGCAGAAAGGAAGAGATAAATCGCCAACAACTATAAACCTTGATGACATACGTATCTAGGTCATGTGATCCGATCAAGTTGGACTTGCGTAAAGTACTATCATGGGATTGAGGCGCCTGTCCTCCCCACGGTCCTAAATAGAATCGTCCACGTAACGAAGAGCCATTACTAGAAAGACGCGCTAGTAAGGTGTTAGCCTCTAAATCGGAAGTTCCTAGTTCAAATCCGGGTCCGGTCATGGATGTTTTTTTTTTTTTTAGACCCGCCCCGGAACCACTCACCGTTAGGTGTAGAGTGTCATATGTTCCGGGGGGGAGGGGGGACTTCCACCACAGCACAAAGGAGGCCCCGAGGGACCCCACGCCAGCCGATCGATCATTTATTTAAAAATTAATTTAGTGAGGGATTGGTTACAATTTTCCCCTTCTTTTATATGTAAACAGCACGGGTATAACCGGCATTACGAATAAATCATGTGTGAAACAATCCGGTAGCCCGGTAAAAACATAGTTTTTTTTTTTTTTTTTTTAAACCGGTGGCACACCGGGAACGCAAGACATTTGAAAGCAAATTGAGGAACACAACAGAAACGAACACAACAAACACATAAACACGACACATAAACACAAAAACACTATAAACACGGAAAGAGAAAAAAAAAAGGTTTTTAAAAATTTAAAAAAGAGTTGAAAATGAGTTGAATATGATTTGGTGATAAATGGATGTCTGGATGATTGAATGAGTAGATGATTATTTATAGATGATTAATGAAATAAATAGTTATGCAGTAATGTTATGTATGTGATGATATTTAAAACGATGAGTATAAATACAGTGATTTAGGATACAATCTATTAAAAAAGGTGAAATGTGATTTAAAAAGTTTTTTATTTAAAAAGTGAAAAATGGGACTTAAAAAGTTAAAATCTTAAAAATTGATCGTAGAAGGCAGGGGTGCCACCAGGTCCGTAACCTAGGGGGTGGAGGGAGGTAGCTGCCACCATCCCCATCGCCACCATCACACAGGACTTGATTCTTGCCCTAGATATTCTGTTATTCATGATATTTTTAAACCAGATGGGCTTATTTTCCTTTGTTGGTTTTTTTATGTGATTTGCCTGTGTGAATGGATAGAGTTGAAGAGGTAGTGGTCAGCGTCCCCCACCTCCCCACAGTCACATTTGTCAGTGTTTTTAATTTTGAATCTGTGCAGGTAGGCCCAAAACGGGCCGTGCCCAGTAAGGAACCAAACAAGCCAACGGTCGATGATGAGGGTATCGGTTTTAATTTCAGTTATGAAATCTTTTAGTCGTAATCCCTTTGTTGATTTTTTATAGTGTTCCTGCCAGCCCCTAATCATAAAATTTTTAATTCTCCTTTTAAGAAGGCTGACAGGAAAAGGGATGTCCAATGCCTCACCATCAACCGAGGCCAGCTTGGCCTGTTCGTCAGCCAATTCGTTTCCGGCAAGCCCCGCATGTGCCCGAACCCAACTCAGGCCAAAGTTGTTAGTTAAGTTATATATTTTTAGTTTTATTGAGCAAAGGTAGTTGGATTTGTTTTCGGCTGTTTTTAAGGCCTGAATTGAGCTGAGACTGTCGGTATAAATATTTATTATTTTTTTTGTTGTTGTTGTTTGACCACTCTATTGCTTTGTAAATTGCCGACAACTCGGCTTGAAACACCGAGTTGCCGGCGTCAAGTTTAAACTTTAAAATTTCAATAGGTTTATTATTTTTTAAGATGCACACCGCGGCCCCGACCTTGCCATCAATGCCCGAGCCGTCGGTGTACACCTCGTAATCTGCATTTTGGATTGTGTCCCGAATGTCCAGCCTAAGGCTGGACATCGGGATGCCAGCTATCGGGATTATGTAGTCGTAGTGAATTGGTGACAGCTCTGGGTCGGGCTGCCGTCTCCTGATAACATTATATTTTTTGAATAGCGACAGCAGGATCACATGCAGCGGAGGGATACCGCTTAACGTGTTGAGGGAGTCGGTTGGGGAGGTCTTATAGGCGCCCAGGATTTTAATTAGAAAAGGTCTTTGGATGGTCGCCAATCGGGCCTTCTGAGCCTTTGTTAAGTTTCCTCCCCATATGCCAGCTCCGTATGTTAGGATTTTTTCCGTCACTGTCAGATACCAAATTTTCTGGAGCTGGCCACCGACGCCCCAACCCCCGCCTCTTATTTTACTCAGAGAACCGCCCATCTCCATGCAGCGGTCTCTGAGCATTTGGATATGTTCGCACCATGTGAGCCGGCTGTCGATATGAATGCCTAAATATTTTAAGTTATGGCCTATTGTTATATTTTTGTCGTCTATTGTGAAGATCAACTGGTCTTTTAAATTTACTATTTTTGATACTATTATGGACCTGCACTTGTCAGTCGACAGGCTTAACTTAGATTCTTTAAGACTTTTAGAAATAAGTTTAAGTGAATTATTAGTATTGTTCTCCAGGTCCTCATGCGTCTTCCCTGACGTTATTAGCGCCAGGTCGTCTGCGAAGGCCTGGAGGTAAATTAGGTTTGAATTTAAGCTTAAAATGGGATTAAAATAAATGTTCCACAGGGTCGGTGCGAGCACCGAACCCTGTTTATTGTTTAGATAACTACAAATAAATTTAATAAAATATGGGGGAAATTCTTGGGAAGTCAGCCTATCGACCAACAAGCGCCAGTCCATGTTATCGAAGGCGGCAGTTATGTCCAACGTGAGTAATGCGGCATGGCTAGATCTTTTGAGAGATTTCAATTTAGTCGTGACATTGAACAAGGCGTCTTCGCAGGATCGCCGCTCCCTAAAACCGTATTGATATTTGTGTATTGCGCAGGCATGAGAATGCAAAATTTCAAAAAAGAGGAAAATTTATTGTCGCCGCCAGATTGAAAACTCCCTTTTTTAGCTTGATGCTTATACGTGGAAAATAACATGGTTTGTTGTTGGGGGCAGACCCCCTAGTAAGTCTGACGATGTTAAAATTTTTACAATGCGATACATCGGCATTCTAACATCACGATATATCGTTAGCCGCAGCTCGATCCAACATCTACAGAACTGGAGACGGGTTAATGACCTCGTAGGCATTCAGATCCTCAATAACCTTAAAATTATTACAAAGCGTAGGGAGGTTCACTTTCAGTGGATCCCCTCCCATGTCGACGTCCCTGTCAACGAAGTTGCGGATATCTTGGCAAAAAATGGCTGTTCTGCAACAGCAACTACAGACTATGATCTAACTTTTCAAGAGATTTTCTCCATGGCGAAAAATAGTGACAGGCAGGTTTGGCTCACCCCCCCCCTCTGCCCATCCCTGGTACGGTAGGAAAAGACCAGGATGACACTCGATTCTGGTCGCAGGGTCTTCCCAACATGTACCAAGTGCCAACTGTTGCCGGCTTCCCCCGAACACATATCCTCGATTGCGTGGGGCTCACTTTGGCGAATGTTCTTGATTGCCCACTCCTGGTGCTTGACTTTGCTAGAGTTCATGGTCTCATGGATTTGATCTAGATGTTGCTAGATCCTGAAGGATTAGACACAACAACAACGATATATCGTGATGTTAACCATGCATTTTATACATAGTAAAAGCAAAACCTTTTTCCACATCACCATATATATAATTTTTTTAAGTTATTTTTTTCCTTTGCTATAGAAAATCGTGGTAGGAAAAAATTAACAAATAAAGATCTGCATTGTGTATTTAAGAAATAATCTGGTGTAAAATTTTCCGCAGATTTCAAATCCGTTGAAGATATATTCAATTAAAAAATTATTAGTTTAAAGAAAATCATATTTTAGGTAACAATCTAAACTAAAATTTTCCGCAGATTTCACATTCATTGAAATTTTTACTCCATCTCTAACGGTCTAGGAGAAAGAAAAAGAACTCACCACAGTTAAAAGATTTATCGACTGGCTGGAAAATCATTCCTTCAAGCAAAAATCAAAGCGGAAAAGAAAAAAAAATTTATCCGCGTTCTGTCGGATGAAAAAAACTTTGCATGGTTCCAAGGTCTGACTGCAAGGTCACGTGGGTGGGAAAAGTCCTCCACGTTTGAAGAGCCAGGTAGGGAATAAAACTATTAAATTCATTTAAAAATCTTCTAGATTAAATTTTAAAAATTCGCCGTGACCCAAAAATTGCACAAAATTTGGACTACCTATGTGCCAAATCTCATTGCTATAAATGCCATAGAATCGTATGCCATAGAATTTTGAGGCCGCGAAAAAAGCATACTAATACTACCTTTTATGATAGTAGAGACAAGGATGATTTGAAACAAGATTTTGCATAAATATGTATGTGTGTTCCACACACCAAATATGCTCAAGTAGGGATACAAAAATTAGCTTATTTAGAAGGAGAAAAACTTCAGCATAAATAGAAATAAAGGGGCATTTGATTCCTCTGAGTAATGATGACGGCATATATGACCTAGATTGCCACAGAAGTTTGCAACAAAAAAGGATGCAAGCTGATTGATAGCAACAACAAGAAACAATAATGGGGTTTGGGGATTTCAACTTAAAATTGAAAAAAAAATCTACTTTTGTTTTGAAATTATACTGAATTTCAATTTCACTAAAAAAGGAATTAGAAAGTCATCTTTAGGATACAAATGGTTTTTTGAGAAATTCCTCATTTATTAAAAAGAAATGAAAACAGACCGTTAAAATCCCAGATTTTGCAAAACTATTTTGTTGTTAAATACTCTCAAGGAAAAAAGATTTAACTAATTAAAACAAATGTTAAAAAAAAATTAATTCAGCAAGTAGAGAAGAATTATTCGCTTCCTCACAGTTTGAAACTTTAATTTTCAATCTTTATATGTGTGACCTGTAACGTTTTTCCCGAAAAAAAACAGCGCCGAAATAAAAAAATTTAACTATCACAAGAGATTCTCATTAGTAAGCCTTTCATCGCGGCATCGAAAAGCAAAGTACCATAGTGGAAAATCCTACATGTGCTTAAATAAACATAGGAATTGTTGTGTCGATCTAAACCAAAACTAAGACCTAAATTTTCCCCCAATGATGCTAAAAAACACGAAATTTCTGCTGGAAATACTGATTAGGCAACTCAGATATCAAAAATGCGCTAAGACAGCATCGAAATCGTTGGCGCTGAGCAACAACATCGTGACACCGGAAAACAGCGAGATCGGGGAAAATCGCGATGTCACGATGACCGCGAGATCTGCGGCAGCTAAAGCTACGGTTTCATAAGAAGGCGGAGCCGTTATCTAGCTGTGGATGACGTCACTAAAACGTTGTTTATACTAACAGATGGCGTTGGTTTCCTAGGGAGCGTTGTTTGTGGGCTTAACGAAAATTAGCGGAGCCGCCATTTGCATGAGGATCGTCAAAGTGGTCTCAAACAGTTGGGGAACGTTTTTTCTCATGTAGTGGCAGCATTTCATTTCCGGCGCAAAGCAATTCGAGCGGAGGGAAGCAAAATAAACAAAAAATTTTGATTAGCATTGTTTCGATTTTTTTTTTAAATCAGGATCGTTAAGGATAGATTGAAAATTTCAACAATTTGAAATCTGCGGAAAATTTTACATCATATCAGTACCTTTATTGTGATTTTCTTTAAATAAATAACTCATTATTTTACAAATGTTAAATAATTTAAACAGAAATCTGGTTTTGGTATCGACCCGGCGTAGAATTTTACGCTGATTTGAAATACGTTGAAATTTTCACTCTATCTTCAACGATCCCGAAGCTAGAAACTTGGACTAGAGAATAAAAAAGCTATGTTTTGTTTACCACGCCAGCCGTCTGTATTGCCCAATTCTCTGCCGTATTTTGTCCGTCTAAGTTGACACCTCTGTTCTGTTAAGACGGCCGCCTAGTTATGCCCGCGGCATCATGACGTATCACAGCTGCTAGATAACGGCTCCGCTTTCATAGGAAACAGTAGCTTTAAGGATGGCTGTGTAAGATCGGAAAAAATCGCGATGTCACGATGACCGCGAGACTTCCGCTAGCTAAGGGATGGCTGTGTGAAATCGAAAAAAATCGCGATGTGACGATACATCGCTATCGTGAAAATCGCGAAACCGATGTGGCGATGTCGACCTCACACCGGTTTTTCACGATGTATCGATACATGGACCAGGCCTACCCCTTAGTACATAAAAACTTCACTAGGACATCCGGTTCTTCAAAGCTTGTAATATACAATCACGTTAGAAAAACGCGAAAAATTGCTTTAAAAAAAAAAAAAACACGAACAAAAAAAAAGCGGAAATCTGGAAGATTCTTATGCCCGAGCCTGCATCGACGCGATTTCAGGAGTGAACCATATATGACGCGAAGTTGCGGATTTTCGATGCTTTAGCGGAGAAATTCCGGAGCACTTGGCAACTCTGAATATATAAAAACGTCTCTAGAACATTCGGTTTTCAAAGCTTGAAATATACTCTCATTGGTTAGAAACACTGTTGATGTCATATTCTTAAAAACGACCAAAATCACATTAAAAAAACAGCGGAAAATTACTGAAAAGCTGAAAAAACATGGAAAAAACACAAAAAGCGGAAAACCGCGGAAACGCGGAAGATTCTCATGCCTGATTGCGTTATTATTATAAATCCAGGCGTTAAGTTTAAGACAAAATGCCCTCTCTAGGATTTTTCCCAGAGCGGGCAGTAAACATATTGGTCGATATGCGCCACAGGTGGAGGGGTCGCGACCTGGTTTCAGCAGGAATGGATATTTCTAAGCGTATTGTGTAGAGGCGGCTGGTGCACCTAAATCTGTCGTGACCGAAAATGCTCACGTTGGGTTGGCGTGGAAGTTTGGAGAGTGGGGTGCCAGCTCGGGTGTTGCTTCGTCATCTGACCATGGTTCAATATTACGAGGTGTTGTCCTCGGATCTTTCCCTTAAGGGACTGATCCCGGACCGTCGTCAATAGCCCGCTGTGTTGCTCTAGTACGACGTTAACTAAAAATTACAATTACAATTACAAAAATTATGATGGTATTTTTTAATTAACGTCACATTGGAGCAACACAACGGGCTATTGGTGATGGTCCGGTATCAACTCCGAAGGAAAGAGAGGTTTGATGACAGCACCTTGTTATTTAGAACCACGGTCAGATGACGAGCATATACCTCAGCTGACACCAGACTTTCGAAATTTCCACATTATCATCTGACCGTGGTTCAGATTTACGTGGTTTTGTACTCGGATCTTTTACGTCGGGATTGATCCCGGACCGTCGTCAATAGCCTGCTGTGTTGCTCTAGTACGACGTTAATTAAAATTACCTCACCTTACTTTGTACAAGATGGTTTTTGTTGGATTCAAACTCGCAACCCTCAAAAATTAAGTGTACCAAATTTATTGTGAATTAGTTAAATTGTGGTAATGGTAATGGTAATTTTTAGTTAACGTCGTACTAGAGCAACACAACGGGCTATTGACGACGGTCCGGGATCAGTCCCTTAAGGGAAAGATCCGAGGACAACACCTCGTAATTTTGAACCACGGTCAGATGACGAAGCAACACCTGAGCTGGCACCCCACTCTCCAAACTTCCACGCCAACCCGACGTGAGGACTTTCGGCCACGACAGATTTAAGGTGCACCAGCCGCCTCTACACCATACGTTTACAAACATCCATGCCCGGATCCGGATTCGAACCAGGAACCTTCCGATCTAGAGGCTAACACCTTAACCACTATAAAATTGTGATATATAGATACTGAACGTTATTCCTATTTAGATCTCGCATCTTCCTCTACGGTATTGATCCTGGATCGTCGCCAATAGCCCGTTGTATTGCTCCAGTTCGACTTTACTTTAAATATGTAACTACTTACCTATTTGGATTACGCCGACCAAACGGTATAATGGTTAAGGTGTTAGCCTCTAGATCGGAATGTTCCTGGTTCGAATCAGGGTCCGGGCATGGATGTTTGTAAACGTATGGTGTAAAGGCGGCTGGTGCACCTTAAATCTGTCGTGGCCGATAGTCCTCACGTTGGGTTGGCGTGGAAGTTTGGAGAGTGGGGTGCCAGCTCAGGTGTTGCTTCATCATCTGACCGTGGTTCAAAATTACGAGGTGTTGTCCTCGAATCTTTCCCTTAAGGGACTGATTCCGGACCGTCGTCAATAGCCCGTTATGTTGCTCTAGTACGACGTTAACTAAAATTACCATTACCATAAGATTATCATTACCTATTTGGATTACGAATTGTTTTTACCTCCCTCTCGTCGTAAGACAAATAGAACGAGGGTTAATACATAGCCTAGGTTTCCCGCAGGATTCTAAAGAATGAATGTATCAAATTTGATCCGACATCTTAAAATACTCAATATTATTAATATGGGGATTTCGAATTGTTTTTAGCCTCTTTGCACGCCCAAAAGAAATATAATGGGGGTTATTATGTAGCCTATGTAATTCGCAGGGGTCTAAAGAGCAAGTATAGCAAATTTGGTGTGGATTGGTCAAACGGTGTAGATTTGTATAGAGAACAGAGAACTGGTTTATATATATAATAGTTTTATAATATAGATTATAGAGACAATTAAGAAGTGGGTTTAGATTATTAAAAATTTATCGATATTTTATTATTTGTAACTTGATTCAAGTTAAATTTATGTGGGTTCAGGTTTAATACATTTAAATTTCCTGATTATGCATAACTTTTATTTTCGACTTCGAGGTTATGCATTGCATTTTTATTTAATTTTTCATTAATTATTTTGTTATGTCTCATTTTAGAGAGATGGTATCTGATCAGGACTCCATTGCCTCTCCTAGGTCAAGAATAGGTGCTTTTTATGTTGACTAGATAACTTATTTTTATGATAAAGGCAAATATTTAAATTATTAATAAATATTGTTCGCTCAAGGTCACCTGAAAATAAAGACATTTATTAATTTATACTATGTAAATATACATTGGAAATTGAAATAAATTTTACACTGGACATTAAATCTCGGAATTTGCGAAAACAATTTGAATAAATTTAAAACGTCATAAAAATTAATTATCCGGCCGCTTAGTCCATTTTTCAATCAATGGAGGTTTGATCATTTCAGTCTGAAAAATGACTATCTCCGTAATTAGTTATATTTGTGGAAAATGTGTATGAAATATTAAAACCCCATTTTTTATGCATTAAATTTACCTATTTTATGCTAAAATTCCTGAGTTTAAACTAAAAACTTATAAATAATTATAGTTTATAACGTTTGAAATATTTGTTATATGACCAGCTAACGCTAATGTTATGCAAAATTTGAGAAACACGACATTTGAAATTGTCAGTACTAATTCATCAATTCTTAATGTAATTACAAAACGCGAATACACCAGTAAATGAATTTTCGACATATTTATTAATTTTATCTCAGTAAATAATGTAATTCCAAGTATGTGAAGACAATTTTAAATAGTTCAAATTCAATGCTATACGAAATAGTTTCGAAAACGATACACACACTATGTTTGAATTTTAAAAGTTCAAACAGTTTTATTTGTCCGAAAAACACTTGATAATTTTTCTTTCTTATCAGTCAAAAATCTTGCGAGGGCTAGAAATATTCCTGTTTTCAAACCCGTGAAAAAAATCTGCTGTCACTGCTTCTTGCAAAAAAAAAAGGTTTTAGTGTTTTTCCCTTCATGTAAATTTATCTTTGAAATAAAAAATAAAGAATTGCAAGTTTAAAACAAGAAAGTTTTTGGACACCTAACATTCAAAATTAAGCCAGTTTTGTCAGCATTTATTCTGAGCAAAGTGGGTTTTGTATTTTGCTCAATCAGGTGAGTTGTAGCATTTTGTCCACTCAACAATTTGAAAAAAAAAAAAAATGGAGATCTGTACAGTTTCTCCTTTTTAACACATGAACCCACACCATTCTACAAAAAAAAAAAAAAAAAATGATGTTGCACTACCCCGATGGCGTCCCCACTCCCCAGCAATTCTTCGTATTTCGAATGACGGGGAAAATATGACTCACTAATGACTTCCATGAGAAAACGTCTCAAGAAACCAAAGCCAAAAATTGCGCCAAAGTATTTGCCAAAAAAGCGATAACTTATGAAATATAATAGTTGCAAATAGCGATAACTAGCCAAAAAAAATTACCATGAACACACACTAATTACCCGCTTCGAGCGCTGCATTTCGCACCCGTTCGATAGATTATGCGTAACTACGATCCAAACCGAAAAGACGTAGATTTTACTTCTTTTTAAACAAATACACTGCTGACCAACCGGTCTGGTGGTTAAGTTCTTAGCCTCTAGATCGGAAGGTTCCTGGTTCGAATCCGGGTCCGGGCATGGATGTTTGTAAGCATATGGTGTAGAGGCGGCTGGTGCACCTTAAATCTGTCGTAGCCGAAAGTCGTCACGTTGGGTTTGTGTGGAGGTTTGGATAGTGTGGTGCCAGCTCAGGTGTTGCCTCGTCATATGACCGAGATTCAAAATGGCGTGGTGTTGTGTTGTTCTCGGTTCTTTCCCTTAGGGAATTGATCCCGGGCCGTCGTCAATAGCCCGTTGTGTTGCTCTAATACGTCGTTAGTTAAAAATTACTAAAATTATCAAATTACCTTCTTCGTTTTCGCGTTTGGAGAGTGGGGTACCAGTTCAGGTGTTAACTCGTCATCTGACCATGGTTCAAAATTACGAGGTGTTGTCCTCGGATCTTTCCCTAAAGGTATTGATCTGGGACCGTTGTCAATAGCCCGTTGTGTTGCTCTAGTACGACGTTAACTAAAATTACCATTACCATTTTTTTTAATTAATGTTAACGTCGTACTAGAGCAACACAACGGGCTATTGACGACGATCCGGGATCAGTCCCTTAAGGGAAATATCCGAGGACAACACTTCGTAATTTTGAACCACGGTCAGATGACGAAGCAACACCTGAGCTGGCACCCAACTCTCCAAACTTCCACGCCAACCCAACGTGAGGACTTTCGGCCACGACAGATTTAAGGTGCACCAGCCGCCTCTACACCATTCGCTTACAAACATCCATGCCCGAACCCGAAACCTTCCGATCTAGAGGCTAACACCTTAACCACTATACCTGTTGGTACCATTACCATTACCAAAATTTTAGAAATATTGACTCATTTTGGACGATATTTTTAAAATTTGGGCTCGTTTATAGCTGCGAATAGACAGAAGTTTACACAGGATCCCGTATCTCAGTTCTCCAATGTGCCGAAACATACCAAGTTGGAGGGGTATCGGATTAGCAACCGGAGGGTTGCGAGTGCGAAACTCGATATTTTTAAATAAACGTCGCACTGGAGAAACACAACGGGTTATTAGAGACTGTACGGGATAAACACCGAAGGGAAAGAACCGAGGACACAGCATAATTTCGAGCCACGGTCAGATGACTAGGCCACACCTGAGCTTGCGAAATTAGGTCTAACCAAAGACCGTGATATGTACATGGGCTGGTCCACGTTAAAACCTATCGGAGCTTCAGATGTTCTTACACTCCATGGCAACATTAATTCAACTACTGACCTCCTCTTTTCTGCCTTCGAAACTCTTTCGACGTACTAATTGTGACAAGGTCTCTGAACCCATAATCAAATTGACGGAATCAGTATGTTGTGCATGTTCATTTCCCGAGAAACGAAGCAGCGTGGGGAAAACGACTTACCTTCCATCTTTTAAAAAAGGACTTATTTTGGGGGCCCATTTACTAGGATCCACTATTGCCAAGACAGAACTAATTAGGTTCTCGAAATCTGAGTTCGGAGATGTTTGGCAATAGGAAACCGAAAACCCAGTCCTTGACCAAAAGAAGTAACTGTGGGTCAAAGACAAACGATCAAGACATAATCTGCGTCGTCCGAGTCGAACTGTTCGGCAGAAAATGGAATCCACTGTACTGCAACTGACAAAAGCTCGTCCTAAACGATCTCGGCGTGAACCATGAACAAAGAATTGAAGAGGATCGGTAAAGACAGTCGCATTCCAGTGAGGAAGCATGTGATTTCTGCAAGGAACGTCACAGTGCGTTTGCAGTGGTGTCTAGAAAGTCGTAACTAAGTTTCTGAGGATTGGAAAAAGGTGTGGTCAGACAAATCATGCCACACCTTGTTCGCACCGACGGAAGCCGTAGAGTTTGGGGAGAAACCTATGAACCCATTACTTTGTTCGCACAGTTCCAAGAATCTGGTGTGAGTATCGGAGTACAGCATATTTTGTTAGTTTGAAACTGGTTCCCTGAAAGGTGGACAGTCAGTCATGCAATACTTGAACATACTGGCAGATCAAGAGTAATCCTTTTCTACATAATCCTTTACTACATCTACAATAATCCTTTTTTTACTCTGAAGGAGACGAATCGTTCATGACGATAATGCATCCATAAATGGCTAGTGCAACATTCGAGTGTGGTTCACAGAACATCAATCTGACTTCCAATACTTTCCCTGGATCTTAACACTAGAGAGAACGTGTTGGAAAAACGCATCCGATAGCAATCGCTCCTTTGCCATCCACTTTACAGGATTTTAGGGTCTGTATGCATTGCATGGTATTATCTGGACTTCAAAACCACAAAGAATCTATTCATAAACGTTGCGTTTATTTTTAAGCAGATCAACTCATACGAATGAAAATTTGTTTTAGTGGGCCAAATTTCACGATTCATGGTCAATAAATGATACTGGTTTAGGTTTAATAGAGCACTTTTATTTCGTTCACAGTACATTTACTTGAACAAAACATTTCACAGCATTCAGTCATACACTGTCATTTTTATTAAACCTTGCTAAAATTCGTATGATGTCGTACAAGTACTACCTTTCTTTATTGTATCTATAAATAACCAATTGTAGATTGAGTTAGGCTTTGTAATGACCTGATGTTAAATAAAATAATTATGTTCAATTAGTATTTTAGCATTTTATTCATCAAATTTCCTTTTTCACAAGATACACTCGAAGAAATGCTCACTCCGGCAACAAATAAAAGTACCAAATGTAGTAAAATAGAATTTATATACACTTTCCCCATATGTACAAAAGGTCACAGTGAATTATAGACATCTAATTCCTCCTCTTGCGAATGCGTGATATCCTCCATGCGTTGGGCTCCTCGTACTTGTTGTAGAGAGGTTCCAGGCGTAGCTGCTTCTTGTGCTTGCTCAGTTTGGTGGGGTTGGCAATCCTGTAGAAGGCGGGCGCAAACTCCACCATCCACTTGGGGTCGATGGTCGTCACCTCCCGCATGTACTCCTTCGACGTCTGCACCAGCTCGTGGTAGACAACCCTGCAAAATGATCAGTAAATGAAAATCGCATTTGGGATGCAACAATGGGAATCCAGACGCAGCATAACTTTTCCAAACATTAAAAAAAAAATACACATTCCTCTGGTTTGACATAATGCAGTGAAACCCCGATTGAACATATTTCTAGGGACCAGAAAGAAATAATGTTAATCGCAGTCTGAGAAAATCAATACATAGAGCATGAAATAAAGACTAATTTAAGTAACATAACTTTTTATTTCTTCCTTTACAATAGTTTATTGTTTAAAGAAATCTGTTATTTTGGTTTGCGTTTTGCTTTTACTAGCTAAATCATTCAAATATGAGTTTTTGTAAGTCTTTTAGTGTATCTAATTTGCATTTCACGAAGATATTCATTACGAACACAAAAAGGACTGTTTGAGGTTTTCTATCTCTGTGATTGTTAAAGGATAGAGTAAAAATTTCAACGGATTTGAAATCTGCAGAAAATTTTACACCAGATCAATACCTCAGGTAGCCCGAATTTGCGGCATTCCCGTATCATGTCGGGTGGAGGTGGGACTCATTCTAAAACTTATTGTTTTTTATCTTTAATGTTTTCAGTATGAGTAAGGACACGAAAAAACTGTCACTGGAACGCCGTGCTGGCCTGCTAGTGTCCAACTATTTTAAGAAAATTGCTTTGAGTTCTCCCTGCTGAAAAGACATTAACTGGAAATATTTCGAAGTGATAACGTTAAATATGGGACTTTTTAACATTGAAAGTATAGAAAATTATTTGGGACCAATGAAAAATGACGTTATTTGTGGGAAATCGTTAAATCGGGGTTTCACTGTATTTTCAACCTCTGAATGCCCCTAAAAATACTGCCTACAACAATTTAAGTGTAGAGCAAAAATAATTCAGATGAAAGAGCTGAAATTTACAGATGGTTATGTTAAAAGTCTTCATGAATCGATTTCTGTCAAAATATATAGAGGTTCCTATTCATAATTTTTTTAAGTATTAATATATAATAATTAACGTTGCAAACTAAAAACTATAACATTAGGTACATTTTGTTTGGGTACCTTAATAACATGCTACAGAATATCAGTACTATAGGGAATATTATTTATGAAGACATCGATACAAGTCTGGGAAACTGATTTAACATTAGGAGTTCCAAACCTTTTGCAGTCATGAATGACATGAAACTTGCTATCTGCAGTTAATTTACGATAAACTCCAAATTGTGTCAAAATACGGGTTGCTATTAAAAATAATGAAATTGGTACTGAATTTAATATGAAGACCGTCCTTAATGCAAATTTGTCGTTACGGTATGCATTTAATAGCGATTGCAAACAAATAAAAACCTCACCACTCTGGCGGACTGTTGAACAATGCACTCGATGGATGGATGTAGACCACTTGACCATCCACGAGTGTCCGATAGCCCTCCTGAGGATCTTTTTTGGCAGCATTTCGGAAAAATCCACTGCAGATGGCTTTCTGGACTCTGGCCGTGGCCTTGCCACATGACACGACATCCAGTTTTTGCCTACAGGTGAGAGACAAAATGAGTTGAATTCATCCGATACAATTAAAGTACACTAATTTAAAGGTTACAAGGTTATTTCGATCCAATATTTTTTTTAGTGTAACACATGGAACAGCAATTGTTGTCAATTGTTTTTGGGTTTTATGGCCAAGCTACGCCAAATGCAAGATAGTGCCAAGAAATTATGAGAATAAAGCATGGAGAAGAGAAAATAGAGTTCACGTTTGTGCACCCTTGTGTCACAATTCCCATGCTTACCCGAGCCAACTCATGGGAAAAGATCACTTGGGTACCACAGGTTTGTGAATTACCGTTTCCCTTAGGTACACACCTAAAAAAAGGTGTGCCCCTGAGAACAACAATCACGATCTCCGAAGAAAGTTATGAATCACAATACAGCAATAACAGGTATGGTAGATGAATCTTTTCCATACAACTTTTCAGATAATTTGTATGCCAGAAGAAAAGCTGAAAATAAATTTCTTCAGGACTTGTGGACAAAATTAATGATGGTTGGCATCAAAAACATTTACTAAATAGAAATCGGCATAATTGAACAGAGATTGAATTCCATGTTAAATAACTGAGTTCAAGGTTTGGTGAATTTAATCTAGATTCAACTTTAAAAATGTCTGCTTATTTCAATAAACGACAAAAGGAGGTCATTTTCTTAAAAAGGAATTACAATGCCCTTATGATTCAGTTTTTGGAATACACAAGGTAACCACCAATCCCCGAGTTCTTACACTTTTTAAAAGGCAATTTCCATGAGTTTTCAAGGAGAATTTGTATGTTTCATAAAAAGTCACATTCATTATAATCTGATCATTAAAAAAAATTAACTGCATGGAACACGATTATACTTTCTAGTTTAAAAAAAAAATCAAGTTGCCTTTTTTGTATCACTGAAATTTCAAATTTGTCAACTTTTATGATACAAAATCTCTCATTCCTAACATCTACAGGTGGTTTAAGGCATTGCAAAAAAAAAAAAAAACATATCAATCTAGAGAAGTCGGGGGAAAATAAGAACTGGCCTTCCTATTAGTTAAAGATTGAAAAAGTAAGATTAAGATAAATGTATTTTTCAATACTTCTTGTACTTTTCAGTAATTCTTGTCTAAATGTTGTAAAAAAATATGACCAATCCTCCTGTTTCAGATGAAGCAATGCTTTCTATAGTAGTTGGCAGTTATCAAATGCTAGATTCTTTACTTTAATTATTCACAAGAAGTAATTTTACTTTTTGGAAAGTTTCACTGAAATCTTTCTTTGAGGGGCCATCTATGAGGCCTGTATTTTTAACTAGTTTTAATTTTTTTTATTTCAATTACTTAAAAAAATAAGTTTTAAAAAAAATTTGGAAAAAAAAAAAAAAATTTAATAATAAATAAATAAATAAAAAAATAATCAGCATCGACAGTAAAATTTTCAGTGCATTTCAATTTCCTAAATCTTAAGTAAATTTATGATAAAAGCTGAAAGGGGTTAAAGAAAAAAAAAGACTTCCAGGGCTTTTGTGAAAAAGCTAATATAACACTTAATTTATTTCCAGGAACACAGTTTTATATGATACCAGAGCATTAACTTAACAGAGCATTAACTCAGACATTTATGAGACGTTAGGCATAAATTTGAGTGATACATAATTATGAATACGTATTAATGTATATACATGGATATAATAATACCTGTCCATGATACCCAGTAATTGCTTGCGAACATCTTGTGCTCGTTTCAAAGTTCTTAGCTGTACAAAGTTTTCGTAGCACCATGGGTTTGAAAATCTGTTGTTTTTCCAAGAATTATATACAGCTAATAATGTCAGATGATCACCTTCAGGCTGATTGAATTTGGCCTTTTTCTGATCTGCCAATGCTTGTTTGTCCTAAAATAAAATAAAAAATAAAAATTTATGATTTTCAAGGCATTTCTTGATCTTATTTTATGACATAAACCCATGTAGAAGATTGATATGTACAAAATTAAGACAAAGATTTCCAACATTTGGCATCCACATTTCAAACGTACGGAATTACACTAGCTAAATTGTTGATCACGTGCTTAAAACAATTTACAAAATAAAATTATTAATTACTGAATTTAGGAAGTAATTGTAAAGTAGCATGGAAAGACTAATGCAGTAAAATATTCTGTATTCTTACAAAATAATATTTTGTTGCTTAAAATTTAGCTTTAATAATTTTTTGGTTGAACTTGGCTGGATGAAAGTATGTTTGCTTGTAATTTTTCTTGCAACCTAAACAAGATTAGACAAAATGCTCTACATTTTTCCTCTACTGTTTGTGAAGCTTTAAGTCAGCATCTATCTCTGATTTGAGTTTCAAATAAACTTTTAATTTTTAATATGCTCTACAAAGTAATAATAGCTCATAAATAAGGCCCGAGTATGTATCAAGCACTGCCTAATAGTGACTAAAGTCTGGATGTTTACGATATTTCACATTCTACCCATGTTTTTACTTTTTTATTATAACCTGGGAAAGCCATATGGGTACCATTTGATACCAGTGGAAATGGCAGACCTGCCAACCTGGCAATTTCAAAAAGCCTGAGACTTTTATCGACATCCCGGCCTATTTTACCTATGATAACTTATGTATGATCACACTATAAAAAGGGTAAGGGATTTACAATTTACTAAGAAATACACATACTAAAAAGAAATACTCAAATTTTGTATTAAATATTTTATTTATTAAGAGTTGCAACAGTTGCTGACTTAGCATTTTTCAAAAAAGTGGAATCAAAATTTCTTTCATATTTCTTCAAAATGAAAACACTTTGCGAAAAATCCGAAAAAAAACTCAGAAAGCCGGAGATTTGACGAAAAAGCCTGAGAAAAGACTCTGAAAGCCTGAGACCTGACCAAAAAGCCTGAGAGTTGGCAGGTCTGAAATGGGTTCAGAAATTTGGGATTTCCTCCAATGAATGTCAATAATTTTCAAGTTTGCTAGCAGAAGTCGTTTTATGAGAGTGAAGGAATACCTCCAGGTGTATTCACAACAAAATTTGGCTTTTCTGCATAATAGCATAAAAATAATATAATCAAAGAAAATTGTAAAAAATATTCAGTCTTTTCCGGGTAAACAAAAGCATGTTTTGGTTTATTCTTATTAAAATTCAGAACTTATTATTAATCATGTAACTGTATATTTTGTTTTCATATTAGGTCAGAAGAACATATATGCTTTAAAAATAGGTCACTTTTTTTTTTTAATGTAATAATAGTTTCTGAAAAGTTTTAGAGGGGGAACAATAATTTTTAAAATACTCTGTGAAATAGTGGGGACGAAAGAGACAGTTAAACTTGCAATCAATGTCAACCATTTTTTTTTAATATATGCACCGAAAGTGAAAACAAATTGTGCATAGTTAGGTACTAAAAACAATTTCCTTCAGATTTATATTGAAGAAACTAGCTACATCCATTTCAAAACTCAATAGTCGAAAAGCATGAACAAAGGAAGGGGAACAGAAGCAGTCGTAAAAATAAATTTTAGTTAATACAGTAAAAATAGAAAAATTTTCCTATAAAAATTGAAAAAGCCGTCAGAAATTCCAGTTGCAAGAATACATGTGTTGTGTTAAAAATAAGTAAATAAACAAGTCTGCCATTGCTTACTACTGTTGCAAATTTTTCACCAGTTTGATTTCAAAGAGAAGCGACCCAATCTCATAAATCTCTATTCGAGAGTCATCAGAATTCATATACATCAAAAGTTTCACCCACCTACTTTTGTTCTCCAACACACTAGTGAATCAGGCTACTGCTTCCTTCTTCACATGTGGCCTAGAAAGGCTTAGTTCAGAAAAATGAGCTGTGGCAACATTTCTAGAACACAACTTATTTAAATTAATCTTTTCTTGTAACCTCTACTTCTGTCTTAATGATGGTCGATGTCTTGTTCCACTGAAATGGCCTTTGACTATCTTTTACATTGACAGAATTTTAAAATTGTGATAAATCACTGTTTTGAAGGTTTTTTAATTTTTACTATCAATTTTCACCAAGGTTTTAATTCACACACAGTTTATAATCAGAAATGCAAATCTTTTCTATCATTTCTGCTCCTTGAGCTTTAACAGTATAAAAGATACTATGAGAATACTTGGAGAAAATTACCAGCACCTGCAAAAGGGTAAATATATTTTTTGGCAAAGTATTTACCTTAGGCCTGTAAAAGACATTCTGCACAGACAGCATGGAGACAATGGTGAGGATCTCTTCACTGCAGCCCAAATTCACAGACATGATGAGCATCTTCGAGAGGCTGGGCTCCATTGGAAACTCTGCCATCTGCAATGAAGGATATTAACTCGAGTGACTAGAAGAGCTACAACATAAGCTCAATAGTTGCCAAGCAAATATTTTGTTTACAAATTACTCTATTACGGTGTTGATACTCTTGGCTAATACCATAGTTTAAATTGAGTCTTCGAAGCTAAACAACTATTACATTTATTAAAATAATCTCTAATATTATAAAAGGAAGTGTTTGTTTGTTTGTCTGTTTGGGGCCGCAAAATCCTGGTGATTCTATGGCACTTACAGCAATGAGATTTGGCACACAGGTAGTCCAAATTATTTGCAATTTTTGGTTTCATTTCCGCTTTGATTTTGCGCGGACAAATAAATTTCCAGCCAGACGATAAATCTTTTAACTGAAGTCAGTTCTTTTTTCTATCTCCTAGACTGTTAAAGATATAGTAAAAACTTCAACGGATTTGAAATTTGCGGAAAATTTCAGTTTAGATTGGTACCTAAAAATATGATTTTCTTTAAATAAATAATTTTTTAATTAAATATATCTTCAATGGATTTGAAATCTACAGAAAATTTTACACCAGATTAATACCTTACACCACGGGCACGGGCAACGCTAGGTTAGCCACGCAGTGGCTAGTATTAAAAATATGAGATGAACCAAGCGTGATGAATCTGTTATGATGAAAACTCTAAATCGAGTTGAATATATATCGAATTGAGTCTATAATATATATATATTGTGCAAATAGCAATGTGATGAGGTAGTAGTAGTTTGTAGTAGTTTAGTTTGGTTAGTAGGTAGTAGTAGTTTGTATGTAGACATAAGCCACGCCTTAAAGCATTGAATTTATTTATGTTTTGTTAAGAGTATTCCAATGGATCTTTTACAATTGCTTACAAGTGACTCAGTTTACTTAAATTCGTACTTGCATTTGCTATATTTGGTGACATATGTATTTAAAAATGTTTAAAAATACTGAATTGCACATGTGCGTATGAATTGTTATACCTTAAATCCACAAATCTATACTTCCTGCAGAGGAAGGTAAGCAATAGAGGGTTAGAAAACAAGTGTACTCATCAGCAAGATACTCTGCATACTTTTAGGTGCACCATCTTTATAATCGGAGTGAAAGTTGAAAAAAGTGCATAATAAGGACTATAAGTTGTATTTCATGTATAGCCAAGTTAGAGCAGAAACAAAATTATTACTCAGATATCTGCTCTTTGGAAAAGTAAAGTGGTTTATCTTGATAATCTGTTGAATGAGCTTCCCTTAGTACTGATGTAAGAAGCATTGTTTCATGTGTTTAGTAGGCCCGTTTCAAAGAAGAAATTGGAGACATTTGTGTTCATTCTGTCAAGCCAATAGATGGTGCTTGTGTAATTTCATTTGGACAATCAACAAATGAGAATTTAGATCCATGTTAGAAAGAAACAAAGGATGACACTTTTTGAAATCGGACGTAAAAAAAAAATCTATTTTATAAAATCTAATAATTATGCAAGCCAAAATTAAATTGTAAATCTAAATTGATAAAAAACTATGATTGCTGATAGATACTTACTCGAAAGATACTTATTAAGAGAAAATTCTCAAGGCTGATCCAAATCCACGTTAGAATTGTGCATGTTAGAATTATGTGTGTTTTATTTGTCAGTATCTGTATTAGTTCTATCCATAGTTAAATTGCCCTTTTTGTGTCTAACATAAAGGAATTAAAGGAATATATTGGTTACATTTTGTTTAGTTACGTAAATTCTTAACAAGTTGATTTTAGATTTGGTCACAGAAACTAAATGCGCTTACCACCCTTCCTAACAATTAATTTTTCAGTGTATGAGAAATATTACTGTACGAGTTCTATTTCCCTTTTATTATAACTTCAATTCTAAAGAAACACACACACACACACACATATGTCTATAAATCGAATACATTTTGATGAAGATAAAAAAATGCACTAGGTAGAACCATCTTACCCTTCTTCCAACCCTAGTGAGCAGTCCTTCATCATCTAGGGCACTTAAGGAATGCATCTGTTCTAAAGCCATGATTAGAGACTGCAAACAAAAATTACATTACATTAAATACATAGCATTTTTTTAATTACGATAAATAACTCAGCTTAAGTTTAGTTGCTTTCAGGTTGAAAAAAAAAATGTAATAACAAAAATATTCTTATTTAACCAATGAAAAGGATTTTTTAAAAGTTAAATTAAAATATTTTAGTCTCACAATGTTTCTGATGCATGTCAATGTTTACTGTAGGTTAAAATAATTTAGAAGTAAACAAATTCATGGCAGCAGAGCATGCACGAAACATGTACTACTCCATTTCAGTCCAATCAACTTTTATGTAACACAAATTCAAAAGATCAAAATAACAAATCAGTCCCAAATCCGGAATTGTCCAAAATCTGGATGTTTTGCTAACCAGCGTTTTTGTTTTGTTTTACGCACTTTTTTACATCTTTTCAACAATTTTTAAAGGTGTTAAACCTGAATCTAATTGATGAAACAACGCAAAATAACGGACATGTTCAGAGTAAATACCACACAGAAAAATTAGAAGATTTGCAAGTAAAATTTGTTGCATTGTATTACAAAAATAATTTTCCTTTTTTAAAAATTATTCCTATTTATATACCTGCTATTTTACTATTGCAAACGCAAAATTCTCGCGGGGGAAGGGGGTTAGACTAACGTTTTTTTTTAGATAAAAAATGCAAGTAATCCAAAATTTCAATCAAACTCGAGCTAAACAACACAGTTTTCAATCTTGCGGCACCAACTTTTTTTAATACAGAGAGGAAAGATCAAGACATGGTCAGTTTTCTACTAGTGACGAGAAATCTTGTCCATCAAGATCTGGTGAATTATCTTCTAATGACAAGATGCCTCATTGAGACAACCACGAGAAGGGTTAGGACTTGTGACTTAAAGGGGTGACTCTGAAAAGTGCCAGCACCATGACTAATAGTCTATTGTACCGAGACCCCTGCTGATCCACTAGAGACCAATTGCTGAAATATATTTCAGCAAGTACCTGATTGGAATGTTGGACAATTCCCAGGAATCTATACAACTAGGGGGCCTGCCACCTGCTCGCTAACGCTCGCCAACCCCCGGAGGATTGCTTCGCAATCCTCATTGGTTCGCTGCGCGAACCTATGCTCGCTTCGCTCGCCTCAATGAAGACATGTGTCCTAGCAGAAAAAATTGTTTACAAAATATGTTACCAAAAAAAATTTTTCAAATCTAAATTTGCTGTATTACAGAAAAAATATATACAGTATCTCTAAAATCAGAATTCAAATGAAAACTTTGTGCAAATTTTGACTCGAAATGTGAGCGTTGCTTTGGAAATTGAATACCCAGCATGTTGTTTGTGTGTACATTTTCCCAGCACTCAAACGACCCACACTTTTTCATTGAGTTTGTTGCCGAAAGTTGTAGTGCAAGCGTCTTGTTGAACTATAATTGTTGGCCCTGAAAAGGACCGTTTTTTAAATGGCCCTGAAAAGATCCTCCGCTTTCTTTGATTTCTATTATAAACTAACTGCAACAGCTCATTAAAATTTCCTCTTTTTTTTTCAATAAAATTTCATCCGATAACGCTATAAATTCAATTGATGCGCGAGACTTCGCGATAAACAAACAAACCATACAGTGTTGCCAAAACGCGATTACAAATAACGCCTTTTTTGCGTGCCACGTAAGAGAATTATATATATAGATGGTATCCCAGATATTCAAATTGTTGTGCAGAGTAATAGTCACACTGACACAGAACATGTATAGAACTCTCCTCTACCATCCGACAACCTCTACATAATCTATAACACCAATAATGTTGAGGTGTCTATTCAGGATACAGTGGCCAGTTAGAAGGCCAAACCAGGTAGATTAATTAAGGTGAATTCAACTGATTGTTGAAATCAAATATCGTCAACCATTCAAACTTTTGATAAGAGACAACACTTACCTCTGGAGGTGGGGCATCCATGAAATCAAAGGACAACAAGTCATTGATGCCCATAGCCTTCAATTGCAGCACAGTGTGAGCGAGGTTCGTTCTCTGGATCTCGGGCACAGGTGTCGTCAGCATTTCGTCTCGATACGACCTCTCCGTGTAGAGTCGGTAGGTCTTGCCGGGTCCGGTTCTTCCTGCTCGCCCAGCTCTCTGCTTCGCTTGAGCCTGAAGAAAATTATAAGAGCAAGGTTCAATTTCTATGCATTTGAGTAACTTCAGAACAAGAAAATTATCACACCCCAAACTATAAAAATTCCAATCTATATCAAAAAGCCATTTGATAATATTTGTTAAATTGTAATTATTTCTTTGTTGGAGCATTTGATTTTTCATTGGGATTTGAAAACGTTTGTTAAATCGAGGAATTTGTTAAACTGTACAAACCACTGTATCAAAATAAAATTTCAATAATATTTTCGCAAGGGTTTTTAGAATTAAATGTAATTTTCTGAAGCTTAATTTCTAGTTTCTCAGCAAACATTATGAACAGTTGGAAAATGAAACTCTTCTAGATGAGTTGGTTTAGTACAATAAATCAAGCTCTCAAAAAGTTGGTATATTGTGCAATGTATTTCAGAGCAAAATAGGTTTCCAAAATGTTTATCTTGTTTCAATAATAAAATCATAAAAACAAATAGATCCTTAAATTTTTTTTTTTTTTTTTTTTTTTTGCCTTGAATTATTTTGGCAGAGATCTCACAAACAATAAATTTCTAACCAAATGCAAATTTAATTTTAAATTTAACATTTTGCTGATTTTTATTTATTACAGGAAATATAAACACCATATATAAGTTTGGAGCCATTAGCTGATTTTAGTGTCTACTTTACAATTTAAAACAAATGGTCACCAAACAGACGCTAGAAAAAACAGTGATGATTAAATGGGGGTCATCTTTTTTAGTGGTTAACCAAGGAAGGTTAAATTCCATTTGACAAATCAGCAAATGCCAAGGTTCAGAAAAACCAAATAATTATTAAAACACAACAATAAACAACAAAATTCAACAATAATTTTTTTTTAAATTGAAATTTATTTGAATAGTTAGTTTCTAAAATTTATTTCTTTAAAAACTGGGCCGACATGTATTCTACTCCACCCAAAATGTTTCTAGAATTTATGGCTATAACACAAAATTGCAGTACCTAGAAAACAAAGGCTGTAAACAGGTGATAATGTTTACAGTATTCCACAAAAAGACAAAACTGCCATTTATACATTGCAGTCAATATTTACTGTAATCCAGGTGGAAGTTACGATCAAGGTCAGTGGGCCTAATTGGGCACTGAAGGAATCTTGGGGATAAGTTGGACTCAACGGAAACAATGAGCATTGAAAAACAAAAGTAGGCAATAAGGTGTTAAAAAATTTTTAAATTTGTCCTCCAAATAAAATTTAAGCAAACATTTATCCACTTGACTATATAGACACAATGTTGAAGAATTGCTATTGATAATAGACTGCAAATAGCTGACTAGACATTTAAGGGTGGTAATGATGAAAATAGTGCTTAATATAGACAAATTGTTGGTAAGACAAGGCCTCATCATTCATAATTATTTTTCACATCACAATTTTTTATGTTAATTAATAACAGTCAATCAATACTAACAGTGTTTATGTGCAATTTATTTTTGTTATTTCAGTTTAATAGCTTTGTAATTCCAGTTCCAAGTTGTTTTATGTCCAAACTAAGTTTTTGAAATCTAAAATTATTCACACAACTACACAAATATTTTGATAAAATTCGAAAATTAATGACACAGCTACACTTGCACAATATATTATTAATTGATATTTTTCAAGAGGGTGTCAAAAAATTTTTTCTTTAAAATTGAGTCTAAAAAGTTTTGGGAAACTGATCATGGTCAATGTTAGGGAAATTGGAGATTATCCTTTCGGTTATCAGAGCATTTTTTATTGTATTTTGGGTATTGGTTTTTCTGTATCATTATAAAATAAAAAAAATACTCAAGAAATATTCAAGCATCAATTATGACACAAACCATAACTGCAACATCTCAGAGGCATGTTCAGTGTATGCCAGGATAATGATGTCAACATCTTTGGCATGTCTGCATTAACATATTTCATTCTTTTTAAATTAAATTACAACTATTAGAACACTAGTCTCTTTATACTATTTTTAAATGCAAAAAGTGTCACCTGTGAGATAGGAGTCACAAGCAAAGAATCCATTCCCGTTTTGGAATTGTAAACATTTTGTTTCACAAATCCAGGATCAACCACGTAATATATTCCATCAATGGTCAAAGAAGTTTCGGCAATGTTGGTGGCTATCACAACCTAAAAATAGAGCACAAAGTTAATCTACACTGCATATAAATAGTCCCTGCAAGCACACTTAAAAGCATCAAAATTTTCAAGACTTACAGCTGATCACTTAAATTATACAATGGAACTATAGAGAGTACATTCTATGAGACAATTGAACTGAAATGCACGGGTAAGATATTTCAGTTAAAAATTATTTACAGGGTGTTTGGTTTTTATAGTGCAGGGGCCATATTTTGCCAAACAATACAACAATGAGGAAGGGGGGAAAAGGAGAAGTGTAAGTGAGGGCAAGTCGGAAGGGAGGAATTCCCTGAGGACATTTACAGACATATTTATCACATTGCACAGGTAAACATGAAAAACTTTTACATGCAATCTAGAGGGAGTCTTAAAACCTATTTCCCAAAATTTAAATGAACATTTTTTTTTGCATTAGAAATAATCAGTACTGAAAAAAAAAAGTGTGAGAGTATTAAAACAGCTGGAGGAATTTTCCTGAGCACTTAAAAAAGTAACTGATTCCCAGGAAACTTAAAAACAATTCCAGGTGTATGAAACCTGACAGTATTAATAGACATAAAAAGGGTAAATTCTTTAACTGTGGAAGCAATGGATCGGGCTACATACCTTTCTGGAACCTGGTGGAGCAGGTTCGAAAATACGTGTTTGCATTTCACTGGGCAGGGCAGAATAGATGGGTAAAATGACGAGTTCAGGCGCTTCCGGTCCCAGAGATTTCATTCTTTCGTAAAGGATTTCGCATGCAGTATCGATCTCTTCTTGACCCGTCAAGAAGAGCAAAATGTCACCTAATAAATGTAAAAGAAATAACAATTAGGGCTAGAATATTATGGGTAAAAATTCTCAATGCCCTGATTTGCTTTTAGTCCTACTGTTTCTTTAATGGGAGTTAATAACAGCATACGACTTCAAGACTTGCATTCTGAGCTAATTATTATATACTATGCACAGTTATTATGATTGAGTAATATATGAAATAATAGCAACATCTAGAACAGTCAATTTACAATAAAACTAGGAAAATATTAAAATTAACATTATTGTTGCAAATTCATTGCTAAAATTGGTAACTTTTCATAAAAGTTATGAAGTTTTTGAAACATCAAGAAAAACCAGACCTTAACAACAATGCAGGAAATAAATATAACTAATGCTTCAAAAACTAAGAAAATGTTTACCCCTTTTGAATGATCCTAGCCCATGGTGGTACCGAATAACTTATTTATCAGCAATAAAGGAACATTAACAAGCTTTACAGGACACTATCCTGCATCTCTCTATAATGTGATTCATGAATTCATTAAGAAAAATAAATCAGCCAGACAGGAAGATATCAAGGATAAGAATCTGGAAGGATGCACTAACAAAACCCAACAGTGCCTCAACAACATGCTGTAGTCTTCTGTTTAGAGAATTACGCAAACTGCCCAGCTAAGCACGATTTGCAAAATTATAAGCGTTTGGGGTTCATTCATTGGCAGAAAAAAACAAATTACAGGGGTGTTTTTAAGCTTTCTAGAAGGCAGGCTCAGAAAGTCAAACATCGATGGCACCTAAACATTTTTTCTCAGTTGCTACAATACTTGGGTGAAATTACAAAATAGGTTTAGTTTATGTGGATGCATATAAATACAATGCAACGAGGAGACTGAACTTAAACGACTATTTGCATTTATGGGCACTTTTCTCTTTACCATCTAAGTGGTTCAAACGAGATATCTCATCTATCAAGGCCTGACCAATTTTGCTGATGACAAGCTATCTCGTCACCAAGATAGTATTGATTTTTTTATGTTGACGAGATCAAGATCAATTCAGTATTCTTCTAATGATGAGATATCTCATCCACCAGGACAGGTAAATTTTTTCTAATGACAGGTTACCTTCTCGAGACTATCAACAGGATCACCTATCAATAGGCTGCATTAGGGTTAAGGAACTTGTTTTTTTTTTTCATTTGAATACAAATAATTGAATTTTCTGATAAACCCAAATTTCAAGGCGCATAATACAACCCCAATTTCAAGCCACTTTAGGATGTACAACAATTTTAAAAAATGTCTATTGATTACAGCATTATTTTTTACAGTTAAAAATTATTATATCCCAAATCAAATCTAGGGAAATGGAAATCAAAAAATAATTTTCCTCAGTCTTGGCTAGGTCAGGGTTCCCACCCGATTTCAGAAATAAAATTCCCTGACTTTTACAGGTTTTCCAGACAAATTTTTACGAAATTCCAGGTCATACTTTTGCATTTCACGACATTTTTAAGGTGAAAAAAGAAAAAATTTAGCATTCATAGTAAATAATAAAACAAATTTAAGAATTTTAAACTAAAAATTAATACACAAAGCCCAAGTAATTTTCCATAAAAAAAACTTACTAAAATAATCCAACAATTGACTCAAATCAATTTGTGATTTAATACATCACAAACATGTAAAAATTAATACACAAAGGAACAAGTAAATTTTGCATTAAAATAACTAACCAACTTAAATTAACCAACATATACCCAATCAATTTGATTTAAGTCAATTTGTGACTTAATGTTTCATAGTTATGATATTCTTCAATTTAAGCCAGTTGTGATAAAACAAAATTCTTTACCTGTTAAATATTAGCTGTTTCTTTTCAAATCGGTTGAAAAATTCAATTAATAAAATAAAGTGAAACGAAACTGTGTACGAATCTTATTGGCTACTTTTCTCCAAAGCATCTGAGAAGCCATGATCAATCATTTTCTTGGTCACTGAGGCAATTTTCCAGGTTTTAGATGAAAATTCGTAACTTCCCTGATTTTTTGAAAATTAAATTCCCTGACAATTCCAGGTTTTCCCTGACCCATGGGAGCCCTGCCATGCTGTCCACAATTTCAGTCATACATAAACTGCGAAAACTATGGCCATTCTAAAGTAGTTGGTCGACAATGTAAACATTAATTCACTTTTCTACAAATATTATCAACGTATAACATACCTGGTGGCTCAGTGAGGTGAATTTGCATCACGGTTATCAAAGATGCATCCAGGTAGTCATTTTCTGGTTCTTTGGTGTATAAAATTTCAACAGGATATGTGCGACCAGGAATGGTGAAAATAGGCTGCATTAGAAAAACAAAACAATGAGAATATGAGACAGAACTGTAGTCATATCTCTTAAATTTGACATATTCCCTGTGATACATACAAATACAGCTGCAACAATTGAGTAAAAATACAAGAAAATAATAATCCGATATCTACTTTTGTGGTATAGGGAACTAAGTTTGTAATGAGTGTTTAAATTCATTTTGTAATAGTCTTTTAGAAGATTTAGAATAATTTTAGTTTCAGTCAATACTCACACTTCATTTGTGCATTTGAGTTAAATTTAAGAAGTAATTGAAGCATTAAAGTATGCAAGTTTTATTGAGTGACAAACTCTTAAATTGTAGTTAGGAAAGATACTTTCAAATAACAAAATGCACATTGTTGAACAGATGGAACTGTAAAAGGCCAAAATTTAAGCACTTTAATCAAGAGCAAATGTTTCAAGCATACATGATATTAACTTTTGATATCAGATTTAGATAACTAAACAAATATTTTACAAAGCAGATCCAGAGTTAAAAAGGGATTTTTTTCCCTCCAATACTCACGGCTTCAAAAAAGTACTGTGAAAACCTAACAGCATCTAGAGTAGCAGATGTGACAATAAGTTTCAACTCTGGTCTTCGTTTGACAGCCTGAAAAGAACACAAATTTAAGAATATTATACTATGAATTATACTCAATATTGTTAGAGAAGATTTATTAGCAGTAAAGCGATTAGTAGTAAACTTATAGCTTTACTACTAATAAAACACATAAGATGCATTCAAACATATACAACAAGAGTTTGTGAGGTAATTAATAAGGAAAAATTAATTTCAACAAAAAGGTTACAAATATTTTAAATTTTAATTGTAATTACAAACATAATTTTGAAATAAACTAATACAAGTACAGACCTTGGTATCTAAGCCTTAATTAGGATTTACATGTTTTCAATAAGCATGATCAGAACACATTTAAAAATTAGATCAGGGTGGCAACAAAATCCAAGAAAAAAAGTTCCCTGAAGTTTCCATAATTTCCCTGATAGTCTCATAAAAATTTCCCTGATTCCCTTAAGAAATGTCGTGATCCATGATTGGTATCGATATAAAGTATCCTCGCAACACTATTTTTAAATATTTAAGATCAGAGGGTGTAAAAGGATCATTCCCCGCAAATATTTTGTATTTTTTCTCTACAGATATTTTAATTGTTATTGTAAGGGTTGGAATCCTTAATGGAACTCTTAGAATTGCAATTGAAAAAAATGGAGAAAAAATGCAAAATATTTTTATTATGGACTTTTTACACCCCACACTACATTATCATACTATTCATCAAAACCAACTGCAAATATACATAAAAAGTTCTACAAAAATATAGTTGCAAACAAAAATAACTAATTTAATACACAAAAAACATCATTAGTTACACAAATTTCAAATTGTATACCACCAGTTGTATCGCTAGCCTCACGGCAACCAAGACGCTACTGCCGCGAAAAAAACGGCGAAGGCAGTTTTCGCGGTGTTTAAAAATTACGACGCCATGGTTCTTTATTCAAATTACAATTTCAGTGAATATGATTTATTCGATTCTCAAAAGCCCTCGTAATAGTGCATCTCTAAATGAACGATAATGATAGCCGTTTAAATTGTCAAAATTTCCCTGATTTTTTGTAAAATTTGGAAATTTTCCCCGAGATTTCCCTGATTTTTCCAGAATTAAAAAGTTCCCTGAGAATTCCCTGATTTCCCGGTTTTCCAGGTTCTGTTACCACCCTGTAGATTAAACATCTGCAACTTAGTATCATTGAAGTCAGTGGTTCTCAACCATTAGGCTGCACATGGTAGGCCCAGGCATCAATTATATCAGGTTGAGAGGATCTGCAAGTCCTTTTTTTTAAAAAACCTTTTCATGAATAAATATGTTAACTGAAATATCCTGAGAGTAATATTCCAATACGTTGGAAAGATCAGACCCAGAATGCCTAAATAACATCAGTGTAGCAAATGGAAGTGACCAATAAGCAAGGAAATATAAATAAACATTTTCCACAGGAGACGGGTAAAAAAGAGTAATATAACCCAATGTATGTTATATCAAGGAACTATATATATGAGGGGTCACTGCATTTGTCTTTCTTCTGTAGCTATTCCTTACAGCAAAGAACCATTTGACTAAATGAAACAACCTTAGAATCTTTAAAGTACAGACTGGGAGAAAAACATTGCAAAATAATAATTAGTTAAAAACAAAAACATTCCCAATGTCAAGTTCTGACAGTGACAAAAACAAACAAACTTGCATACGTTTTTCATCAGTCCAAAGAGCACATCAGTGTGGATTGTTCTTTCGTGGGCCTCGTCCAGCATGACCACTGCGTAGCTCTTGAGGTCAGGATCCACCAAGCACATTTGGAGCAGCATACCGTCCGTCATGTACTTGATCACGGTTTCCGTACTGGTGCAGTCTTCGAAACGAACAGTGTAACCCACCTGAAAAATAAGAAGCATTTAAAGATGATCTGAGGAGGTAAACAGCAAATGCTAAATGCTTCATGGTAAGCTCATAAAAATACTGGAATTTAACAGATCTTCTTTCATTAGAATATCTCTACTATTATAAAAGGAAGTGTTTGTCTGTTTGTTTTTTTCATGGCCGCAACATCCTGACGATTCTATGGCACTTACAGCATTAAGATTTGGCACACAGGCAGTCAGAATTTTTTGCAATTTTTGGGTAGCGACGAATTTTAAAATTTAATCTAGAAGATTTTTCAATGAATTTAAGTTTTATTCTCTATTTGCTTCTTCTAACGTGTTTCGTCCGGAGAAAAGAAGAAACCCCCTAAAATGAGCTTTTTCTCCCCCTTGTGACCTTTTTATATTTTTGCAAGATATTGTGACGTCACCTAAACCTTCTCTTTCCAAAAAAAAAAATTGCATGTTCTGCCTCTTTTGCGTTAAAAAAAAGAAACAGATTACATTCCTGTCCCCTTTTCGGAGAATGAGAGCAAGAAATAAAAAACTTATAGACTGGGATTGATAAGTTTTTTTCCGTAAAATTGGAATTGCTAAAGGTAGATTGAAAATTTCAACGGATTTGAAATCTGCGGAAAATGTTACCATAAATTAATACCTAAAAATATGATTTTCTTTAAATAAATAATTTTTAAATGAATTTAATAGTTTTATTCCCAAATCGTTTTTTCAACGCGTTACTACCAGAGAGAGAAGAAACACCAGAAATGACCTTGCCCGTCAGCAGTTCCTCCGACAGAACGCGGAGGAAATTATTTTTTTCATTTACGCTTTGATTTTGCCCGAGGAATGATTTACAGTCGCAGTTCTTTTTTCTATCTCCTAGACCGTTAAAGATAAAGTAAACATTTCAATGGATTTGAAATCTGCAGAACATTTTACACCATATTAATACCTTACATCACAGCGTTGCTCATGGTGTTGGTTTGCTTCGCAAACGGGCACGGGCTAGCCACGAGAGTGGCTAGTTACATTATAAAGATGAAAACACATACACAATGTTTTATAGTGGCCACAAACAACGTAGGAGAAATTATGATTACTTTCTAGCTTGTGCTTGGTTTCATAATAACCTAATAGTAAAACATGGATAAAATAATCTTGCCAAACTTGAAAACATAGTAAGCTCTTCCCGAATATTCATAAAGGTGGTTCATTGGTGTTGGGTTTTGTGGCACAAGGGTCAATTTGGCAAAACTGCACGAAACACAAGACAAACAGTGTTTACATATGAGAAAATGAGGGACAGAGAAAAGAAAGCAGATCATCTAAGCTTCCTGGAAATGTGACACCCCTGTTAAAAAGAGACAATGAGGAAAAACCCCATGGAAAAAAATAGATCACTTGGGTACCTGAGGTTTGTGAATCTTGCACACACCCAAAGATGTGCCCTCAAGTGAACATATAAATTTAGTAACACTATTGTTGTGACCTATTACTTTTGATAAGGAGCAAAATATTGCTTTCCTTATGTTTAATTCAAGAATACATCCAAGTTGGAACCATTTTAACATGGTTAAACTCAAAATGATGATAATATACATAAGTATTCAGCAATGACAGATTTGTTATAGTCTCTTTATTTTTAACATGTATCATCTTGTGAAAGGAATTCGAAATTATACCACACATCATGCACTTGTGGTGCACTTATTGGACTTTTGAATTACATCCTTAATGGAATGGAATATTAGTTCAACCAATAATATCATCACCTTATGGTCCTTTCTTTTATTCCAGATTCAAGTTACAACATTGCATAAATTTTCAAGTGTTTTGATTTTTAGTTTTTTCTTTGCACAAAATCCATAACTGCCAACATAAGGTAAGCAAAAAAAAGTACCTTTTAAGGCGATTTAACATTCTTTAAGGCTACGTTTCACAAAGATTGCCGTAGGTTAACCAGTGAGCGCACAGGGTGGAACTATCTGGGTGCTAGGTTTGAATATCCCAGACAATTTTAAAAACATGAATCTTTAGCGAAGCTATAAATATCATGCCCTCGATTTTTGATGACATGACTTTGAAATAGTGATCTTGGTTTTGATGCAAGTGAAACAAATAGGCAATATTGAAAAAACTAAGGCTTTTAAAAATGTGTTAAGGATTTTCAGAAAGTATTAAAACATTTCAAGGCCCATAGAAACCCTGAAAGCAGCTTTTGAGAAACAGCAATAATATTGATGCTGCAGGAAAAGGTGTGTGTGTAGTTACATTGATTTTCAATTCAGTACAGTGATGGAAATCTACAACAAAATATGATCCAACAGAATGACTTTTGAAACACTGGTCACTGGTTTTGAGAATCGGTGGTAGGGTTTGCTTGTCCTAAGGCATAGGACCATCTCGTTTTGTCTCCATCTAACTGACATATATTCATTTTACAGAATGCTGAAAACATAAGTTCCCGTATTTCTATATGATTGACCATATTTTCTGAAACTCTGTAATTTCAGTTATGCCTCTGACATAGCAAAGGAGACTTAAACTTTAGAAAGTATGAAACTTAATCCATCGGTATTAAATAGTAAAGCTACCAGTTAGCACACAGATAAAATAAAAACTAGTGTTACAGCAGATGCTCAAGTGTTAGCAACATGTATATTCCATTTTCTCGAAATAAATTAATGCAGAGTATTAAATAATGTGATACAGTGGTTATACAAATTACTGGTATCCATGGAGGGATATTGATAATTATATGTAATGAATAGTAATTAATGATTCACCAATATTAATTAAGTATATTTTAGTTTGTTTTTAAAAAAACTGGCTAAAATTAGCATTTTTATTAAAATGACAGGATGGCTGGAAAATGTGGGGAAAACATTCTGTACCGTTTAAAATGATACATATGGCCAGACTAACTAACAAAACAATGGAATAACTGTATCAACAAAGGTAGCAATTTTGTTACAAAATAAGGAAAAGTGTGGATGGAAATAATAAAAAAGGTTTCCACAGTTCCATCTAATTTGATAGTTTTAGCAACTTCTAACTTGCATCCTTAAAAAATGTATCAGCACCACATAATCAGTCACGTGTCAAAATATGTTTTCAAAAATAGCAGAGTGAAAAGTGTCAACATACTTCTTGTCCCAAGCGGCAACCAAACTCCTCAGCCACTCTCTTTGCAACGGACATAGCTGCCACACGCCTGGGCTGTGTGCAGCCGATCTTGCCGCGGGCCGTGAAGCCTGCTTCGGACAGATACTGGGTCATCTGGGTGGTTTTGCCAGATCCTGTTTCACCAATCACAATTAAAATCTGGTTGTCCGTGACGGCCTGCAAAATGAGACAGTTTGGTTAAAAAAATATCAAATATGAAATTCACAAAAAAAAAAAAAGATTCTGAAGCAAGAAAGATTCTGAAAGATTGACACACAGCACTCACTGTGAGCATGAACATACCTTTATGAGATCATCTTTCAATTTGTATATGGGAAGACTTTGCCTTTGTTCTAAGATCGTGAGTTGAGTCTTTTTACCGTAGGACGCTTTTGAACCTCCGCTGATGTGCTTCTTCCACTCCGGCAGATCTTGAGTGGACAGTCCTATGCCACGCACGTTGGCTGCTAGAGTGCGGCCTTGGGCTGCAATAAAACGCAATGGTCAGCTGTATAACTCAAACAATGAATCAATTTCAAATACCACCTGTATATACTTTCTACTTTGCGATTCCTTTTCATGTAATATACATGCGTAGCATTTTCTATATTTTCAATAACAATCAATGAGTTAACAGATTTTCCTATTTTCTCTTTATTTGGTACACAATTTGAGGTTTACTTAAAATCGTTTCAAATTGGATTAATCCTTAGCTTTTTAGAACAGATATTTTTGGAAAATCAAACATTTATTTTTGGATCTGAAATAAATAGCACCTTTAGTAATATTATGAATTCCAGTACTTAGTACTTTATAAAATCAGAGACTGCTAGAGCAGGCCTCGAAATAGATTTTTTAATACAGGTGCACAAGGTGCACCTAAGTTTTTAAATTAGGTGCACAGATTATATTTTAGGTGCACATTAAAAAAACTTAATATAAGAGCATTAATGTAATGTAAACTACTTTATTAGTTGGGTATGTTTGGATATGTTACTAGTAGATAGTATATAAGAATATTTAAACAATTTTTTTATCTGTGAATTATTACTTACAAATATTCAGTCATCATCAGACATTGGTGGCAATCAGAAATGTCTACGTTTATGGCAGATCTTTACCCACTAGATTTAGTTTCCATCTTTCTTTTTGTATTTGTCCTTCATTGCAACATAGCATTTTCTGGATTAAAGTTTCTGCATAGTGTGTATTTAGGAATTTTAATTACGTTCCTTTAGAGTGAGAGAGGTTGATACTAATATTTTGTTCAGGCATCAAAATAACATAAAATACATTTCCCATGCTTTTTTTAATGATAGGCGCACTGCATGCACCTAGAGGGAAAAAATTAAGTGCACAATTTTATTTTCAGGTGCACAGTGCACCCGGGTATTTCGAGCCCGGTGCTAGAGAAATATTCGTTTCAAATTTCATGCAGCCACTCCAAACAAGTTACAGTAACCTCGATCCTGTTGAGCAGGAAATGCATGTGGTTTTACTTTTTAGACACAAGGGCCAATATATATGAGGTTAAAATTAGTCTCTTCATTATACAACACCATCCTTATCAACAAACCATGATTCCCTTGTTATGCTTAAGACATGCACAGTTGATAACTTGTTACATGCATAGTGTTGACTTTACTCACAGTATTTTATTTTTTTGTGTCTATGTTATTTGTAGTTCTGTGTTCCCTTGCTCAATTAAGAAGGCAATGACAGGCTAATTGGATTCAACATTACACTTTTACCGAGAACCGGTCCAATGGATTAGATTCCCCGAACAGTTAAAATAGAAATCAAAGTGCATACCATCAGGTAAGGGGTCTATCCAATGCTTATTTAACCCAGCAGGAATTGAATCCATCTCGGCTTCTCGCTGCTGCTGCTTTTGTTCCCGTCTCTCTTTGGCCAGAGCGGACTGCATCATTGCCGCCTGCGCTAAGGAGCCATCAGGATTCTGGAAACAAAACACAGAAATATTTCATTTCTCTGCTGATGATTTATGCTATTGCACATTGAACTGTTGGGGAAGGTCCACACCCCTGCTAGCAAACTTCTGAAGATTGTTAAGCAAGCTTCATTTATTTGGGTCGTGAATAACAAATGTGGTCATTCTGGTTGCTAAAATGTGTAATAGACAGTTGTGTTGAAAAAAGTATGTTTCTGGATAAATGGTAGAAGTTTTAAACTGTTTTCAGTCAAAAATGATAAATTTCTTTTCTGCACTTATTATATTCCAGGATAGTTTTGAATTAACACAATAACTATAAAAGATTTTGCTCTAAAAGTTGACATTCCCTATTCTTACATGGTTTACCCAGCAAACGAAACAAAATTGTGCAGCTTTTATGGAGGTAGGAAGTGACAGCAAACAGAGTGAAAAGCTCTCTAATGTGGTAAAAAGTAACTGGCCAAATTTCAGCAACATTTAAAGGAAGCTCAACAAAGTTTCGTTTCATCGGATTGTAAATAACAAAATTTAAAAATCATACTTCCACTTACTTTCATTATTCTGACAGGACTAAGATTTTGCATGTTAGCACGTCCATGTCCTGAAAGAAATGCAGGTTCATCTTCTACGAGTTCTATCTCGATGTCTTCATCTACAAAAACAAACGAATTTTATAAGTAACAAAAACAAGCGGAACAATTCATTTTTTAGGAGGGAAGAAAGCAGCCAACATACCATCATCCTCTTCTTTGGGTAACATTCCAGTGGATTCATCAAAATCAGGCAATTCCGATTTGTCAATGCAGTTAGCTGCAAGTAACTGAAAATAAAAAAGACGCAGGAAATTATGCAACTAAAATAATGAGGTATTTAGACTAAATTTTGACAAAATGACATGTAACCACAACGACAAAGTTAACCATGTCACAATAAGTACAACTTTTATTGACATACTATGAGCACTTGTGTTACAAATGACCTATACATCTGTATACTTTTAGCTGAAGAATTAGCTGTTTGATGTGCAAACGAACAGTGTATATTAACTCTTTGTTTCAGACTATACTGCTTTGAACATGAGCACGTCTTTCCCTCTTTTTTCCAGGTCATAAAAACACTTATATCCTGCATACTAAAAGTATTTCAACCTATGTATATAATTAATCTACAAATAATAAAATTTATTTTCAAATATACCCTTTGTGGTTTGGCACTTGCTGCTTTTTGGATTACCTGTGTAAATTCCCTCTCCTTCCATTTAGTTGTTTTTTAAATTTTGGGTTGCTCTGTAATCAATTTTTTGCTGCACAAATGCTAATTCGATTGGATGCTTTGAACATGAGCATGTCTTTCCCTCTTCTTTTCAGGCCATAAAAACACTTATATCCTGCATACCAAAAGTATTTCAACCTATGTATATAATTAATCTACAAGAAGTAAAATTTGTTTTCAAATATACTAAAAGGTAAAGTCTATTCAAGTAAGTTCCCTCTCATTCCATTTAGTTTTTTTAAATTTTGAGTTGTTGCTCTATAGGCAATTTTTTGCTGCACAAATGCTAATTCAATTGGATCTACAGTTTAGTGGATTCCTAACCACACAGAACATCCATGACTAGAACAGAAATCAGGACTTTTCCCAATAAAGGTATATTTTAAACTTAGTATTCAACTTTCAAATGTGTCCTTGCTTTCCAACAATTCCAAGATAGATTATTTTACATTTTCCTTTTAGTAACTGTGCATGCTGATAGTTGTTTGAACATCAGCATTTGTGTGTTGATAGTTTTCAAATTGCAAAACTCGATTAAAAATATAGATGCAAAAAGTAATTGATGTTGTAGCAGAAACATTGCTCTTCCATGAGGGGAACAAGAGACTGTTTTCAGCTGACTTCAAGTGTGTATAATTCTCCTCTCATCCATGCATGTGCCCCAGTTACAATGGAATAGCCTGTTTTTAAAAGGAAGAGAGCAATTGTTGAGATGTATACTTTTTTGTGTCTTGTTTGCCAATAAATGTTGTCTCATCCCGAGATTTTATTTTTAGCTCACTCTATAAGATTGCTATATCATAATTCTTAAAATTAATTTTTTTTTATGTCCACACTGATGAGTAAATTCATAAACATATATATGAGGATGTTAACTTCAAATGTATAGATAGGAATACCTTCCATGGCAGCAGTTAGACAAAAAAAAAGTAGCTGTGAGTTTGTTCACTTGCATTCAAGCACCTATTGTAAATTTAGAGCCTATTCAAGATTGTTTTATGTTTTGCTGATAATAAGCATTTTGCACATAAATTAAAATTCAACAAGATAGTTCTTGTGAAATTTATGTGAATAAGTGAAGAAACGTTGCAAAAATCTTAAAAATAAACCTAACAAGATAGCCTGTTATCCTACACCAGCATACATCAGGGGTCAAGGTACATTAAATTTTCCAAAAAATTAAGAATTCATAAAGATGAAACAAAAAAAACAAAAAAAAAAAAAGAAAGAAAGAAAATGTGTGGTTCTTCAAAATGTTCACTTAAAAAAATTGTCCTTCCAAAGCGAAAATAAAAAGAGAGCCTATCACAATCTGCAGTCTTAAGTTACAGAAGTTATAAACATTTTCTAGCATTCTACTAGTCAATCACTTTCTTCCCAACCCTTACACTCCACTAACCTACCTGTTTGATCTCCCATCGTTCGGGGGAAGATATTCGCTGCACCTGTCTCCTGGTGGCCACGTCACTGTCCTCCAACTTGGAGACGAGGGGGAGACTGGAGGGTCGGTCTGGATTCCTCAGAATGTCTTGAGTAAACACCCTTGTGGATGGGTCTGTATTAAAGACTGAGGGGTTCAAGTCTTCTCCAGTTTCTTGATCCACATCCTGTACAAGAAAAAATTATTGCAATCAATGTAAATTCAGGCATTTGATTTATTCAAGCGTTCTTTTTATTTTGAAAATACAGTTGATAATTTAGGTAACTGTTCGTTAACATCGTACTTGAGCAACACAATGGGCTCATGATGACGGTCCGTGATGATTCTCCTAAGTGAAAGATCCAAGGACAACATCACATAATTTTGAACCACGGTCAGATAATGAGGCATGACCTGAGCTGGCACCCCACTCTCCAAACTTCCACACCAACCCAACATGGGGACTTTCGGCCACAGCAGATTTATGGTGGACCAGTAGCCTTTACACCATATGCTTAAAAACATCCATGCACTGACCCGGATTCGAACCAGGAACCTTTTGATCAAGAGGCTAACACCTTAACCACCGGACCGGTTGGTCAGCAAAAATACAGTTAAATCCATCAAGATTAGTTAGACAAAATTCTATCTCATATTTAAAAGTATCTTTAACACTACTTCAAAAGTATTCAATGCATATGCAGTAGTCCTTGTTATATCAAGGTTCTTTGGATCAAGGATTCAGGTAGCGAAAAACTTACTTATTCGAGATAAATGTTGTATTGTGCGAGTTAACTCAATAAAAATTTTGTTTGTTTGCTTACACTGCTACGATTTTTAGCCTCTACTATTCTCATTTTGAAAAGCAGTTGAAGTTTAGAAATAATATGAGCTTAGAAATGTAACCATGCTTAGAACTTTACCTTCATTGATAAGCTGGTTTTCTGACCAGTGAATGACAAAACTTTAATTTTAACTCTTTGGCCTTTCTGTACAATGTCATCCACACTCGCCACTCGACCTTCACGGCGTAGCTGCAAATTAAAATATGCAAAATATTAATTTATAGCTCTTAAGGATCAGAATAAAATATAAGATACTAGTTGAACTTATTTACAAATGTAAATGTTCTAGGAAAGATAAACCCAGTTCAAAGTAAACTTTAGTATTTATGCTATACAACTGAATTTTCCAGGATTTAAGTTCTCCAAGAAGAGTAGAGGAAAAAGGGGAAAGGTAGAACGTGAAGAACATACACAAAATGCTATTTTCCAGTTTTGATAAATTTTATTTCATTTACAGGTATTATTGTGCTTGTACATATTGATGCTTGTATTCAATACAAAAGGAAAGATGAGTTGAAAACAATTTTTTTAAAGAGTTTTATGGCAAAAAGGCCATATTTGGCAAAACTGTACCAAACACAAAAGAACATCACGCAACGGACATACACACACAAGGAAAGTTTTACTGACATAGAAAAAAGAAATACACCTAGGGAGGAATCAAACTTGCAATGGACAACCCCACAAAGCCATATTGACACCAAGTTGAAAACATGTTGCAATCAATTTTATGTGAATATAGATCTATAAACGTTTTGCTTGGTTTTTATAAAAGATCCTCAAACTTCTGCTATATCTATTCCAGAATATTTGAAAAAATGTGCTATCCAAAAAAAGAATTCCTACTAAGGACTAGTTTACTTGTTTAATTTTCATGATTTTCATTGTATGAATACTTTACTAAATCATTTCTAGTAATATAATGTATTATCTCATTTACTGCTTGTCGTAAGTTATATAGTACATTTTTCTCTAGCTGTATAGTAAAAAAAAGCATGAAATTGAAAACTTAACAGGTTCATCCAATTATGATTAATTGAATCTAAAAAATTTATAGCATGTCTTTCAAAAACAATGGAAGAATTCAGAATTTTCCCAACCATAATAAAATAATGGGCACTAGCAGATCTGTGCATAGCATATGCACTGAAGTGTCAATTGCTTTTAGCTATTGATGATTGTTATTATTGTACATATCCTACATTTAAATTATTTATACATGAACATGGGAAAATAAAATACTTATCATTGTATTGTCAGCCTTGTGGTCATTGTCAGCAAAAATTATGCTTATAAAACATTCTCAAAGCCCATTTTCATCATAACTAATTTGGCAACAAAATAAAAATTACAAAAAAAATTAACTAAAACCACAGTTGTTGATTGAATCTCTAAAAAGGATGCACACATTTTTTATTGTTCATAAGTAGTGGTATCTAATTTTGGATTATTCAAGATGGAAGAATCTCTAACAAATGTTTGAAACTGCATGTGGATAGATTCATGGCATAAATTTAAAAAAAAAAATTATAACTAAGGCATAGTAGGATAAGGACTTGTAGGACCTGTAACAAATTTTAGATTCAATCAATTATAATTAGATTGGATGAAATTAACCTGATGAGCTTTTCAATGGTTTTAATAAAAATTATACCGTCCTATTTTAATTCATGTATTTAAAATGTTTGGTTTTTGCTTGTGAGAGATAAAATGTTCAAAATTTATTTCAGTATTTAATTTTTGTAGAAATAGCTGCCACAACTGCAATATTAATGTAAACCAGAAAAACATGTTTACAACAATTAATTTAAAAAAAACTATAAAACATCTCTAACAAATAAAAGCTTACAAATTTTTTTTTCTCCAAGATTTAAAAAATTATGTTTTTAAATTAAGGCATTCAGATATGGGCAGTAATGAACAAATAATCAATGTTTACTGTTGAGGTTAAAGTTGGGAAATACAGTTGAAACAGGAAACTAATCTAAACACAAAATAAGACCAAAATGCAGAAAATGCCCTCAGGTTTAGAAATTAAGTTATATGTTGTTGAACATAGTTTAAAACCAAAGATGGCTGACAGGAAGGTGAAATTATGGGTTTTTAGTAACTAAGTAAAAAATAAGGTAACTTTAATGGACCATATATTTTTTCAAAAAAAGAAACACTTGAGGTATTAATAAATAAGGTCAGCAAAATTCAAGAAAAAAGTGTTACTACTTTTTACACTTAAAAGTATATTAAACTAAAATATGCAAAATCATACTAAAGTATCAGAATTATTCATAAAGCAATATACGATGTGTGATAAAAAAATACAGTGAATGAATTTTTATAGCAGCAACTACTGACGCTACATCCATTTGAAGTAGTAAATTCGATAGCCTGATCTGTTGAGATAGTCAGTGCCAAGTTTGAACAAGTCGTCACTCATCCATCGGCGACCAGAGTCGGAAGTGCGAGGTCATGTTTACAGTGTCTGATGCGCATCATGGATTTCAAATGCCATGTTAACATTAAATTTTGTTTTTTAAGTTGCAAAACAGAGCCACAGAAGCCCATGAAATGTTAAAATCAGTGCATGGCGATAATGTGGTGACTTTGAAGACTGTTCACAAGTGGTATGAGCTATTTAAAAGCGGAAATGAGTCGGTTGAAGACGAGCAATGGTCAAAACGTCCTTCGACCTCAAAAATGAGCAAAATAGACAAAAAAATGGTTCGTTCAAACAGGCGATTGACTATTTGAGAGCTTTCTGAAAAGCTGGACATCTCGCACGGGTCTGTGCAAAGCATTTTAACCGATAATTTGCACGCGAGATGAATGAGTGCGAAATTTGTTCCTAGATATTAGACTCATGAACAGAAGGCAAATCATGTGTCTGTTTGCACGGAATTTTAAGGAATTGTCTCGATACAGATCTGGACTTCATGGCAAAAATTATAACTGGAGATGAAAGCTGTGTGTATGGCTATGACCCTGAGATGAAAATTCAGAGTTCCCAATGGAAAATGAGTGGTTCGCCTTGCCTTAAGCCACGTGAGTGAAAGTCGAAGGTCATGCTCATTGTTTTTTTATAGTGAGGGCACAGTGTGATCAGAGATCGTTTCAAGGGAAACATTTGTAAACTTCGAATATTACAAGGGCGTACTGCAACATTTGCAAAACGATGTACGGAGAAAAAAGACAAAAAAATGGACCAATGGCTTCCTCCTTCATCATGACAACACACCATGTCACACCTCGCTTCTGATCTGCGCGTTTTTGTCCAAAAAAAAAAAAGGTTCCTGACTGCCCACATCCAACTTACTCTCCGGATTTAGCACAGTGCAACTTCTGGCTCTTCCCAAAAATAAAAACTGCGCTAAAAGGAAAACCTTTTGACACCATTCCTGACATTAAGAGGGCCAAGACGGAGCAGTTGAAGGCCCTTTCGAAAAACGACTTCCAGAAATGCTTCGAATCATGGAATTAATATTACGATAAGTTAATTGCTAGCCAAGGAGAGTATTTTGAAGGAGATGAAATCAAATTTGATGTAAGCTTATTACTTTGTTTGTAATAAAATGATTCACCATATTTTTTTTATCACATCTAAAACTAAAATATGCAAAATTTAACAAAAGTATCAGAATTATTCATAAACCATTATATTATATTAGAAACTACCAATATTGTTGGCAAAATAGAAAAATTCTATATACATAAATATTCCATTTCGCATTTTAATTTCTTATAATGAATCTCATTCGCACCACAGTACAGACATTCATTCACATCTGGATGATCTCTAGAAGAAACATCTGTTGAAAACAGTTAAATCCATACAAATATAAAAAAGAGTTAAGTCTATAAATAATAAAATTACTTGAGAAATGTGCACAAGGCCATCCCATCGTTTCCTCAGACCTTCCAGCTGTACAAAACATCCAAATTGTAAGATATTTGTAACCTTTCCATTGTATATCTGTTAAGAGAAAAAAACCATTTAAGATGTCTTGATTTATAAAACAAAATTGTAATTACTAAAACTTAGCACAAAAACACAGGCATGAGAATTTTACTTAAATCATGTGGTTTCAAAGCATCTTTTATTGTGCACTGCAACTAACTTCAACATTTTTAACCCTAGTAAATTGGCAAATCAAATATGAATTGCTTTACTATAAGAAATAACGAATTTTTATTTAAAATGTGCAGAGGAAGCAGGTAATTCAGCAATTTCATGCACTAACACAGAAAAATTACCATTGTCTAAAATCAGGCTCACCATCTGATTACAGGATTAAAGTACTTTTCAAGAAATTCCTGAATGACAAGCATTCATTTTGACCAAAATATGTATAACTAGCACATAGAAACATAAAAAATTAAAATTGATTCAAAATAATTAAAAATTTCAATTTTTAGAAGTTTTGCCATAATGCAAGTAAAATTAATTCTATGAAATTAGTAAATAGATTAGCAGTAGCCAATAAAAATGAGAAACAGGTAAATTATGCAAAATATTTTCAAGTTCGAATAGTTTTGTGTTGTATTCAAACTTTGTTAAATTCAAATCTGAGTACATCCAAGGACATTTGAAAGATTGATGAAAATTTTAAGGACTTCCCAGGACCTTGAGTTGTTAAAATGGAATTCAAGTACTTTGCAACAACTGTAGGAGCACTCCAAAAGGCTCAATCACATCGAAAAAATCCAATAACAAAATGAAAATTCAATCTACAAAGTTATCCTCAAAAATGTATAATAAGCATAAGCTTTCTGAATGATAAAAAAAGCGTTTAAATCATTTTTAATACGCCAGCTATAAAATAGTCATTAGATGATTTTAGTGGAATTAAAAACTATTAATATTGGTACAATAACATGTACTTGTCTTAAAGTAAAATAAAACCGGGTAAACTTTTGGAGAAATATTTTTGAAATTATAATTTTAAATTACTTGTGCTTACAATAAAGTACATGTGTTGTGAACTGCAACAAACCAAATAACTTATTAACAATTTAATACAGTTTTAAATGGAAAAGCAAAGCCCTTATAATAATAAAAAACATTTTGGAAACACAAATATACAAAAACTGTATGAATTTGAAGTTTTTGTATTTTTTTGTTGTTGTTGCAGTTATGCACTTCCGTACAAAAACTATCCCATCAAACTTCAGATGTTACAAAATAATTGATAAACATGTTAAGAGATATTATGAGTGATTAAATTAAGGATTAAATTCCAGTGGTCACAATACTCATTTAACAAAGCAACTTCATTTGTAAGATCACTTTAAAAATTTTGTAGCAGACAACTATTATTTATTTATTTCAATAACCAAACAAGCCTTTACATAATATTGTGATTGATTTGGATAAATAATTAAAAAAAAAAGATTTCATTACCTATTTCTACTTTAGAGCTACAATATGCTATGTGCTTTAACAGAATAAAGAAATGCATAAATAAATATCAGTAAAATATGCCAATATTATTCAAACAAAAGGAAAGAGATCACTGTCACAAAACAATTCACACACATAAGTACCACTTTCCACATATAGGTATAGGGACAGTTAAGAGTCTTCCGAAAAACAACTTTGTGACCCAAAAAACTTTTTGTCCATAGATAATTACATAGAAGCAAAATACTTTGGTATATACACAATGGCTGATAGTGTTTTTTTTTAAACCAAAATAGACAGTACAGTAAATATTAAAAAAATTAATAATGGTTGTATTTAAAATGCTAAGGAGAGAGAAATTATTCAGTTATTAAACACAACAAATCCCCAAAACAAAAACCACAGAAATAAAATTTATTTCACCAGCTTTCCTAATTAATTCTTTCTCATAAAACGATAAACAATGCATTCAGAGCACCCTACTGTGCAGAAAAAGAGCTAGATTTCTTTGCATATAGTTTGCAGTAGCAGTAGGCGCTATAGGATATGATCTGTACTAATAAACTACCTCTTCTTATTGATAACATTAGTCAGAAGTAAAAAATTTCAACTAGTCACTCCTACTTAAAGTGAATATTCCTGTTCCTATAGCCATCCCAACCTAGTGTCTGGAGTAGCTCTCGAGGCAGACAGTGCAGTGACAGTTGTAATGGTGTGTAGTAACATGAAAAATAAACATACAGAAATTATGCAAAACATTGCTAATGACTCTAATGAGATTTTCTGTACTAATTTCACTGTTTACTGCAACATGAAAATCAATAGGCATTCCGGAAAATACAAAACGGTTGCGATCTTAGCTTACCTCTCCCACAACCGGCTCCATGGGCAGATGTGGCTGTTCTTCTTGTTCAGATTTCTTTTCGTAGGGTCGATGCTTGCTCTCAAGACTGTGATGTCTGCTCTTCTTGGAGTACGGAGATCGGGAGCGGTGACGCCTGCGGCCGTCTTTCCTGGGAGAAGGTGACCGAGAATACTTGTGTCGCTTTCGATTGTAACATGGGGATAGAGATCTCGACCTCGAGTGTTTTGTTCTGTAATGCCTCACGTTAGAGCATCTATGAAAAAAAGACAAATATGAAACATCTCAGACAACATATTTTAAGTAACTTACAAATATAATATTTACAAAAGACCTAAAATGATATTAAATTTACAGGGAGAACTTTACATCTATTCATACTTGCTAACATTCTGTATTTCTCTGTCTAACTTAAAAAAAGTATAACAGTAAGAGCATACAAATTATACACTTCAGTTGATCTATGTACAGCAATGATGATACAAATATACACGAAATGCATTACATTAAATAGCATTAGGCAAGTATTCGAACCTAGTATCTGAAAATTTGCATTTTACTTGTATTATTTGGTTGTTTTGTTTCTCTGTGGTCATTTTTGGCCACACAAGCCTTTTACTTTTGCAGGGTTCCCACTCTATTTCAGAAATAAATTTCACTGACATTCACGACATTTTTAAGGTTAAAAACCAAGAAATTAATACACAAAGTACAAATAATTTTACATTCAAATAATCCAACATATTTGACTTAAATCAATTTGTGATTTAATGTGTCATAAGCAGGAAATTGTTCAATTTACGCCAATGGACGAAACAAAATTCTTTACCTGTCAAAAATTAGCTGTTTCTTTTAAAATTCTATTCATAAAATAAAGTGATACGAAACTGAACGAATCTTATTGGCTACTTTTTCTCAAAGCATCTGAAAAGCCATGACCAGCCATTTCCCAGGTCATTGAGACAATTTGCGTAATTTTCAGACATTTTTGGACAAAATTAGATTCTTCGGCAATTCCAGATTTTCCCACACATGGGAACCCTGCTTTGTGTCACTCGCTGTTAAGGAAATGATATGATGCATAATATGTGAGAAAATGGTTGAGAGCAGAAAAAAATGGAAGTTAATTCTCATTGTTCTTTCATACTCATGTGGTAAATATTATTTCCATAAGTATTAGAATCAAGTTATTTGAAGAAAATACCTTTTTTATTATTCAAATACTAGGAGGGCCTGCCCCCTGCTCGCTAACCCCCGGAGGATTGCTTCGCAATCCTCATTGGTTCGCTGCGCGAACATATGCTCGCTTCGCTCGCCTCAATGAAGACATGTGTCCTAGCAGTAGGGATTGTTCACAAAATATGTTACAAAAAAAATGTTTTTCAAATCTAAATTTGCTGTATTACAGAAAAAATACATACAGTATCTCTAAAATCAGAATTCAAATGAAAACTCTGTGCAAATTTTGACTCGAAATGTGAGCGTTGCTTTGGAAATTGAACACTCAGCATGTTGTTTGTGTGTACATTTTCCCAGCACTCAAACGACCCACACTTTTTCATTGAGTTTGTTGCCGAAAGTTGTAGTGCAAGCGTCTTGTTGAACTATAATTGTTGGTCCTGATAAGGACCGTTTTTTAAATGGCCCTGAAAAGATCCTCCGCTTTCTTTGATTTCTATTATAAACTAACTGCAACAGCTCATTAAAATTTCGTTTTTTTTTCTCAATAAAATTTCATCCGATAACGCTATAAATTCAATCGATGCGCAAGACTTCGCGATAAACAAACAATCCTACAGTATTGCCAAAACGCGATTACAAATAACGTCTTTTTTGCGAGCTACGTAAGAGAATTATATATATAGATAAGTATATTCCTAAAATTGTCCCACACTGGCTGAAGCAAACTATACGTTTAACAATCTACATTTTTTATGTGTGGTACTTTTAGCCAATAGCAGGTTGGTTGGCCACCAATTAGCAATTTTTCAAGTAGTGTGTTTAGTGGAATAAACACATTTATGATCATAAGAGCATTAATAAATTAAATAAACTTGCATGGACTTCGAAAGTGACATATTTATGCAGGATTATTAGTAAATATAGTCTAGGGCATTGAGAGATTTAAGGACAAGGAACATGAACATCAGGAATACAGGAAACAAGAACATCCGGAATACAGGAAACAAGAACATCAGGAATACAGGAAAAAAGAACACAAGGAACAACGAACAAAATAGACATTTATTTTGACACACAGACACAACATCTACATATTAGCCACCAAAAGTCTATTTACATCTATTTCCTTGTCTGTTTACACACTCTTTGCTTACTTTCTGTTCAATAGAGGGAAATGGGAGACATACAGTTAAGTGGCTTTATCTGGAATTTACTGTTTGTCTCACTATGCAAGATGGACAGTAAATATACCACAAATTTGGTTGTCCTGACATTCTCCCTTCCTCAGAAAATGCATTGAATGTCAAGTCTCATAGTCATCTAAAGAAACGAAATAAATAATTAAAAAAAATACATGAAACAATAATACACTCCTTTTGGCACATATCAGAGGTAGTTGGTGGACCATGTCTTCAAGTTGTCTGCTGCGGGCATTGACAGACTGGGTCCTGTCTCTGTAGTTAATTTTTCTTCATATTGTTTTGTTTCAGATAGTAGATAAACTGTCATAACAGTATACTTCTGGAACAGTTCAGTGGTACTGACATTCTTTAGAATACTTAAATTTAATTTCAAAATCTTATTCTCAGAAATGAACTTTTTATGTTCAGGAAAAGTTCGCTCCAATATTTCAAACACAATGACATCTTGGCTATCATCATATTTAGCAACAGACTAACTTGAGGACTGGAACAGATTTTGCGTTTTGAACAATCTTGGATCTTGATATTTCCTTCTACATAATTATCTACTGATTCATTAATGATGTCTTCTTTTGGCTGCATCTTTTAATGCATTGGCAACTGCTTCTTATTTCTCCTTGTACCATATGGTACTAGCCGACCCTTTTCTCTAACACGTGGATGCTGGAATGTTTCGCAGTGCAAAAACAACTTCAGACTTTGCACGTGCGGGTTTTGACAAAATACCGAAAGAGAGTATTTTCTCATCGGCGGCCCGGCGTTCCATTTGATCCATCGACACAGCTGGAGTTTCCGTCGGTTCCCTAATCCCATGTCTGAGATGAAGATTTGCTGTGGGGAACCCAAGTCGGTTACAAACGGTTTTTGCATCTGTGGGGGTGTCTTGAGAGGACATAAACATCTCTCGAGGGCTCGGAATTCACCCCCTCTCGTTCGCAGCTGTGCGGTTCTGCGGAACCAAGAGAATGTGGATTTTAGCAGAGACTGATTCGAGATTCGACGAGAGACAGACGTCTCTGTTTGCGATTGTTACTTGGGCTCCAGGCAGGAGTTCGACTGTCAATGGCTGTGCCCTTAATTAATCTTCTAAATTTTCTTGTAAATATTTAATTTAACTAAATAAATAGTTTAATTTTAAACCAGCTGTCCGTCTAATTCTTACATGACGGTACATCCTTATCAACATCAGTCAATTTAAATCTTTCAGAGATTTTCATAAATTGAGAATACGCTGGTTTATCTATATCAATAACTTCTTTGAATATACTCAACATCTCTTTTTCATTAAATTCCTTTAAATTTGGCATTTCTGTACGATTAGAGGTTTCTTTCTTTTTTTTGTAGATTAGAGGTACCTTTTCTTTTTATGATGTCTCCTTTTAGATTCCTTGCTATGTGTCATTTTCATCAACTGAAACTAAATACACAGCAATTGTTTTTGTGTAAGTCTTCTCCTCACCCAAAGAGACTAGTTGCATTCCAGAACTAGGATCTATGCCTAAAAGCTGTGCTCTTTCAGTTTTAGTGTTGGTGGTATTTCCGATTGCTTGATGTAACAGGATTTCTCCTTTAGTTCAAATTTTCTGTTGTTCTTCAGATTTTTCTAGTTCTACCTCAGCTCTTTCATCTTCTCCTCTAGTATATATCTGCTCTTCCACAATTGTTCTCTGTTGGCTTTCTACCAAAAAGTGCTTCTATACTTTGTGTGCCTTTCTAAAATGCTCTTCAAATATGTGATGTTGTTCCACAGTAGCTTTAAGTTGTTCTGAACTAAAAAAAAACATTTTCTCAAGAGCTCTCTTATGAAGTTCTTCAATCACAAGTTTCTGTTCTGCAGCCTAAATTAATTTTTTATGCTCTTCTGGAACATGACACATCTGCTCTTGAAATCCTTCCTAAGATCAATACACACACACGTTTGGTTTCCAGGTTCTCTCATTCGTCTATCTAATCTATCGTGCTCTTCTCCTTTGACATTTAATTTTCCATATATTTTTATGTTCAGCTGAAATAAAGCTAAGTAAATTCCTTGAAAATTTCTGGTCACATAACATCACTTTGTTATTTTAGCTTTACCAATTGTGTGACTTTTAAGTTAACTAGTGTGGTTACATACAACTTATGTGCCAACAATATTAGCTTTTCTGTCTGCTTTTGTACTTTTGCTAAGTCACATTAGAATTAAATATGTACTCACCAGTTCAGCAGTTTTCTTGTCCTCATTATTATGTAGAATGGTCAATGTCTTGATTCATTGAATTCAGAATAATCGCCATTGAATTCAGAGAGAGAGAGAGAGAGAACTTTTGTTTTTCCTTTATATACTTCATCACTGCTGACTCCCCATTTTGTAGGATTATTAGATAATAGCATCTAAGGATTGAAAGATTTGAGGACAAGAAACAAGAACATAGGACAAAGCACAAACACATATTTGGATACTCACAACATGAAACCTGGGATATAATGTATGTTATATTTTGTTAGTATAAATAATTACCAATATTATCGGTATATTTGTAATTTTTATCCCTCATCTTGGAGGTAAGCCGGGTCATATCCGAAAAAAATTTAGGACCCAAGGATTTCAGGTCTAGAATTTTTCGCTCCTTCTGAAAAAGTTATCTTTTGAGTGAGATAGAATCACTCTGCATAAGGTTGGTCACTCATATTGTTTTTAATATTTATTCCTTATGTTTGGGGTTCTTGGGTCTACAGTAAAAATGTTCAAGGGGGTAAGGCTTCTAAGAGCATGCTTGTTGTAGTAGGTTTTTTAGACTATTTTGGGGTTACTCATTGGGAATATTTACCTCCCATTTTGGGAGACATAGGGGTTTGGAGCCCTTATGAGTAGGGATAACTGACCAACAAATTTCTTTTTGCTCACTGAAAACAGGCCAAGGAAGAGTTTGAAATAAGTTCATTTACACTGTTTTTGGTAAATTTAGTGTCTTCCCCATGGAACAGTTGCAGAGGTTTGAGTTGATGCCCTTGCGAGAAGGAATTTGCTATTTCTCAGAAAGGAATCATCAGTTTAATATTTGTTTCAGTAAGTTAAAAATGAGTACTATGTGCTCCTTACTTCTTATCTCATTTAGTAAACCCTCTGGAAGAAAAGTAACTGAGGTTAAATAGAAAGAACCCTTTTTTCCCCGCAAAAGCAAACTAATGATCTAGTTATACCTGTAATTCAGAAAATTCAAGAGAAAGTACATAAATTTGTTGATTCCTCTTTGCAAAAACATAGCAATCTCGTTTTGAATGGGGAACCTATTCAGATTTTGGTGTTTGACTAGCAGAGCAGACAAGAAAACCACTTTACCATATAGCTAGTTCTGTAGTTGTGGAAAGAATAGTTTCAACCTAACTTACACTTGAAACAAATTGGGAAATGAAAAAGTCCGAAAATTAAAATCAATTTAACTTATTATGATTTACAAAAATTTAAAGTAACATGAATTTGTATCATGGAATACAATTAAAATGGAAGAATAAAAGTAACAAGGCTTAGTAATAAGCTTAATTGTTTAAAACTTTCAAAAATGTTCACTACTATATTTCCAAAATTCCTACATACATTAAAGTGCCAAAGTCATGGGATACCTCTCTAATATCACGCAGGGCTTTCTTTAGCCCGTCAAAGTGCAGCAACTCGACATGGAAGGACTCAACTAGTTGGCATAGGTCACCAGGAGAGATGTTTAGCCATGCTGTTTCAATAGTCACCCATAATTGAGTGGTTGTGGTAGGTGCTGGATCTTGTGCACGAATGGCTCTTTTGATCATATCCCAGACACGCTCCACTGGGTCCATGTCTGGCGGTCCAAGTGGCCCAAGCATTTGCTGGAACAGTCCAGAATGCTAGTCAAACTAATTCACAACCAAAATGGGCCGAGTGACACAGTGGATAATCAACCTGGAACATCCCATCATCACCGGTGTAAATGAAGTCCATTGAGGTCTGCAAATGGTCACCAAGCAGCTGAACAGTGATTTCCTATCAATAATCAATCAACCAGAGGACCCAATTCATGCCAGGAAAACATTCACGACATCATTATGGATAATTTGGTAATATTTTAAATTAACCTCATACTAGAGCAACACAACGGACTACTGACAATGGTCTGGGATCAATACCATAAGGGAAATATCAAGGACAACACCACATAATTTTGAACCACAGTCAAATGATGAGGCAACAAATGAGCTGGCACCCCACTCTCCAAACTTCCACACCAACCCAAAGTAAAACTTTTTGCCATGACAAACTTAAGTTGCACCAACCGCCTCTACACCATACGCTTTCAAACATCCATGCACTGACCCCGATTTGAACCAGGAACTTCTGATCTAGAGGCTAACACCTTAACCATCAGACCAGTTGGTCGGCACACATCATTATGGAACCACCACCAGCTTGCACAATTCCTTGTTGACAAGTTCGATCCATAACCTCATCTCTTTTGCACCACACCGAAACTCAACCATCAGCTGGTATCAACTGGAAACTTGACTCATCGGAGCACATTACCTTCTAGTCATCTAGGGTGAGCCCAGGTTCAATGCTGAAGCCAGTGATATGCTGCGAGTAAAGGCACTCGAGCCGGTCTTCTGCTGCCTTATCTCACCATTGCCAAATTTGCTGCACTAATTGCACAGAAACGGCTCTAGTGCATTCCTCTTTGAATATGGTAGTCGGTCTACACAGTGTCATTCGTGCTTTGCCATGGACACTTGTGCTTGGACATCGCTAGTCTCAATCATTCAGCAGGCGTGGAAGGCCAATGCGCTGTCCCTTGTGGAAGGTAATGCCTTCCATAAAGTACTCTCGATACACCTTTGACACTGGAATGAGAAATCTTAAAAGTCTCAATGACTTCTGAAATGCTAAGCCCCATGCATCAAGCTCCAACGATCATCCCACATTGAAACTCAGTTAATTCTTGTTGGGTAGCCATTATGACATTATTAAATGTATTGCAAGACATTCAAGTGTTCAACAACAGCACTGATAACCATCTGACTCTTTACTTTTAATGTGTTGCGAGCACCACTTTAAATTTGCATACTACTATTCCATGACTTTTGACACGCTAGTGTAGATTAACGTTAAACTCAAATCAAAACCATCTAGAAACTGTATTATGCTTTGCATGACTCATACCTTACAGGTTTAACCATAGAGAACAAATTAATTAAAATCATATTTAAATTTTTTAAATCTTATTTTGGACTTTTTTAAATGTGATATTTTTTATATGTAACCACTTAAGGAATGAGAAAAAAAAAAATCAATTTACAAAAATTTTTCCATAAAAATTATATTGCTTGAACAATTTCTGAAAATTTAAAAGAAAGACATTTCACTTATCCTTACTTTTTGCCAGGTGCAAGAGCCTCTAATTGAGCTAACGCTTCAACAGCAACCCTTTCATCCTCCTCAACATCACTTCCATGGGGGTCACCTTGTAGCATGAGCTATTGTGAAAACAAAGAACACTGAATACAAAACGGACAAAGGATATAAACATTTTAAAATAGAAACCGATCCTAAGTTACATAAAAGAATGGCATTTGTAAAACATTACAGTTAACTGTATTATACATATTGCTTTTGTGAGTTAGTTTACAGAGGATTCTTTTCCACTCATGAATTTTTGGTACATCATACAAAGCAAAAAGTCCAAAATCCTCATTCCGGATTTGGGACTATTTGCATTTTTTTTTTGTCACAAAAACCTTATTATCTACCCCCCCCCTTCCATGTGTGTGAATTTTTCCTCGTTTTTTACGTTCAGAACATGTTTACAGTATTAAAATAACAAATATATAATTAAGAATAATTTTTTAAAAAGGAAAACAAAATTTAATATACACAATGCAACACATTTTTTTTCAAATCTTCTAATTTTTCTGTGTGGTATTTATTCTGAACATGTCTGTTCTTTTGCGTTGTTTCCTCAATTTGGTAAGGGTTGAATGCCACTTGTTCTTTAAAAATTGTTATTAAAAGTGGAAAGATAGGAAAAAGTGAGAGGAAAAAAAAACGCTGGTTAGCTGGATTCCGGATTTGGGATTTTGTACTGTATTCACGCCTGCCAACATGTCAATTTTGAAAATTTTAAAGCTTTTATGGGTCTAATACACATAAAGAATTGTGAAATGAATAAATCCACATCTTAAAGCACTTACATACTCTACAAAAGATTAATTTTTTAAATTGTTATTATACACTTAAGTAGAGATGCTAATCCAGAAAAGGTTGATTGGTTCTTCTGGCATTTTATAGCACAAGGACTATGTTTTGTCAAGTTGAGCCGAACAGAAGATGCCAAGTAAAAAAATGCTGTGAAAGTTTAAAAAAGAGGTATTGGGGATCAGAGTAGTGGTATGAAAGCAGGAAAAGATCGCTTAGGTATATCTGGAGCATGATTCCTGTGTTTACTAAAGACAGTGAGACCAACGTGAAAAGAAACAATCACTAGGGTTCCTTGGATCAGTGTAATTTAATAATTTTTCTAATTAATGCCGTACTAGAGCAATACAACGGGCTATATTGAAGATGATCCAGGATCAATCCCTTAAAGGAAAGATCCGAGGATAACACCATATAATTTTGAACCATGGTCAGATGAAGTGGCAACACCTGAGGAGGCATCCCTTTTCTCCAAACTTCTACACCAACACAACACAAGGACTTTTGGTCACAACAAATTTAAGGTGCACCAGCCACCTCTACACAATGCACTGACCCAGATTTGAACCAGGAAACTTCCGATCTAGAGGCTAACACCTTAACCACCAGACTGGTTGGTCAGCCTCTTGGGTCAGTGAAGCCAGTACACATTTAAAGGAGATGTGACCCAGAGAGCCTAAAAAAAGGAATACAACTATTCAGTGCCAGAATTTGGTTTGAAATCTGATTTCTTCCTTCAGTGTTGAAGAACCTGTGCACCTATTCAAGACTTTTCGGTCTAATATTCTAACCTAAGTACAATACACAAAATTTCCTACACTTGATCTTACTTATCAGACTTTGGACATATACAAGCTAGTCCTTTTCCCGAATGTTCATATATAGTCAGGCAGTTGCCATACCAATTTGGTGTCTTCTCTGTATAAGCACACATTGGATCTCTCCTTTGAAAACAGAAATTAAGATTAATTTACAACTTTCACAAAAAACCATACAAGCTTATCACATGCCCATGCTATTTAGTTAAAATAAATGCATTGTACAGCCAAATGATACAAGTTGACAGGCGAGTACATTTATTAGAAATACAATTAATAAAAAAATTTAGGAAACTTTCCCATTCACTTTCCTTCAACTAGTGTAATGAAGTCATAATCAGCAAAAGAAAAAAACAACTCGAATATACACCTATCTATTCCATTTATGGGGATTTCAATTTGAAAGAATAAATAAAAGGTAGAATAAAAGAAATGAAGTAAAGTACCTCAATCAAATCTGAAAGTTTAGAACATCATAAATTGCTCTTTGATGTTTCAAATAAAGAAAACCTGCTTTATAAGGTTTTTGAATCAAAAGCTGCAAGATAATTTTTCATGTTTTGGCTATTCTGATTGTAATTCTTTAGTTTATCTTCAGTGATCATAGGAGCTACAGACATTCCATATATATGTAATGAAATGACAGGTCTGTCATTTCATCCTTCTACATTCATGTCTTTATTGTCATGCTGTCTACAGCATTCTCAGACTTACTCCAACTTTATCATCATCAGGCATCGTTTGACCAGGAAATCGGGCCTTCTTTTCCAGCTCAGATTTTTCCACCCCTTCTGCATCGTCCTCACTGGGAGGACTGGACTTGGGTTGCATCTGTTGAATGATCCGTAGTAGATTGGATATAAAAGAGTCCTGAAAGAAACAAACACCTGTCAATAGTATGTAGAAGTAAATAGACAAATGTGAGCCATTCGAGATTCAAAGTAACAGTACAACTGTGGTCTCATTTAAAACAAATTTGATTGACTAGTTTATATAATTTTTAGAGATGTCAACTTGATGAGATGGTTCAGGGGAATTTAAAATCAATTTTTAGTTTTATAATACCAAGTTTTGCAAAAAGGTTTAATTTTTATTTGTTTTATAGTAATGATTTGTCACAGCAAGCACAAAAGAATAGAGGCTTTAGCCTAGTTGTAACAAAATATAGTAACAACAAAAATACCCATTCGGACTAAGATCTAACAAATAAAATGTCCCATAACAATTATGCTACCTGCCAAATGTTGTCAAACCCATGGACGATTGTTCCAGAAAACATGGAATGGTTGGCATCTCTGAATTCTAAATAAGTATACTATTTAAAGTAACACTACTACTGTGGTCTCATTTCAAACAAATTTGATTCACTAGTTTATACAATTCTTAGAGATGTCAATCTGATGAGATGGTTTGGGAATTTAAAAACGATTTTTATAGTTTTATAATACCAATTTTTGCAAAAAGGTTTTATTTGTATTTGTTTTATAGTAAAGATTTATCACTCTAAGCCCAAAAGAATAGAGGCTGTCGCCTAAGGTAACTGGAAAAATGCCCATTTGGACTAAGATCTACCAAATAAAATGTTCCATAACAATTATGCTATCTGCCAAATGTTTGTCAAACCCATCAATGATTGTTCCAGAAAACATGGAATGGTTGGCATCTCTGAATTTTAAATAAGTATGGTTCAGGAATCTAAAAACGATTTTTATAGTTTTATAATACCAATTTTTGCAAAAAGGTTTTATTTGTATTTGTTTTATAGTAAAGATTTATCACTCTAAGCCCAAAAGAATAGAGGCTGTCGCCTAGTTGTAACAAAATATAGTAGGTAACTGGAAAAATACCCATTCGGACTAAGATCTACCAAATAAAATGTTCCATAACAATTATGCTATCTGCCAAATGTTTGTCAAACCCATCAATGATTGTTCCAGAAAACATGGAATGGTTGGCATCTCTGGATTTTAAATAAGTATGGTTCAGGAATTTAAAAACGATTTTTATAGTTTTATAATACCAATTTTTGCAAAAAGGTTTTATTTGTATTTGTTTTATAGTAAAGATTTATCACTCTAAGCCCAAAAAAATAGAGGCTGTCGCCTAGTTGTAACAAAATATAGTAGGTAACTGGAAAAATACCCATTCGGACTAAGATCTACCAAATAAAATGTTCCATAACAATTATGCTATCTGCCAAATGTTTGTCAAACCCATCAACGATTGTTCCAGAAAACATGGAATGGTTGGCATCTCTGAATTTTAAATAAGTATGGTTCAGGAATTTAAAAACGATTTTTATAGTTTTATAATACCAATTTTTGCAAAAAGGTTTTATTTGTATTTGTTTTATAGTAAAGATTTATCACTCTAAGCCCAAAAGAATAGAGGCTGTCGCCTAGTTGTAACAAAATATAGTAGGTAACTGGAAAAATACCCATTCGGACTAAGATCTACCAAATAAAATGTTCCATAACAATTATGCTATCTGCCAAATGTTTGTCAAACCCATCAATGATTGTGCCAGAAAACATGGAATGGTTGGCATCTCTGAATTTTAAATAAGTATACAATGTATTAATGTCTTTTTTAATACCCAGATATTAGTTTATTTAAAAATTTGCTTAATTATCAAACTGGAACAAAATAATAGTTGGTACACCTTTGAAATGCCTTTGAACATTTTTGTAGTGAGTTGTAGCAGGTAAAGGTAGCCCCACTATATTAGGATTATGGTAATCTCACAATAATTTGAATATCGTATTAATATTTTAAAAGCATTATTTTTCTTTTATTCCATGCCTAAATTACTCCAGTTTGTAAGAATTAATGAGATCACTTATAATATTCAAATTAATAAATTATTTCTAAAACTAATTAAATTATTTACACTGGGGACAAACTACTATAATAATTCAAAAGTAAAGTGTTTTTTCTAAGAAATTCTTTCTTGGTGACATAAAAATGAGCCAAAAGTGTCTCCACAAAAGTCTGTATATCACAGCCGTAACTAAGTTTCACGTGATCAATATGTGTTACGACATTAATGTAACATTTTTTTTTCAGCTGTTATGTTTCTTATACTTTCATAATACACATAAAAACTGCTGTGGGACAATTCAGCTTTGGTTAAAAACCATAACACCAGCATATATGCTTTAGATGGGACAAAAACAAGCTGAAAATGAAGTAGGACATACTTTATTTTTAAATTTATACCTTATAAAATTTAAATACATTAACAGGAAGAGAAAAAGCATACACAAGCATTTTGTATTGAAATTACAGCTTGGATACCACAGTAACATGTTGCAGTCAGTCTGATCTCTGGACTAAGATCAAAACAAAATTATCTGCATACCCAAAGTATTTATTATTTTCTTAATTATAAGAATTAATTTTTCTTAAGAGATAGGCAATTTTAGCTGGACAATGTACAAATTTCTATTTTTATAGTCAACTTGTTATATACAATAAATTATTATCTTTTTGTTTTGCAGAACCTAAGTTAAAATATCTTATTGCTAAAATGTATATAATAATGAAAACAAAATTCAAAGTTTAACAAAGCATCAAATCTAGTGAAAGTATTTTCTGATTTACATGCAACATATGAAATATAACAAGGATGAAAATTTTAAGAGGCAAATAAATTATGTGAGAAAGACTTTACGAATGTAGCTAAAATTAAAAGTACATCTTACTGTAAATTCTGCTCCATTTTCATTCAAGGCTTTCTTAAAGGTGTCCAAGGAATTATTTTTCTCAGCCAATGCAATAATGAATTCAGCTGAAAAACATTAAAATGTATAAAAAAATTGCAATTAAATGAACTGAAGCTGTACAAAAGGGCAGCAGTATAAATTAAATACTAATTTCAGAAAGCAAATTTTTAAACTCAACCTAAATAAGTTTCATAATAAATTATTTAGTTCATAATTGGGGGGAGGGGGGAACCAGAACAAGCACTTTTGAAGAATCTGGTATTGTGTCTGATAATACTGTCAAATCAACAACTAATCTAGCCATGTAAAATTGCAATCAAACTTGAGGCAGTAAGGTTTCTAACATTTTGACATCAGGGAAGAAGCATGCATAGCCCATTTTGATTGTCAAATCAAACTTATTTTTTGCCTATGCCAAAATCATTATGTGGCAGTCTAGTGTGATAGTTAAACTGTGTTTAAAATTTCATATTTAATTAGGTTACAATTAGGATGCTTTAATAAGCACCTATAAAGGCGACTGTGATGAGAAGGCAATCGATTTTTGAAAAGGTGGGAAACTTTGTTGGGAAGAAGCCGCTGTATGAAAAAGCATGTATGCAATCACCATGGCTGGTCTTGCTGGTATCAGTCTTCTCTGGCAGACAACTTGATTTTTAAAGAATGCAATGCACTGTTAACTTTCTATATGTAGCTTTCATCAAAAGATCAAAATGAGAGATACAAGACTAAATGTCTTGAGATTGAATGATGTTTAATACATTTGTTTCATATTGCAAATACGAGTTGTTACCAAATGAATTTAATTTTTAAAATGACTTGTAAAATCTAACATCAGAAGGCCCCAGTTAATCAAACTGAACAGGTCCCCCACTAAACAGTTTTCACTGCAGTTGCTTTCAACACCTACTCATAATCTAAGAACCAGAATCCCCTGCTATGCATGAAGATACCAATTGTGGAGATGATTTGTTTATGTTACCACAAGTCCTCTAGTTCCCTGTTCTAAGTCATGTGACTCATCTGGCAACTCCCAGGTAGTAGTTGGTAGGAGTGTGCATAATAGAAAGCTGGTTTTCTCGTTCCGACGCAAGCCCATACGCAAAACTGTAAACGACTATCCTCCGCGTATGCGTTAAGGCGGAGCATACGCAGTTGCACATACGCAGAATCGTAAACCAGCCTTAACACCTTAACCACTGTACCTGTTGGTAGGCTAGGGATTATTTTAGGGGAAAACAGCTTAGTTTTAGACTAAAATCTACTATTTGAAAAAAAAACACTAAAAAAAGCACGGAAGAATTAATTTAATAAATATTTTAAAATTATTTTTCTTAAATTAATTTTTAAAAAATACAAGAATCAAATGAAATTTTTAAATTGATATTTTAAAAGTGAATGATTTTTTTCAATTTTAAATATTTAATGCTTGAAATATTTCTCAGAAATGTGATTTTTTGCTTGATTGAAAAATAAAGTATGTTTATATCTTAAACTCAAAATATGAGTTTAAGGGTTGGGTCGGTTTATCACTCTACGGTCATTTTCTGCGATACAAAGGCTAATTAAACTGGGACTTATTTGATTTTAAAGAAAATATATTTCAAATGCATGAATTGGAAAATAATGCATACATTAGGCTTAAAAATATTTTAAATTTATGAAATAAAAATTTTAGAAAAACTTATAGCTTATAATATTTTTTCAGGCAAACACCCAAGTTTTTTAAGATTAAACTTATATTTAATTTAATTTTTTTCTGAAATTCTACAAATAAATATGAGATAAATAACAAGTGGACATATTAGTTATTACCTTGCATTTTTATCCGCTCGTTTTAAGAATACACACACAAAGTATATCTTATCTAAAAAAGAGGTTTTTAAGTGTTTGTAAGCACCACAACGACACAAGGAGTTATTTTTCAATCATTTTAAGATTCTAAGTAACTATTTAAATCTATAATTACATAAAAACATTCATTGTTTTCTTTTTCTTTCAGTTTTTTAAAATTACTTTTCTGTAGTTAAATAAGTTATTCTAAATGCACACTCTATTGCTTAAAATATTTTTTTAAACTTTAGTTTTAGAATGACCTACTACTAATATGTTAAACAAATAATAAAGATGGAAAACACAAGCAAAATATCATTTATTATAAAACACATACATTACGCTTCAATATATTACATTTTGAGACAATCATATGGATAACATTAACAGTAACATGACGAACTACCAAAAAAAGTAGTTAATGTGTATGTAAACACTAGAAGATTTTAAAGAATTTTAAAGAATAAAAAGAAATATGAAGGAACATTTTTTGGACTAAACAAAACCAGTGCTCCAATGTAAATAAAATTATCTTGGTTGAAATAATAATTGCACAAATATAAACACAAATTGGACAAAACTTTAAAAAATTTAAACCTGAACATAATTGATGAATCAACGCAAAATAACGGACATTTTCGGAGTAAATACCACATAGAAAAATTAAAATATTTACATGTGAAATTTCTTGATTTGTAATAAATATGTTTCTTTTTCCTTTTTTTTTAAATCGGAATTATTTGAGAACTATTTAAAATTGAGTCCCCTTCTTTCTGCTTGCAGTATGGGTGGTCAATTTGGGGAAGTTTGTTAGAACTGTTTATAATATTGTGCGCTAAATTACTTTTCTCATCCAATGTAGGTTTTGCATATCTAATGGTTGTTTATGTTTAAATTTTTTAGTTGAAAAAAACCCAAGTTGTGTTTTAATAATTTTATTGTGTGGTACTTTGTTAGCTTTTAATTGGTTATCATGTGGGTTTGTATCAAGAGTTAAAGCATCGTAAGCGTTATTTAAATGATCTCTTGTGGCTAACAAAGAACTTTTGATCTTACAATTTTTAATCATACCACACGAAGTTGCATACATTTTCCCATTAAGTGATTTTTGATGGTTTCAAAATTATCAACATGAGAACTCAGTGATTTCAAGATAAAATTTGGTTGATGCCGTTCATTTTGATTATGCGCTGCATTTCTATCCACTCGTACGAAAAACAGTATCTTTGCCAATAGCAACGACACCTTCGGTGTTGATGAGGTCATGAAGAACCTGGATCCGAAGGGGCCTCAATTTCCAGTATGGACAGAAAAGTATACTCAAAAGAGTGCTAGTGCACGTTAAACCTCTCGTGGCCTCAAACGTCCTCAGGTTGGCGTGGTGTGGAAGTTTGTAGAGTAGGGTGCCAGCTCAGGAGTTGTCTCGTCACCTGACTGTGGTTCAAAATTATGTGGTGTTGTCCTCGGATCTTTCCCTTTGGGACTGATCTCGGACCGTTGTCAATAGCCTCCGTTGTGTTGCTCTAGTACGGACGCAAATTAAAAATACTAAGAAAAATACCCGGACCGTCACCAATAGCCAGTTGCGTTGCTCCAGTGTGACATTTTTTAAGCACCTACCTACCTACCCTGTACTCTAACCTACCCAAACCGCTGTCAATAGTTCGTTGTGTTCCTCAAGTACGACATTATAAATATACCTACCTACCAACCTTAGCATGCATCGTTATGAGAGGAATTTTCAGTGCAAGCAAATAAACAAGACGATTGAAAGAGTCATTACATCAATCCATTGGAGTTTTCATATAGAGATAAGAATAAATGTAGTTTGTCAAAATTTTCGAATAGTGTGGGCCGCCGTATCCAGTTTGGCAGAGTAACATATTACCAATCGGATTGTTGCGAGTTGGAAACTAGGTCTAAACAAAGATAGTTGTGTAAAAGAGTACTGATGCACGATGAATCCGTCCTGGTCTCAAATGTCTTCACGTTGGAATGTTGTAGAAGTTTGGAGAATGAGGTGGATGCTCAGGTGTTGACTTCGTCCTCTGAGTGGGGTTTAAAATTGCATGGTGATTCCAGGAAATCGCCAATAGTCCGTTGTGTTGCATCAGTTCGGTGTTGATTAACTACCACAACTATTACCATTTCGAACTGTACTTCGCAATATTTTTGGGGCCGTGATAGCCTGTTTGTAGGAGAAACCCCACCCCTCCCCAATCCTTGCCCTCAGCAGTCAGTCCTCCCTTTTAAGCCTTCTCCCAACCGTTTATCAATAGCACAAAATCCAAGAAATTTTTGCTACCCTGGATTACAGCCCCTATAACTCAGGATGGCAAAAATAAAAGAGGGTGGAAGACATCAAATCTGTCGTGACCCCAATTGGCATCACGCTCCCTTTTAAGCCTTCTCCCAACCGTTTATCAATAGCACAAAATCCAAAAAAATTTTGCTACCCTGGATTACAGCCCCTATAACTCAGGATGGCAAAAATGAAAGGGGGTGGAAGACGTCAAATCTGTCGTGACCCCAACTGTCATCACGTTGGCGTGGCGCAGAAGTTTGGAGAGTAGATGCCAGCTCATGTGTTGATTGCTCTTAGAATTGTAGCAAGACCATAATAATCAATGTTTGAATTTTTTACCCCACACGCCCAAATGCATCGATTTTATTTTCCATCATCTTAAATATCTTTATATCTGGCAACAGATATGTGATTATAATAAGAAACTTTTTGACTATAGATTATTTGTTAATTTTTGGATTGATTCAGTCGGTGCAGTGGTGGGTTCATGCACCCTGTGGTGTGGATGAAATTGAAAGACCAAATCTTTTAGCTAAGAAAGATGGGGGGTTTTCTTCAAAGGCCAAACTCTCTAATCCTCCTGGCGGTTGTCTTGACGAGGAATTTTATCAAAACTATTAGTAGATCTTGATAGACGAGATATCTCGCCATTAACAGAAAATTGATAACTTTGTCATGTTATCATAAAAAAGCAGCAATATCTTGATGGCGATATATCTCACCATTAACAAAATTGATCAGGTCAGGATCAAAATTGACTGATTCCTGAAATTGATAACGTTTAGGAATGAGACAAGATAACTCGTCAAATTCACTCGGAGTGTTAATAACCATCCATTCTGAACAAACTTTTAATCAAACTGCGGTTTGAAAACAAATTAAATTCGACTTGTTCAATGAAGCCAGGAGAAAGTCTTCGAAGTCTGCAATTCCAATTTTTCCTATATGTTCAGCTGTTGCTTTTTTTTTTGTCTTTTGGAAATAAACGATTCTCTCAATGACCATTTATTTACAGGGGGTTAATTGACGTTTAATCTAATTGATGTTGACCAATCAACTATCACTTTTCAATTTGGCATTTATTCCTTGAATTTCATTGGCAAAGTACGGAAATCATGTTAGTAAAACAAGTCAATAGACAGCACTTTCAGAATGCTTACCAGTATAGGTATTTTAATTAACGTCGTACTAGAACACAAAGTGCTATTGACGACGGTTCCGGATCATGCACAAACGGAAAGATCCGAGGACAATACCATGTGATTTTGTACCACAGTCAGATGACGAGGCAACACCTGAGCTGGCCCCCACTCTCCAAACTTCCACACCACTCCATACGTGAAGAATGCTTACCGGAAACACTTATCACCGCAGTAACTATGACGCCAAACTTATTTAGCTGGACAAAAAATGCCTCTCGGGAAATCTCTTGCGTGTTTCCGAAATGGAACTGAATCGACCCACGAGACTAAATTAATATGCAATTCAAAATGATGAGAACCGACAGTACAGCTATTAGCTGTCTGAAATAACATCACGCGATAAATTAAAGCAACCTTTATGCCATCATCTATAATGAGCTATGGTTATGGCATGAGGGAGAAATTTTTCTTCCTATTTCTTCGGAAGGGAAGGCTGCAAATTTCATTTTGCAGTGGTCCAAGTCCTCCCTAAAAGTTTCTGAGGGTCACGTTTACTTCAGTACTTTTTGCAACTGGAGATACCGAGGTTGAATTTGCTCTTCTAAGAACGACGTGCGAACGATAATGGTTTGATTTCCCCCCACAGCTGTACATTTAGTCTGTAAAGAACTCTCGTTCTACGATCATGGAAATGTCAGAGCTTGATTTTTGCCCGCTACTTTGAAGGTGAGTGAAGAGAGGGATTTTTACTAAACATAATTGTTCGTGGCATACTGTTCAAAAATCGCTATAATAATTATTTCTTCCGTATCAAAATATATTCTGAATAATAAAATTTCAACGCCCCCCAAAAAATCCGTCACTAAGAACAAAAAAGCTACTTGCAACTTGAGGCAGTAAAATATTTAACTAATGCTAGCAAACGAGCACGAATTATGTCTAAAGTTCCAAACTCTGCAGAAAAAAATAGTGAGCTGTCATGAAGCTAAAAGCTGATGTGTGAATTATGTTTGCTAGATCATGCTCAAGAACCAACTGATCAGTTGAACTGGACTATATGCTTACATCTGTATGAGGCTTAGGAAGGAAGGTTTGGTGTTGTTGATACCTATTTGCGAATTACGAATACCATTAACCAATGAGATACATAGATCATTAAACGTTGAGACAATCATGCATAATCCAGGTAACATACTGTGCCTTACTAATGCTAAGCATGCGACAGTAAATTCGACATAACTGAAAAAATTATTCATATATTGAGTCAAAATTTTACATGAAGGTTGGAAATTTGATTATAGATTCCTAATTAAAAATAATAGGAAACAAATATATTTAGGTATATTTTTAATGATTTATATATGGGTACGACGCGCATTTCGTACATTCAAAACAAATTTTGTAAGCTATACAAACAAACGAAACTTATCTTAATATGGCATGTGACTACCCATGGCTTTCTTAGAAGCTCCACAGCTTCATTCCATACCTTCAGTCAGGTGTTAAAGTGTACTAGAGGGCTGTCATACCTCTCATAGAGCAGTTTCCGGCCTTTTGAGAGTAATTGAAAGAGGTACACGGGCAGAGAAAACACCAAGTCCCAAAGATTTACGATGGAGTTGACGTCGGGTGAATATGATGGTTATTCCTTACGAGTAAGGCTTTCACTCTCAAAGTACTCCTCCACCACATTTGCAATATGTGAACGTCATTATCTTCCACAAGAAAGAATGCTGTACAAACTGCTGCAGCGGACAGTCTCATAATGGGATCAAAGACTTGATCTTGATACCTTTCAGCCTTCACAGTACATCTGGTGTAGACGTGTAGGTCTATGCAATAGCTCAAAGAAAATCCAGCTCACACCATTATATTGGCAGCACTGGAGGCATGGTGTTCAATGATATTATTTGGCTTGTCTCTTGTTCTCTCCAGATCCTTACACGCCTATTACCTAAATCCAGGGGCGATCTTGACTCACCCGTGAGCAGCACATTGGACCATACCGCTTCTCTCCAATTCGTATGCACCTCAGACCTCACCACTTCAACCACGCTCTTCTGGTTTTGGGGACACAAATGCGTGGTACGCGGGCATGCAGTCTTCTTCCCTATATAGCTTTCGGCGCGCAGTAGTGGCAGATATTGACCTCACAATTGTTGTAGTAACCATTAGGGATGCGACATCGACAGCAAAACATCGATGTTCAAAATTAAAACATCGATATTGATAATACATCGCCCCAAAAACATCGATGTTTTTAAAATTCAGTGTATTTAAACTTTTTTCCTCATTTTTTAAAACTGGTTTAGCACCTAGTGAAGCTACATCGATAGCAAAACATCGATATTTCGAAACTTTGATGTTCAAAATTAAAACATTGATGTTGATAATACATCGCCCCCAAAAACATCGATGTTTTTAAAATTCAGTGTATTTAAACTTTTTTCCCCATTTCTTAAAACTGGTTTAGCAATTAGTGATGCGACATCGGCTCCAATACATCGATGTTTTTTTATAAAACATCAATGTTTTGAAAACATTGACATCGATGTCGCATCCCTACTTTTCAGACCCTTCACCCTTGGTGATTTTGGTGTAAAAGTATGTTCAATTTGCTGATTATAAAAATTATGCTACTTGGTTCTTTTTAAAATTTTTATAACGGTAATTTTTTCATTTAAAAAAAAAACATTGACAGTGAAAAAACATCGACAAGTATAAACATCGATGTTACAAAAACATCGACCCCAATAAATCAATGTTAAATACATCGATGTTTTTTTTAAAAACTTCGATGTTTTGACTAGTAACCATAGCTGATCACTAGTAACCATAGCTCTTAGAGTTCAAGCGATCGCTCGTCTATTACGCTTAACTAATAAAAACATATACTTATCATCAGATGATGTGGTAACCCTTGGACGACCAGGAACAGGTCTCCGAACAGTTGACATACTGATTTGAAATTGTTTCCAAAGACGAGAAACCAGTGCTTATCACCAAAATAATAAACGTTTGTAATAGACTGTCTTGCTTCAAGTCGCCCCACATTACGCTAGCGTTTAGAATCAACCAGTGGTATCTTCTTTGAGCCATAACTGACTTTATCTAATCCACAAATAACCAAAATAGTCTTTTTAAAATTTTCTATTTACATTCAAACTCTTATCCATTGAAAGGCTTCACAAAGGAGTCGTATTCAACCAACGCCCAGTTGGAATATTTCTGAAGAGTAAATTTTGACTTGGCCCATCACATATTTGAATATTACCCTCTACGAAAGCAGTGAGTTTCACACAATGGAATTCAATCTTGCATTTCGAAGCTTAGAATTTGCATCGCGGGTTTAACTTTTGGAAGCAGTATAGTTTAATATATGCAATGCCCACTACTATAATGTTGCTCTAGTCCGGAGCTCCAGTTCAACTCTAAAGGGCTTCCGCCTTCAAAATCATATATGGCTATCGCCATAGATAATTATTTGTATCGCCATCATTCTGCTATGGCTTCCGATATCGAACGATAAACTTGGACCGAGAAACTTAAAGACTCCGATTGTGGAAGAGTATTGCTTGTTATTAAGCTTCCCCCTCCTTCGACGAGTAGTCATCCAAAACCAAGTGACTCAAAGGTCAATTAAGAATGTGACATCGATGTTGATGTTTTTTAAAAAAACATCGATGTTTTTAACATCGATGTATTGGAGTCGATGTTTTTGTATCATCAATGTTTATATTTGTCGATGTTTTTACTTCGTCGATGTTTTATTTTTATATGAAAAAAGTACCGTTATAAATATTTAAAAAATAACCAAGTAGCATAATTTTTATAATCAGCAAATTGATTATACTTTTAGACCAAAGTGGCCAAGGATGAAGGGTCTGAAAAGTAGGGATGCGACATCGATGTAGTATCACTAGTTGCTAAACCAATTTTAAGAAATGGGGGAAAAAAAGTTTAAATACACTGAATTTTGAAAACATCGATGTTTTGCTATTGATGTAGCATCACTAGCTGCTAAACCAGTTTTAGGAAATTAGGAAAAAAAGTTTAGATACACTGAATTTTAAAAACATCGATGTTTTGCTGTCGATTTAACATCACTAGTTGCTGAGCCAGTTCTAAGAAATGGGTGAAAAGTTTAAATACACTGAGTTTTAAAAACATCGATGTTTTGCTGTCGATTTAACATCACTAGTTGCTGAGCCATTCTAAGAAATGGGTGAAAAGTTTAAATACACTGAATTTTAAAAACATCGATGTTTTGCTGTCGATTTAACTGTCGATCACTAGTTGCTGAGCCATTCTAAGAAATGGGTGAAAAGTTTAAATACACTGAATTTTAAAAACATCAATGTTTTGCTATCGATTTAACATCACTAGTTGCTGAGCCATTCTAAGAAATGGGTGAAAAGTTTAAATACACTGAATTTTAAAAACTTCGATGTTTTGCTGTCGATTTAACATCACTAGTTGCTGAGCCATTCTAAGAAATGGGTGAAAAGTTTAAATACACTGAATTTTAAAAACATCGATGTTTTGCTGTCGATTTAACATCACTAGTTGCTGAGCCATTCTAAGAAATGGGTGAAAAGTTTAAATACACTGAATTTTAAAAACATCGATGTTTTGCTGTCGATTTAACATCACTAGTTGCTGAGCCATTCTAAGAAATGGGTGAAAAGTTTAAATACACTGAATTTTAAAAACATCGATGTTTTGCTGTCGATTTAACATCACTAGTTGCTGAGCCATTCTAAGAAATGGGTGAAAAGTTTAAATACACTGAATTTTAAAAACATCGATGTTTTGCTGTCGATTTAACATCACTAGTTGCTGAGCCAGTTCTAAGAAATGGGTGAAAAGTTTAAATACACTGAATTTTTAAAACATCGATGTTTTGCTGTCGATTTAACATCACTAGTTGCTGAGCCATTCTAAGAAATGGGTGAAAAGTTTAAATACACTGAATTTTAAAAACATCGATGTTTTGCTGTCGATTTAACATCACTAGTTGCTGAGCCAGTTCTAAGAAATGGGTGAAAAGTTTAAATACACTGAATTTTTAAAACATCGATGTTTTGCTGTCGATTTAACATCACTAGTTGCTGAGCCAGTTCTAAGAAATGGGTGAAAAGTTTAAATACACTGAATTTTAAAAACATCGATGTTTTGCTGTCGATTTAACATCACTAGTTGCTGAGCCAGTTCTAAGAAATGGGTGAAAAGTTTAAATACACTGAGTTTTAAAAACATCGATGTTTTGCTGTCGATGTCGCATCACTAATGTCAACTAGACATTGTAGGACAACACTATCATAGTGACTTAGATGTGGCACACGAAGGACTTTCATAACGTATTTCTCTCCTAAATCTTCTTACTCCTAAAGATCTTGGATGATTCTCAAAGCCAATCCAGCTTACATCCACCTCTGCCTTCTCATGGGTTGCAATTTTGGAAAATGGATCCTCCATATCGTGGCCTAATGTTATTATGTACAATCACTCAACTTAAGCCAAAACTTCCCTGAAGTAATTCAATCTTAGATTTATTATTGATATATTTGGAGGTGCGTAATAGTAATGCAGCGTAATATTCATAACTGTTAATGCCAAGATTGGATAGATAGCAAAAAAGTAATGCTTAGCTTTAGGCAACCATATAACTCAACTAGATGCGCCTTTAAAATACAAATTCGTCTTTAACCCAAGTTTGTTGGCATGGTGTGGAAGTTTCGTGAGTGGGGTACCAGTTCAGGTGTTGACCTCGGTCGCTCCCTTCGGGATGAATCCCGGATCGTCGCCACTAGCCCGTCATGTTGCTCTATTATACATTAACTCAGATACAGTAGAACTCCAACTATTCGGATCAATTGGGACCAGACCCCATCCGGGTAACTGAATATCCGGATAATTCACAAAATAAAGGTTATTTCTTAGGAATTTTTTTTAAAGTTTTAGTATGTAATGTAATTTAATGATTATGAGAGCAATTTTGTTTACTTTTTGTACTTACAAAAGGTATTAAAATGTATCATTGCTTGAACGTTACGCAGATTCAGACAATATGTGTTGGGACCTACTGATCATATTATCTTAACTCAGGGCCCGAAATACCCGGGTGCACAGGTGCACTATGTACATGTAAATAAAATTGTGCACCTAATTTATTCCCGCCAGAAGCACGCAGTGCACCTAATCTATAGATATATTTCTCTTACGTGGCACGCAAAAAAGACGTTATTTGTTACCGCGTTTTGGCAACATTGTGCGATTGTTTGTTTACTAGGAGCCTCGCGAGTCATTTGAATCTATAGCGTTATCGGATGAAATTTTATTGAAAAAAATGAATTTTAGACGAGCTGTTGCGGTTTGGGAACAGGTACACTCTACGTTTATAAGCAATGGCAACGGCCAAGGCGATTGTTTTGGCTAACTTCTAAAGTCGCCAAGGAAAGAATATTTTCTAACTCTTTTTCGATCACAAATTTTTTTCTTTTTACAACATACTTTTTGAGCACATTTCAGAACGTTTTAAAAAGCATATTTTTAAAAAATTTCACAAAAAGTAGTAAGCTTAAGCACATATCAAAACACATTTGTGAACCAGCAGAGAAACTAAGCTACGAATGTTGGGTGAGAATACCCTGAAACTTATCAATTACACTAAATACAGTGGGCATGTTGAAAAAGAAAAAGATTTACAAAAGAAAAAAAAGCAAGAAATAATACAACCTGATAACGTCAGAATTCTTTCGTAAAAAAATAATGAAAACGAAAATGGTCAAAAAAACAAAACTATTAATCATATCGTGAAAAAACTATTAGAATAAAATAAAAATTCCACAACTATCAAAATACAAATAAATAGACCAATGGTATCACAGAAAACGATTTAAAAGGACCAATGCAATCAAAGGATATTTTAAAAACAAAATAACCAATGGGAGGAAAGAAAAAATTTCAAACGAATCAATGAAATCAAACGATTTTAACGGATTTTGGAAGAACTTTCTAGAATATTCAAAATGAAAATTGAAAGTTTCCGTTTGCCGAAGTTACCATGAAAACCACAACAGCAATAACGAAAGATAGGTTGACTTAATTTATCGTAATTTGCTACTAGAAGTGCGCCAAAAAAAAAAATCGCCAAGCCGTTGCCATCAGTCATAAACGTAGAGTGTAGCTGTACCGCGGTTTGTAATAGAAATCTAAGAAAGCGGAGGATCTTTTCAGGGCTATTTAAAAAACGGTCCTTTTCAAGGCTAACAATTATAGTACAACAAGACGCGTGCACTACAACTTTCGACAACAAACTCAGTCAAAAAGTGTATGGGTGGCTCGAGTACTGGGGAAATGTACACACAAACAACATGCTGGGTATTCAATTTCCAAAGCAGCGCTCACATTGCGAGTAAAAATTTGCTCAAAGTTTTCATTTAAATTCTGATTCCAGAGGTACTGTATATATCTTTTATGTAATACAACAAATTTAGATTTGAAAAATATTTTTTTGGAATATATTTTGTAATCAATCCTTTTTGCTAGGACACGTGTCTTCATTGATACGAGCGAAGCGAGCATAGGTTCGCGCAGCGAACCAATGAGAATTGCGAAGCAATTTTCCGGGGGTTGGCGAGCGTTAGCGAGAAGGGGGCAGGCCCCCTAGTCTATATATATAATTCTCTTACGTGGCACGCAAAAAAGACGTTATTTGTTAACGCGTTTTGGCACCATTATACGATTGTTTTACCACAGGGCCTCGCGCATCCATTGAATTTATAAACGTTATCGGATAAAATTTTATTGAAAAAAAAAAAAGGAATTTTAGTTGAGCTGTTGCAGTTTATAATAGAAATCAAAGTATAAGATTAGGATCTTTTCAGGGCCATTTTAAAACGGTCCTTTTCAGAGCCAGCAATTATAGTTCAACAAGATGCTTGCACTACAACTTTCGGCAACAAACTCAATGAAAAAGTGTGGGTGGTTCGAGTGCTGGGGAAATGTACACAAACAACATGATGGGTATTCAATTTTCAAAGCAGCGCTCACATTTCGAGTCCAAATTTGCTCAAAGTTTTCATTTGAATTTTGATTTTAGAGGTACTGTATATATGTTTTCTGTGATACAGCAATTTTAGATTTGAAAAACATTTTTTTGGAACATATTATTTTGTAAACAATCACTTCTGCTAGGACACATGTCTTCATTGATGCGAGCGAAGCGAACATAGGTTAGCGCAGCGAAACAATGAGGATTGCGATGCAATCCTCCGGGGGTTGGCGAGCGTTAGCGAGCAGGGGGCAAGCCCCCTAGTGTTAAAAAAAAGGAGGGGAAACTTGTTTTTATGTTATTTTGATGTTTGAACTAAATATTAGTGTCGACCTCTCTCGCTCTAAAGGAACATAATTAAAATTCCTAAATACCCACTATGCTAAAACAAAATCGCTGGGTCGTAACGGGTTTATATAGGTCACTGCTACCAGAACTTTCCGATGATCGAAACTTTTTCCAGATGGTTCTGTTGAAGCGACTGTCGCGACAGCCGAAGTGAGAACAGATCACTTGAACACCCGAACAATAGGCATCCTCCCGCATTTCTGTAAACACTTCGTGTTTCAATAAAGTGTAAAGCCGTAGGAATTCTTGAGAATTGTCTAGCCACTGCATATCGCAAACAAATATTTTCATTATTTATCTTTAAACTCAGATTTTATCTGCTTAAAATATAGTGTACTCGTTTATTTTTTATGTGTTTTTTGCCCACCAATGTCTGATGATGACTGAATATTTGTAAGTAATATTTTCGCAGATACAAAAAAAAATTGTTTAAATATTGTTATTTACTATCTACTATTAACCTATCTAAACATACCCAACTAATAAAGTAGTTTATATTAAGTTAATGCTCTTACATTACATTTTTTAAGTGTGCACCTGAGCCGCGGTAGCTCAGTCAGTAAATCGTCGGGTTCGCATCAGAAGGGTTGTGGGTTCTGCCCTCAGCGGAGCCTGCAATTCTGATGGTTGCGAAATCGGCGCTTGCACCTGGCTAAAGACCGTCGTGTTCGCTAATGGTGGCTGGGGCACGTTAAATAGGTCGTAGTCACGAAGTCCAACCTGTTCCCATACCAAATCAATACCTCTGAAGAGGTACCAGATCAGGGGGTTATTGGGATCTAAATTACGATATGTGTGAGTGAATGGATGTGTGAAAGGGACCTTCCTGTAAAACGGATGTGTCATGCATGAAGAAGTCCAACCCTCCGGGGCAACGGCACCCCCAATTGGGCAATATATTGCCCGCACGACAACAAATGTGCACCTAAAATATAATCTGAGCACCTAATTTAAAAACTTAGGTGCACAAAGTGCACCTGTATTAAAAAATCTATTTCGAGGCCTGTTCTAACTGGATGTCGGTCTCAGTAAGAAGCGTGGGTTAGGGGAAAGGAGTATATATCTCTAAGGATATCCATTGAGCATGACAAACACAATTAACCAAATTGTAATGAGAATCGATTCGAGGTTTTTGCTTCAGTTTTTTATTTATCGTTTTTTCGCGCTGAATTTAACTTTATTTAGCCGACTAACCGGTCTAATAGTCAAGGTGTTGGCCTCTGGTTCGGAAGGTTCCTGGTTTGAATCCGGGTCCGGGCATGGATGTAAAATTGTGCTGCCCTTTGTTAGGGACAATTATGGTCCACCCACTGGGTGCCCCTTCACAAGTGACCATCACTTCTGGCCTTGTATAAGGCTACAATGATTTCGGTCAATTCTGTACTGTATTGTATTTCTGCATTGTATTATGTATTGTATTTGTCTGTGCAATCTGTACCCAGCCTTGCCATTGGAAATAAAAAAAAAATTTAACCTTATTAAACCTTATTAAAAATTTAACCTTATTATTAACTAGGGGTTTCAATGGACACTACAGCACTGGTAAATAGTAAGCTTACAGTATCAACGTAAACGTCCGCTCTAGTATTGTTGATTGTCCATAGAACTGCCTTATAGATCGCAAGATGTTCTGTCCGGTGCATTCCTACCTGGGTGTATATCTCTCTACTGTGTCAATAAAACTTTCTTTGTGCGTGTGTCTATTACTTGATGTTGTATGTCGCGTCTGGCTCATTTTGGCCAAATGTAGCCCTTGCGCCATTAAACCCCGAACCAACCATCACAAAAAATTCGGATTGAAGGTAAGGTAATTTTAATTAACGTCGTACCAGAGAAACACAACGGGCCACTGACGGCGTTCCGGGATCAATCCCCCACGGAAAAGATTCGAGGACAACACCACGTAATTTTGATTGGTAATTGGTAATTTTAGTTAACGTCGTACTAGAGCAACACAACGGGCTATTGACGACGGTCCGGGATCAGTCCCTTAAGGTAGTGGTAATGGTAATTTTAGTTAACGTCGTACTAGAGCAACACAACGGGCTATTGACGACGGTCCGGGATCAGTCCCTTAAGGGAAAGATCCGAGAACAACACCTCGTAATTTTGAACCACGGTCAGATGACGAAGCAACACCTGAACTGGCACCCCACTCTCCAAACTTCCACGCCAACCCAACGTGAGGACTTTCGGCCACGACAGATTTAAGGTGCACCAGCCGCCTCTACACCATACGTTTACAAATATCCATGCCCGGACCCGGATTCTAACCGAGAACCTTCCGATCTAGAGGCTAACACCTTAACCACTATGCCGGTTGGTCGGCGGTGTTGTCCTCGAATCTTTCCCTTAAGGGATTGATCAAGGACCGTCGTCAATAGCCCGTTGTACTAGTACGACGTTAATTAATAATTACCAACCGGGCAATGGTAATTGGTAATTATTAATTAACGTCGTTCTAGAGCAACACAACGGGCTATAACTTGACTACCGTCGGGCGGTTTGAAGAGTAATCGATTACACCACTGACTTGGTTGAATAAACCAACCAAAGATCGCCGTTTTTGTAGGGTCACATTAAATCCGTCATACCTGAGCTGGCATCCCACTCTTCAAACTACCACGCCGATCCAACAAGAGGACTTTCGGCCACGACAGATTTAAGGTGCACCAGTCGCCTCTACACCATACGCCTACAAATAGCCATACACTGACGCGGATTCGAACCAGGAACCTTCCGATCTAGAGGCAAACACCTTAACTGCCATATCGGTTGGTCGGCTCGAATTGAAGAATTTAATTTACTAGGGGGCCTGCCCCCTGCTCGCTAACGCTCGCCAACCCCCGGAGGATTGCTTCGCATTCCTAATTGGTTCGCTGCGCGAACCTATGCTCGCTTCGCTCGCCTCAATGAAGACATGTGTCCAAGCAGAAGAGATTGTTTACAAAATATGTTACCAAAAAAATATTTTAAAAATCTAAATTTGCTGTATACAGAAAAAATATATACAGTATCTCTAAAATCAGAATTCAAATGAAAACTTTGTGCAAATTTTGACTCGAAATGTGAGCGTTGCTTTGGAAATTAAATACCCTGCATGTTGTTTGTGTGTACATTTTCCCAGCACTCAAACGACCCACGCTTTTTCATTTAGTTTGTTGCCGAAAGTTGTAGTGCAAGCGTCTTGTTGAACTATAATTGCTGGCCCTGAAAAGGACCGTTTTTTAAATGGCCCTGAAAAGATCCTCCGCTTTCTTTGATTTTTATTATAAACTAACTGCAACAGCTCACTAAAATTTCCTTTTTTTTTTTAATAATAAAATTTCATCCGATAACGCTATAAATTCAATCGATGCGCGAGATTTCGCGATAAACAAACAATCGTACAGTGTTGCCAAAACGCGATTACAAATAACGTCTTTTTTGCGTGCCACGTAAGAGAATTATATATATAGATTGCAGAAAATCATCGGTTATTTATTCCACCAAAAATACTCACGGAGGATGCAACTTTGCTTTCAATCGGACCCATCCGTATAAATGTCAAAATGAAAGTTGTTACCGAATCAAAAATGCTCTTGTGCGTAAAGCCAATCTGCAATAAGCCACTTGTGAGCTATCCGGAAGGCTTGTTTTTGAGATTTCGCGTGAACGCAAGCTTTTAACGAGTCCTCAGCATGACGCGCCCAATACTCAGTATTGATTCGTATCTCCTCCTCCCCCTGTATCGTGCAACGTCCGAAAACAAAGAGAAGTGAAGGAGAAAAGAAAGAATCCCTGATGTTCCCACAGTGATGTCTTCCATTTTATTCGACATTCGAATGCGATGGTGGATCAGAGCAAACGTCCGAGATTGGATTGTGCTTTATGAAAAGAAACCCACTTAATGAAGCCGCATTCAATAATAGAGACGTAGGACGTCTTTGTTTTGTACTCTAAATACCTTTCAAAGAACACAAAATAAGATCAACCCATGTGTTCATACTTTAATAAATTTGCTTAATGGCCAGCTATTTGAAAGGTAGGAATGTGCCCGTTTCTGGAAAGTACTCCATGAATATGAAAAGTAGCAGCAGGTTGTAAAGAGATATACTGCAAATATTTTCTTTCAGGTGAGTTAAGCTTTGTTTATTTTTGCACGGTATACACGGTAATGATGTATATAAAAAAACCAAGTACCATTGACCCTCTCATTCTGCACATACATTAAATCCGTAGGTTGGTGAATTTCGGTGATTGAATCGATTTGAAGTGCACGAGACCATAGCGCTGCCCCATAATACTCGATCTAATTTAATCATGCGTTCTCGCCTCCTCAATGTAGCGAATCAGAAGGCGTGGATTGTAAAAACTGATATACATATAAGATAAATATCTATTCCTGTTTGGTTGGAGCTATCCGAAGGGCCGCAAGTAATACAATAGCATCAAAACAATTACGGCCGACCAACCGGTATAGTGGTTAAGGTGTTAGCCTCTAGATGGGAAGGTTCCTGGTTCGAATCCGGGTTCGGGCATGGATGTTTGTAAACGTATGGTGTAGAGGCGGCTGGTGCACCTTAAATCTGTCGTGGCCGAAAGTCCTCACGTTGGGTTGGCGTGGAAGTTTGGAGAGTGGGGTGCCAGCTCAGGTGTTGCTTCGTCATCTGACCGTGGTTCAAAATTACGAGGTGTTGTCCTCGGATCTTTCCCTGAAGGGACTGATCCCGGACCGTCGTCAATAGCCCGTTGTGTTGCTCTAGTACGACGTTAACTAAAATTACCAATTACCAAAACAATTACGAATCTCCGCTGCTGAACACTGCATACAAGGTGTGTCTCAAAGCTTTCTGTACAAACTTTTAGGGAGCACACAATTACAACCAAAATGAATGCATGCGCTTCCTGAGTGTGCTAGCAGGCACACTACAAGAGTGACATTTTCGTTTGCCGTAACATTATATTAAGTTACAGTTTCACAGTAGGTGTGATCACCAACAGTAATGCTCATTTTATTACGTCGAAGCACGGATCGACGTACATGCTCAACTCGTTGCCGTACATCACATTTCCGTAAGCTGTACACTTGCATGTCAGCCTTCATGAAACGATACATGTTATCCACATAAGATCAGCGTCTAAAATGACGATGGGTCACATTTGGCCAACTGCTAAGGTGTTGAACAGTAACCTCTAACAAATCCATGTGTCGTTTGCAGGCCATCCAACGTGAATAGGGTTTAATTTTGTTTGCAACCTCTTCGTAGAGTTTGTGCAGGAAGTTTAGAAACATCCGGTATAAGACATAAAATATAATCACTTCATATTTGCATCTAACCCAAATTCCCTTTCAGACAGACATCTGTCGTCACATTTATCAAACAACCATCGGCCTCGGAGCAGGATTCGAACCACGTTTTTCCTGGTCAGCCATGTAAAGCGGAATAAGTACTGGAATAATGAAAGTAAAATTGCACATTCGATCATCACTTGACAGTCAAGAAATCACTCAGTTCGTTTATAGGTAATTGGTAATTGGTAATTTTTAGTTAACGTCGTACTAGAGCAACACAACGGGCTATTGACGACGGTCCGGAACCAGTCCCTTAAGGAAAAGATTCGAGGACAACACCTCGTAATTTTGAACCACGGTCAGATGACGAAGCAACACCTGAGCTGGCACCCCACTCTCCAAACTTCCACGCCAACCCTACGTGAGGACTTTCGGCCACGACAGATTTAAGGTGCACCAGCCGCCTCTACACCATACGTTTACAAACAACCATGCCCGGACCCGGATTCGAACCAGGAACCTTCCGATCTAGAGGCTAACACCTTAACCACTATACCGGTTGGTCGGCTCGTTTATAGGAGGATTGGTAATTGGTAATTTTAGTTAACGTCAGTACTAGAGCAACACAACGGGCTATTGACGACGGTCCGGAATCAGTCCCTTAAGGGAAAGATTCGAGGACAACACCTCGTAATTTTGAACCACGGTCAGATGACGAAGCAACACCTGAGCTGGCACCCCACTCTCCAAACTTCCACGCCAACCCTACGTGAGGACTTTCGGCCACGACAGATTTAAGGTGCACCAGCCGCCTCTACACCATACGTTTACAAACAACCATGCCCGGACCCGGATTCGAACCAGGAACCTTCCGATCTAGAGGCTAACACCTTAACCACTATACCGGTTGGTCGGCTCGTTTATAGGAGGATTGGTAATTGGTAATTTTAGTTAACGTCAGTACTAGAGCAACACAACGGGCTATTGACGACGGTCCGGAATCAGTCCCTTAAGGGAAAGATTCGAGGACAACACCTCGTAATTTTGAACCACGGTCAGATGACGAAGCAACACCTGAGCTGGCACCCCACTCTCCAAACTTCCACGCCAACCCAACGTGAGGACTTTCGGCCACGACAGATTTAAGGTGCACCAGCCGCCTCTACACCATACGTTTACAAACATCCATGCCCGGACCCGGATTCGAACCAGGAACCTTCCGCTCTAGAGGCTAACACCTTAACCACTATACCGGTTGGTCGGCCCGTTTATAGGAGGAATCTATGGAAATGTAAAAAAGTTACAATGTAGTGTGCAGCCGGCTTTTTAAGAGATTAAAAACTACAAATATATGTTTATTTGCAATATAATAATAAAACTGTACATCACAAACGTGCAATGCACGTTTTTCGCTTTGTCCCTTTTTCATTCACGTTGGGTTGGCGTGGAAGTTTGGAGAGTGGGGTGCCAGCTCAGGTGTTGCTTCGGCATCTGACTGTGGCTCAAAATTACGAGGTGTTGTCCTCGGATCTTTCCCTTAAGGGACTGATCCCGGACCGTCGTCAATAGCCCGTTGTGTTGCTCTTATACGACGTTAACTAAAATTACCATTACCCTTTTTCATTTCGTGTCAGATTTTGACAATTTCTTGTGACATTTTAATCGTTTTACTAAATAAGAGCTCAACAGAAATTATTTTAGTATGTGAAAATATTCTAAAATAAGCTTCAAGTTAACTAAAACGAAAAATGATAAACGATACAGTTCAGTTGCAGCTATTTTTGTAGTTTATTTTCCGGCATATGTTGTAGGGTAACGGGAATATCGGTCAATCTAGTGTTAAACATCGAGTACTTGAAATGCATATTTCAAGACGGAGACCCCTCCTTTGTTCGCGTATTGGGGTCAGCCATCTGACCTGTATTGGGGCGAGATCTGCGAGAATGTGAGTAGAATCGATTTCATAAACGCATAACACAATTATGATGTTATTGTATGTATTAAGTCAAGGAATTTTTTGTTTTCTGTATCCCAGTAACTGTGTTTTAAATACAGTTACAGATCACGAACTATCACGTACTAACGTTGTGAATAATACTGTGAATTCTCTCGACATAAATATAATATATAACAAAAGAATCGACGCACCACGAAGGTGTTCGATTGCGATAAAAATTGGGTGAATGTGAAGAACATACATAGAAAAACAAACGATTAAAATTTCAGAACAAGTGAATGATTTATTTCAGAGTTTTACCGTTACAGACAAAGGTAATGGTAATAATTGGTAATTTGTAGTTAACATCCTACTAGAGCAACACAACGGGCTATTGACGACGGTCCGGGATCAGTCTCTTAAGGGAAAGATCCGAGGACAACACCTCGTAATTTTGAACCACGGTCAGGTGACGAAGCAACACCTGAGCTGGCACCCCACTCTCCCAACTTCCACGCCAACCCAACGTGAGGACTTTCGGCCACGACAGATTTAAGGTGCACCTGCCGCCTCTACACCATACGTTTACAAACATCCATGCCCGGACCCGGATTCTAACCGGGAACCTTCCGATCTAGAGGCTAACACCTTAACCACTATACCGGTTGGTCGGCACTGTTACAGACAAAGGAAGTCAATAAGGCGTTGGTCCACCTCTGGCCTGGATGCAAGCTGTCACCCGGCGTGGCATAGACTGAAAAGTTTCCCGGGTGGTGCTCTGCGGTATTTCTTGCCAAATTGTCTCCAACTGTCGGTCTAAATCAACATTCGGATGGTTGCAATCGCCTTCCCATAACGACCCAAATGTGCTCTATGGGAGAGAGATCAAGAGACCTAGCTGGCCAAGAAAGTGTTGGGAAAGCTTGAAGACAATTCATAGCAACACGTGTAGTGTGCGGCCAGGCATTATCTTGTTGAAAAGTAAGTCCGGGGTGTCGCAAAAGGAACGATAACACAACCGGTCGTAGAATGTCGTCTACGTACCACTGTGCTGTAAGTGTGCCAGAAATGACTACCAAAGGGGTCCGGCTATCAAAGAAGATGGAACCCCAGACCCTAACGCCCTGTTGTGGGATAGGACGTTTCCAGAAGAGTTTGCGGTTGTCGTCAGGACACAGTTGGAAACCGGACTCGTCACTTAAGACTATACGTCCCCAGTCAACGCCATTACAAGTTGATCGAGCCTGGCACCATTAAAATTCTGCACCTTCATGGTGCGCCGATTTTTTGTTATAGAGTGTAGGTTCATTTTGTGGTTTTATCCTATGAAAAGTTTGAATTTTTATTGAACTTCGTATCTATCACCAGAACTTTGAAGTTAAGTTTGGATTTAAACATGATGCTAGAACGATAAATCTAAATGATAATACACTAGCGCCTCAGCTTACAGCGTAAGTGTCCGACAAGTTGACTCTGATTGGCTCCTCATATATATGTTGTATGGTTGTTGTTAGTAGTATTTCTCGCCAACTTATAATAAGGGGAGGCAAAAATGAACTCTTCTTTTAAAGAGCTCTTCTTGGTGAAGCAACGATGGCCAAATGGCTAAAGTCACTTACCATCAGCTTGGCGTTAGCGGCGGGGGATGACTTCCCGAGTTCGAACCCAACTGGCGGAAATATTTTTAGATCATCCAAATTATTTAAAAAAAATTCCAATTTAATTCCTTTTCATTCAAATTTACTTTTCCTAATTTTTAATACCCTTTTTTTATTTTTCCAAACTTCCGTTGATTTTACATAAATAATCTAAAAACCACTCCTGAACTCACTACCAGCTGATATTTTTCCGCCCCTCCGCCGTCCCCTTTGCATTAGGATGATGGTGTCGTATCCATCCCTGGTTTAGGACCATTCTGATGTAACAAAAAGCATACATAAAACACTAACTTATATAATTATTAACTTATATAATAAAAGGATACAATTTTCGGTTCAAAATGTTAAAACCTTTCGAAAACCGTTCCTATCAGTCAAAGAGATCTGCGCCAAAACGTAGATAAATAGCCAAATGAAACACCTTTACGTCTCAGGCACATGATCATACCAGCCAATCAGAGTCAACTTGTCGGACACTTACGCTGTACGCTGAGGCGCTTGTGATAATACATATCGAAACCTTGGAAAAGAGTATGTGTGACAGTTTTTTGGTCAAATATATGTAAAAACAGAACTACCCATAGAAAAAATATTGCAGGTTAAGAATTATTCTTTTCTTGATTTACAATAGATGATTATTGCATTGGATTTACTTTAAAATTGTGGGTTGACTTTTGACGTTGACTCACCGATGTCACTTATTCTTGTGGAATGATTATGAAACAGGTCATCTGCAACACATGAATTGGACAAGTTTTCAGTTTTGCTCAACGGTCACTTTTTGCTACACAAGGGCTAATTAAAGTGTGATATGCAATGTTTTCTGTTAAATGAACATGCAAAGTTGCGTCATTCCAGAATCCAATTATAAGTGATTCATTCCCCCAGGTAACTCCGCCCCCTCTATACTTAGTTTTGTAGAAAAAGCCGCTCAGAAGTGTATGTGAAAGTTCTGATTTTAACTTGACAAAAGGTTAAGGCAAAATCTTGTTATGCGATTGGAAAAATAGCGGCCTAATCACTTATCGCGACGTATTTTAAGTATGCTTTGTTAACAAAAATGCATTTCATAACTTCATGTTTTGTTATTGAAAGACATACCACTGACACTTTGCTTGTTATGACCTTTTCAACTTTGCCAGGTGTCCCAATGAGCTATCCGTCACCAATGACTTATGAGTGGGACTTCAGCCGGCATGACGAGGACGACTGGATTAAACCACCAAAGCGAGTCCCTACGACAACGAAGTGGCAATGCGGCAACCCCAAGAAACGCAAGAAGCTAGTCCAAGAATTCACAAAAGTATCCGGCGTACACGGAACCGCCTACTTGTGCTCGAGCAAAGGGGTCTCCAAGTGTACTCAAATCTTCTACAGGTCAGTTTCAGTTCAAAACTTACTTCTTGGAAAATAACAGTTCCACGAAGACGACATGTCTTCTTGGCACTAACTTTGAACCTATCCCTACTAGACCAAGAGATAGACCACTTTTATATTTACCCCAAATTTACCATAAACTTTGACGTATGCTTAAGAATGCCCATAACCCACAGTCTTCAAAAAGGTATTTCTTAAGGTTGGCGAGTGGTGGGGGGCCGAGTAATGACGTCATCAATATGGCTGCCGCGCAAACGTGTGACACTTTACTTAAACGAACCTAGCTCCTCAACGAAGCGTCGTAGAGTATTGTACTTTTTTTTTAAATTGCTTGTAATTAAATAACCATTTAAAATGTATCATCATGTAATACATCAGAGAGGTCACTTATTTAGTTCATAAGTGTAATAGTTTTCCTAATATTTCGCCCCAAACGTACATTTTACGAGATTTTCTGTTTCATAGTGAATGTTTAAAGCCCAACAAATCTTAAACCGATAAGACAATAAAAACAAGGCATGTTTTAAAATGTTTGCTAAGATTGTAGGGATTAAAAAAATACCATAAACATGTCTATGGATGCATAACGAGATAGTAAATGACGGTTATTGTCTTAGGGTACGTACACTACGGAACCTGGATGGGCGCATGTAGCCTAGCTGGTCGCAAGTCATGATCGCATGTAGCCTAGAAGGTAACCTAGTATTAAAGCGTGTAGTATAAACACAACGGAGCTGATCTTGCACGCGTAGAGCCTGCAGACAACGGAGTTGCACATGCGCAAATAGATTTCTTCTTTGTATACGTTTGCAGACCGTAGTTTGTTTTAACATATTAGGATGTTTCACATAAACATATTTTATGTAATGTATTTTATATATATTTGAACCTAAGTCGCATTTAGTTTTTTACCGTCTAAATATTTTTATTACAAAGAACTACATTATTCAGTATTTTTAATCACTTTATGTATTATGTTTTTGTTTATTACCATTTTAATAACAGGAACTATGTTTTAAAAATAATGAAATTCAAACCAATATAATATTACTTCACTGTTTACGCCAAAAAATGCACAGACGAAAAAATCGAGGCTATCGTTCAGTTGACCCGCGCACTACTATGTAAACATTCGCATTGGCAAATCATCCAGCTTCCTGCTTTGCTCACTGCGCCAATCTAGGTGACCCGCCAGGCTCGGTAGTGTTTGCTCCCGTATGGAAACACTGGTCAATTCTACTAGTCGTTCAGTTGACCCGCGCACTACTATGTAAACATTCGCATTGGCAAATCATCCAGCTTCCTGCTTTGCTCACTGCGCCAATCTAGGTGACCCGCCAGGCTCGGTAGTGTTTGCTCCCGTATGGAAACACTGGTCAATTCTACTAGTCGTTCAGTTGACCCGCGCACTACTATGTAAACATTCGCATTGGCAAATCATCCAGCTTCCTGCTTTGCTCACTGCGCCAATCTAGGTGACCCGCCAGGCTCGGTAGTGTTTGCTCCCGTATGGAAACACTGGTCAATTCTACTAGTCGTTCAGTTGACCCGCGCACTACTATGTAAACATTCGCATTGGCAAATCATCCAGCTTCCTGCTTTGCTCACTGCGCCAATCTAGGTGACCCGCCAGGCTCGGTAGTGTTTGCTCCCGTATGGAAACACTGGTCAATTCTACTAGTCGTTCAGTTGACCCGCGCACTACTATGTAAACATTCGCATTGGCAAATCATCCAGCTTCCTGCTTTGCTCACTGCGCCAATCTAGGTGACCCGCCAGGCTCGGTAGTGTTTGCTCCCGTATGGAAACACTGGTCAATTCTACTAGTCGTTCAGTTGACCCGCGCACTACTATGTAAACATTCGCATTGACAAATCATCCAGCTTCCTGCTTTGCTCACTGCGCCAATCTAGGTGACCCGCCAGGCTCGGTAGTGTTTGCTCCCGTATGGAAACACTGGTCAATTCTACTAGTCGTTCAGTTGACCCGCGCACTACTATGTAAACATTCGCATTGGCAAATCATCCAGCTTCCTGCTTTGCTCACTGCGCCAATCTAGGTGACCCGCCAGGCTCGGTAGTGTTTGCTCCCGTATGGAAACACTGGTCAATTCTACAAAGCGATAAGCTAGTAGGCGACCAGCAAGGCTACATGCGCCACTCCAGGTTCCGTAGTGTACGTACCCTTACTCTTGAAGCCAAGAACTACTTGTCCAGCCCGCTGTGGCGGGGATCTTGAGAGTTAACACTGACCTCTCTGATGTATTAGTATGGAGTTGTAATGTATTATAATCACAAACTAAGACTAAATAACACATGTTTATGTATATTGTGTCTTTTGTATTGTAAGTGTCTTCATAGTAGTACTTATGAATTTAAAATATGTTTTAATAATTACTGTATTGTAATATTTCCCAGCTAATTAACAAATGCTAAATTAACATTGCACTTCTAAATTTAAGATAAAGGAGAGGTGGCTATTGTATCTAATATATATTTAGATTTTTTTTTTGCAATCTAAGAAAATTTAAAATTGTTGCAATGGCAATATTAATACTTTTTAAAGAAATTAGTCGAATTGAAAGAAACATTCTGCATCTGTAACATATTAGGAAAATATTGCAGTAAGAAATTTTTATCTTGATAAGGGTAATAATCTGCTTACAAATTTTAATTTTGTATGGATGGATGCATGATTCATATTACAGCGTTTGCCAACTCTGATTTAGCTAGGGCTAGGTGGATGAAAACTAGATAATTACGAAGCAAATAGTAACAAGTTTGTTAGAAGGCAGTGATGTATCCAGGAAATCCGACTCTAAAGAGGACCTTCAAGAAAGTCAGATCGAAAAAGACAACAAAGATGTTGAGTGTGTAATATCTTCACTCAAGAACATTTCCGATCCTTTTGAAGAAATGGACAGAGAAACTCGTTTTAGAAACATATCCAATGGGCATGTTGTGGACGATAAAGTAAGCAAAGATCTACTAGTGCATACTTCAAAGGCACAAAGGCCTTTGAAAATTTTAAGACATTGTATGTTAGTGATCCAAGAAATGTTGAACTTCCAATACCAAGAAAAATTGTTTTGAACTGTGCTTTTGTGTGTGCTTCTAAAACTATCAAAGGATCAGATTAAAAACTCCATAACGTAAATTGCACGTGTGACATTTTGCAAGACCAATATTGCCTCTGAACAGAATTTTGTTATGAGGGATGTTTTGGCCTATCCTCTTACCCCAGTTCCCCTAGCTCTTGGACAGATGGATGACTCAATGAATAAAACATGCAAATCAAAACTGATGCATAAGTTGGAAGAGCTTCAAAAAGAAGATATCGTATCTGCTCCACTTACTGTGGACACAATAGTCTTTGATGCTATGTTCATTCTGCACACAATTCAATTCCCAGATAACTATGAAGCTCTTGCCAACAACATTCTGGGATTAATCTGTAAAGAAGAATCCAGAGAAATTCACTTAGTGTTTGACGTCTATGGCACTCCAACTATCAAGGATACGGAACATGACATACGTAATGCTAAAACACTATTGACTAAAATAAAAATGTTTGAACCTCTGAACAAAAACTCCAAAAAAGTCTTCAGTGACACAAAGAAGTGAATCGTTCAAGACATCTTTAACAAAGTTTTTATTTAAAGAATGGAGGTCTTCTAAATATTGTCACTTGCCTGGCAATAAAAAGTTATATGTTGCTGTAGAATAGACTTGTTACATGTACTCATGTATAGGCACCAACATGAACGTAAATGAGATGCAAGAACTTGCATGCCAACACAATGAAGCAGATAAGAGGATAATTTGGGATAATACACACACTACTCGAAATGGTGAAGAGAAAATTTTTTTGGTGCGAACAAACGATTCGCATATTTTTGTGTTAATGATCTATCACCAAAAGAACTTAAAGAATGCACCCTTATGGTTTGAATGTGGTGTATCATCAAACAACTCTAGAAGATATATCAACGTCTCAAAAATAGCAAAAGAAATAGAAAGTGAAATAGCTGAAGGCCTGTCAGGCTTTCACGCCTTGACTGGTTTAGATTACACTGCTGCTTTTACCAGACAAGGTAAAATAAAAACTTTTAATATTCTCACAAAAAGCATGGCTCATCAAAAAAATCTGGCTAAATTAGGAGAATCCGTCTTGGTGGATGAATCATTGCTGATTGGTGTAGAAACATTTGTGTGTGGTATGTATGGCCATCCTTCGTACGTCTCAGTATCAGAAATGCGATACAGTATTTTTTTAAAGAAAACGTTTTCTCTGCTAACAAGTAAACCGTTGACAAAACTTAGGCCTGTTGCTCTTACTCTTCCTCCTTCAAAAGCTGCTTTGGAACAAAAAGTCAAGCGGAGCAACGCTGTATCTTGGATGTGGAAACGTGCAAACCTCTGTAACCCTCTGGAAAACATTGACCCAACCTGTCATGGATGGAACTTAGAAAACAGGAAATACCAGGTTAAGTGGTATGAAGGTCCTATGCCACCTGGCATTATTCCGCCTGAAAATGACGATACTTCTGCACAGGATCAAGTTGCTTTAAAAAGCAGTGATAGTGACACAGACTCCGATGATGAGTTATAAAAACGGTAGATTAAAAAATTACTTAAACAAGAACGCAAGTGCTAATTTTAAATTGTTTTTGTTTAAAGCATTTTTTTCAATTTGACATCTATTGTAAGATTTAGCATTAGTTTTAGATTTAGTTAATTAACAGATAAATATTACGTTAGAGTAACTATCAAAACATATTTTAGAGGTCCATAAGTACTACTATGAAGATACGCACAATACAATAGACGAAATATACATAAAAATTATTTATTTTATTTGCTTGTTATTTAGTCTTTGTTTGTGATTATAATACATTACAACTCCAAACTAATATATATCAGAGAGATATTAACTCTCAAGATCCCCGCCACAGCGGACTGACCAAGCAGTCATGGCTTCAAGAGTAAGACAATAACCGCCATTTACTATCTCGTTATGCATCCATAGACATGTTTATGGTATTTTTTAAATCCCTACAATATTAGCAAACATTTTAAATCTTGCCTTGTTTTTATTGTCTTATCGGTTTAAGATTTGTTGGGCTTTAAATATTCACTATGAAACAGAAAAAATCGTAAAATGTACGTTTGGGGGGTTAAATATTAGGAAAACTATTAAACTTATGAACTATATTGTAATTACATAAAACACACACAATGGTTATTTAATTACGAGCAGTTTAAAAAAAGTACAATGCTCTACGACGCTTCGTTGAGGAGCTAGGTTCGTTTAAGTAAAGTGTCACACGTTTGCGCGGCAGCCATATTGATGACGTCATTACTCGGCCCCCCACCACTCGCCAACCTTAAGAAATACCTTTTTGAAGACTGTGGGTTATGGGTATTCTTAAGCACACAACAAAGTTTATGGTAAACTCGGGTAAATAAAACGTGTCCTATCTCTTGGTCTATACGGGGATGGATCCAGGACCCGTCGTCAATAGTCCATTGTGTTGCACCAGTAAGACGTTTATTAAAATATCTACCAACCTACCAAGTCTAACTGTGTTTATCTTTCTATTTCTGCCTCCGACCAACCGGTATAGAGGTTAAGGTGTTAGCCTCACCTCTAGATTGGAAGGTTCCTGATTCGAATCCGGGTCCGGGCATGGATGTTTGTAAGCGTATGGTGTAGAGGATGCTGGTGCACCTGAAATCTGTCGTGGCCGAAAGTCCTCACGTTGGGTTGGTGTGGAAGTTTGGAGAGTGGGGTGCCAGCTCAGGTGTTGCTTCTTCATCTGACCGTGGTTCAAAATTACGAGGTGTTGTTCTCGGTTCTCTCCCTTAAGGGACTGCTCCCGGACCGTCGTCAATAGCCCGTTGTGTTGCTTTAGTACGACGTTAACTAAAAAATTACCAAATTATCTTTCTATTTCTGCCACATTAAAACAAATTTTGCAAAGACACGGATTATTTGGAAGGGGGATCCGAAATCTCATTACGAAAATAACAACATTTTGAGAAGGAAATTTTCATATATGCTTGAAAAGTTTCAACACTGCAATTAAATGATTGGTATACTAATATTGTTATTTGAACTTTTATATGTAATATTTAAATACAAAGTTTGATACCTTACATTTTATACCGTTAATCACCTATGACCGATTCAGTCTAGGCCCGGTGCACACATCTGGTTTTTCAACGTGCGGCGCCGCTGCCGCAACGCAGGTATGATCTGAGATACATTAGATCCAATAGAGCAGTGCATACATGCCTCTGGCGCTGCTGCGGCACTGCACGTCCAACTTGCGTGCAATTTGTACAGCAGTTCCCCATGGCGCCGCAGCTCGCCGCACACGCGTCTCCGGTCTGAAGTACCTTGTTATCATAAATAAATGGAATATAAATAATAATTAATAAATGGTTGTATTTAGTCTATTTTGTTTCAAAACATACTTTTTTTTTTACACCAAGCGAAATAAACACGTTTTCTTCGATAGAATATTCATCGCAAGTAGCGCGAAATGAGTACTTGCGTCATTTCACGGTTATATGTGCATAGTTGGGCTTTGGTGCCGCAGCGGCGCCTCACGTTGAAAAATCGGATGTGTGCATCGGGCCTTAAGCGGAAAGTTTATCGACATAGACGGTTGACTAAACTTGACGACCGTTGAGGATAGTTAGACTAGACCATCGTTATTTTGATTACATTTTACACAGTCCAGTCACATTAATGTGACCACCTGTCAAAAGCCAGAAAAACCACCTTTGGCAGAGCGGATCGCTGCGAGACGTGCAGGAAGAGAATCAATTAGGTTTCTGAAGGTGTTCACTGGGATGTTGAGCCATGCCGGCTCCAGTGCCGTGGCAAGCTGCGCTAGATTACCTCCCTCCTCCAGCCTGTATCCTTCCGGCAATTGTTGCAGGGTGTTTGCTTTCAGACGTTTCACGCCGTATACGCCAACGTCCAATTGTCCGATGGAGCATAAAACGTGATTCATCGGGAAAATCTACCTGTCGCCACTCTGTGGACGTCCAGTTGCGGTACTGGCGTGCAAATTCCAGCCTTCGTCGCCGATGAACAGCAGTCAGCATAGGTGCATTAACCAGGCGTCTGCTGCGGAGGCCCATGCGCAGCAACGTTCGCATAACCGTTGTTGAGGATACACTCTTGGTTAACCCCTTGGTTCATCTGGGCGGTCAATTGCTCAACAGTTGCACGTCTATTCGCCCGAACGCATCTCCGTAGCCTTCATTCGCCTCCGTCATCTATAGCCCGTGGTGCATCACATGTGCCACGCCGCTTATTTTGGATAGTGCCATTTTGTCATGCACGGTATACTTTTACCACGGCGGCACGCGAACAGTTCACAAAATTAACCGTTTCCGAAATGCTTCTACCCTTGGCCCGAAACACAATAATCATGCCCTTTTGGACGTCGGATAAATCGATACGTTTCTGCATTACACCAACGATTGAAATGCTTTCCGATGCCCTAGGATATCCTTTATATACACTCCACTGCACCACTACAATGTGCTGCCACCTGCCTTTTGTGGTTGGTTATTTCATGTTGACGTCGAAATTGGGTGGTGGTCATTGATGTGACTGGACTGTGTATATCGTTAGTCACCAGACGGTTGGTTGGTTGCTTAGAGATTTCAAGACACAAGGGCCATAGTTGGCCAAACTATGCCAAACACAAGACAACGTCAAGTAGAAACTGTCGTCAAGGGATAAAAACAGGGATTAGGGAGGGAACAGGGAGTAGTCGGATGAAAGCAGGAAAAGATCGCATAGGTATTACGGATGCGCGAAACCGTGTCTACTAAAGACAGTTAACCCTATTGGAAAAAAGATCAGTAGAATACCTAGGGTTCATAAAGTCTGTACACACCTAAAGATCTGCCCCAGAGTGCACCAGTGATGGATTCAGTAAAAACGGAAAATTTAACCACGTAGGCCAGGGGTTCCCAACCTTTTAGTAAATGCGTACCACTTGAAATTTTTTGAAATTTTTAGCGTTCCAACAGTTCTATATTTTTTTAAAACATATATCTAATGTCAGAAAAGTGCCCAATGGCTTGTTTTATTTTAATTAAAATACTATGAAAGCTTCATATTTTATGATTAATGCACTTGTATTTCGTATTAATGATGTTTTAATAAAGGAAAAAATAAAACGAATCTTGAAAATTAAAGTTTTATTTTTTACTCACAAGTCTAAAAACAAATAATTTTAAATAATTAGTACAAATTAAGCATACAAAGATTAACATAATCAAACATCAATTTTTAGTGCGAAACTTGTTGTTGTTTGTCTTTAATTGAAATATCAATATCAAGAGAAATGGAGCATAACTTCACTCTTAAGTCCTCTCCAACACTTACTCTGTTTCTATATTTATTTTTATATACAAAAAACCATTCTCACAAGTAACTAGTAAAAATGGCATAAGACAGTAAGAGATATCAACTTAATTTCGCCGAGATAATTGAATAGAAATAGATAATCAGCAACAAAGTTTCACTTCAAATAATGTGCTACTGTTAGCGTTATTGATTACAATGTAATAAAAACGTTCATCACAAAATTGATTTCATATTATCCCATTTTTCCTATAACGTGATTGTGCATACTAAAAAAATCGAACAAACTTCGTAGAATATTTGGGTCGCTCGTATCATCCTTGCGTACCACCTGAAACGTTGCCGCGTACCACAGTGGTACGCGCACCACCGGTTGGGAATCCCTAACGTAGGCGGTTAATTAAACTAGTTATGGTGGTAGGTGTTCATTTTAATTAACGACGCACTGGAGCAACACATTGATGGATCAATCCCAAAGAGAAAGATCCATTTACAACACCATGCAATTTCAAACCATTGTCAGATGACGATAACAACAAATGAACTTGAACCCCTCTCTCTAAACTTCCAAACCATGCTAAAGTGAGGACATTTCAGGTCAATATAGATTTAACGTGCACCATCCCTTTTGGTCGCGACGATCTTTGGTTGGATTAGAACACGCAATCCCCCGGTTGCTAATCCGTTATTCTTCAACCGGGCTACCGCGGTCTACTAGGTTATGGATACATACGAGGGCATGTCAATAAGTAATGCACATAATATAAAATTAATAATAATAAAGCAATTAACGACAGTATGAAATAAGAAATGAAAGCATTGTCCATTTATTACTTTTCCACATAATTTCCATGCATGTTGAGGCACTTGTCCCAACGAGGGATCAGTTTGAAAATCCCGGTCTCATAGAACTCCGTCGGCTGCGATAAGAGCCACCTTCGCACGGGCCCCGTTTGAGCGCGTCGTCAGAGTCAAACTTCTTACTGCCAACAGATGGAAATCAGAGGGTTCCAGGTCCAGACTGTATGGAGGGTTCTACAAAACTTCCCAGCCGTATCCCGATGATGTTTCCACATCATGCTCGCAGATTTTGACTCTGGTGTCTTGTGTAAAGCCCAGGTTTCATCTCCCGTGACAATACTCGCCCAAAACGCATTATCTTCCTTGTGGTATCGCTGCAAATGTGTCAGACTGCAAGCCATTCTGCATTCATTGTGCTGTTTCGACAGTTGTTTTGGTACCCAGCGAGAACAAACTTCCCTGTACCCTAGCTTCTCATGAACAATGTCCCAGGCAGATCCATAAGAAATGCTGCAACGTTCTTTTATTTCATTTAACGTCGTTCGATGGCTCTCTCGTATGACGTTGTCGATTTCATCAACAATTGAACAGGTTGAAGACCCTGGCCTCCCAGTTCGGACATAATCATCGACCAAACTCGTTGCTCCTCCACAGTTGACGATATAATCACAACGCCATTTTACCGGTGACTGACGAACGGTATCGGTATGTGGAATCACGAGATCTTGCATTGTGCCCAGTCAATAGTACCCTCTAGTTTACTTTTTACTAAATAATTTCATAATTTTAATTCAAATGTTAACATTTCGAGAGGGCCTGGACTTAGTTCACAAAACTGCAGTGGCACCAACTTGAGAAAAGTATTTTGTTTGGGGGATGAGTTGGTCAGAACACAGACGTTTCAAACATACATTTCAATTAGATATGAAATGTATGTATATATATATATATATATACACACACACACACACATTACCGTACAATAATGGGCCAGACGCTGGCAGATTTGCATAAAATCCGACTACTTGTTTGGGGGTGTTTTCGTGGTATCGTCAGTGACCTTTGCATGTCGTTCCTGGTCAAAAAAACGCCGACGCCTACATGAACATTTTGGACAATCAGATTTTTCCTACGCTCTGGCAATTTTATGGAATGGATGAATGTTACTTCCAGGATGACAACGCTTCGTGTCATGTTGCAGCCTCTGTCAAGCAGTGGTATCGAGATATGGATGTAAAACGACTTCCATAGTTTGCTCAGAATCCCGACCTAAACATCATAGAACAGTTGCGGGATGAGTTAGAGCGACGCTTACGGTCCAGGGAACTCCATCCGAAATCCACAGCTGAACTGGCGACATTCTTGCAGCAGGAATGGACATAAATATCCATAGCTGTGTATCAAAACCTTCTTGAAAGTATGCCCAGAAGGATTCATGTCAGAAGGGCGCATCACGTTTTATGTAATAGCGACTACTGAGGCGTTTGTGTAAGGTTTCCACCACCGTCCTGCCTGAAAATTGACGTAAAAGGTCGCCTCTGACACCCTCTTTCTCTTTCCAGGATCCTCTTCTCTGTGTGCTGCTTGCTGGTGACGGCGAACGTAGTCTTCCTGATACAGGAGACGTGGAGCTCCGAGTCGTCGTACGTGAACAGCATCAACAAGGCCACGAGAATAGGGATAGAAGAAGACCCAGACTATTTTCCCACCTACCCACGCATCACTATCTGCAGGAAGCCCTTCTACAGGACAGGTGAGGAACCGCTCTCTCTCTCTCTCTCTATCTGTCTCTAGCCTCGCAAGAGAATGTGCCTACAGCCAGACACGAAAACTGTTACTGCGTGGACCATAGACGTGAAATACAAGTAGTCTAAGCATTGCTACTTGTGCGGCACATTTTCTTGTGAGGCTAGACTGACCATTGCTATTGACGCTCTCAATAGCAATGCTCAGTCTACTTGTATTTCACGTCTATGGTCCACGCAGTAACAGTTTTCTTGCGCGGCACATTCTCTTTCGAAGCTAGACTGAACATTGCTATTGAGATTCGCAATAGCAATGCTCAGTCTGCTTGTATTTCATGTCTATAATCCACGCAGTAACTGTTTTTTTTTGTGTGGCTGTACGCACATTATCTTGCGAGGCTAGACTGAGCATTGCTATTGAGGCTCTCAATAGCAATGCTCAGTCTACTTGTATTTCACGTCTATGGTCCACGCAGTAACAATTTTCGTGTGCGGCACATTCTCTTTCGAGGCTAGACTGAGCATTGCTATTGAGATTCGCAATAGCAATGCTCAGTCTGCTTGTATTTCATGTCTATAATCCACGCAGTAACTGTTTTTTTTTTGTGCGGCTGTACGCACATTTTCTTGTGAGGCTAGACTCTCTCTCTCTCTCTGAGTGGAAGAAGTCCCCTCCGTACCGAGTTATTTAAAACCCTCACCGGATTGGCAGGAAAAGCCTCGAAGGAGAAAACGAAAGATGAACCTGGCATGTGAGAGGCGCGCTAGGTGCGCCAGGTTATCCAAGACGTGGTTGGAGTCCCCCGACAGCCTGCACGCCCCCGGCCCCAGCGTCATAAGGTGTCCGTCCCAGCCCACAGTTATCATTCAACACTTGTCCATCGTGCTCACCCGCTGGATTCATCATGCTCACCTCAAGAGAGAAGCTATCAGAAACATCAGAGTTCATCACAATGATGACCCCAGTCGTGAGTCGAGCTGGATTGTTCTCATCACTGAGTGGCGAGTACGTCACTCACAGGAAGGAATCTCAAACCTCCTGTCATCTACTAGGAGGGCACCCCCACCTCAGTAGCCCAGCAGGACAGCAGACTGTTCTCTCACCCTATATGTCCGGCCCGTGGGCGGCAGTACTGGATCCATCATCTACGGTGATATGTAGACCTCTGCCGCCTACCAGATGGCCTAAATTCGTAAACGAGCAGGTATTAGCCTAGGGTAGGTCCGGAGAGGCAGACCTCCAGCCATCCTAGTTACCAAGTGGCACCCCGTGGAGGTTCCTGCCGCTACTTGACCGGAAGAATAGCGGCCGGCCCCTACCCGCTCGTGTCACTGCTCCTAAGCGAGCCTATAGCCTTTTTCTTACCGGCCCGAACCGATAACCAGCCGTCGGAAAGTAATCCGAATCGCCAGGCGCTTACCGGCAGCCCGCCAGCCCACAGTCAGGCACCTCCGAATAAAATGACCAGCACTTGGCCCAGCGCCATAAACGCCCAACGCCCACCATCGGCCATTCCGGTTTATACGGAGACCGAGAGTACCGGTGAAAGCAGCCCCGGCTCCAACCGGCATTCCGCTTGATCAAGTGACCTCACGGTCCAAGCGGCGAGCGTCAGCCGGTTTCAATTCCGGACCACAACTAGACTAAAATGCCTGAGCACTCGGCTGCCTTTCGGCGTCCCCAGACAACGCCTTAGCGATCTCTGGTTAGAGCGGTTCAGCCACTCTGCGAGGCTAGACTGAGCATTGATATTGAGACTCTCAATATCAATGCTCAGTCTACTTGTATTTCACGTTGATGGTCCACGCAGTAACAGTTTTCTTGTGCGGCTGTAGGCCCATTCTCTTGCGAGGCTAGACTGAGCATTGCTATTGAGAGGAGTCTTGAGGGCGATTAGATCGCGGACATCTTGGTCAAAGCGGGTGCTGGTGATGCCTCGGTGCCTTCTGCGTCTCTCACCAATATGGAGCTTTTTTCCAGGACAAAAAGCGAAAATTAAACCATTTGGCTCGTTTCACCAGTGCAGCATTGGTATCAGAGTACTCGACCGGGTGGATTTCTGGCACTTGGTTGTAACCAGGGCTGTAGTGGAGGGTATACGGCGGTATACGCCGTACACCCTATGGTTTATCAAGCAAATTCCATATACCCTCTGCTTTTTATTAAAAACTACGAACACCGCTTTGTATTTCCTAGAAAACATCGCGTGAAACATCACGTGAAACGCACATAGCTGTAGAAGCAAAATAAAAGTTTCTATTTCAAGATATCACCTTGGGGTACATAATTCCAAAATCGTACCTAGTCATCAAAAGATAACAGTGCATCGATCGGGGCACAAATATTCGTGCCCAGAGCGTATTTCCATCATGTGTCAATGTGTTTCAGAAACATGTGTAAAGTGCTTACCAGGGAGAAGACAGTCGACCTCGGTTGAATTGATTTCTGAATAGGTGAGAACCTTTGTTAGGAGGAATTTGTCATGCGCAAAAAGCATGAATGACGATCGCCGGCGTTAGTTTTCATCATGCAACTCGTTATCACTGTTATAGCTATAGGCACCGAACGATAAACTTCGGACCAGAATCCGAGCTAAATATGCCAGTTGTGTGAGGTATTTGTTTTTACGTTACCGCCAGTCAACTAATTTTACTAATAGACTCGACCAAGACACGCACTACTTGACTGTCAACTCACAGGAACTATTGTTTCCCTTTGGGGATTGATCCGGGACCACCAGTTTAGTTGCTCCAGTACGACGTTAATTAAAATACTCACCAACCCAGGAACTATTGTTTCCCTTTGGGGATTGATCCGGGACCAGCAGTTTAGTTGCTCCAGTACGACGTTGATTAAAATACGTACCAACCCAGGAACTGTTGTTTCCCTTTGGGGATTGATCCGGGACCAGCAGTTTAGTTGCTCCAGTACGACGTTAATTAAAATACTCACCAACCCAGGAACTATTGTTTCCCTTTGGGGATTGATCCGGGACCACCAGTTTAGTTGCTTCAGTACGACGTTAATTAAAATACTCACCAACCCAGGAACTATTGTTTCCCTTTGGGGATTGATCCGGGACCAGCAGTTTAGTTGCTCCAGTACGACGTTGATTAAAATACTCACCAACCCAGGAACTATTGTTGCCCTTTGGGGATTGATCCAGGACCACCAGTTTAGTTGCTCCAGTACGACGTTAATTAAAATACTCACCAACCCAGGAACTATTGTTTCCCTTTGGGGATTGATCCGGGGCCAGCAGTTTAGTTGCTCCAGTACGACGTTAATTAAAATACTCACCAACCCAGGAACTATTGTTTCCCTTTGGGGATTGATCCGGGACCAGCAGTTTAGTTGCTCCAGTACGACGTTGATTAAAATACGTACCAACCCATGAACTGTTGTTTCCCTTTGGGGATTGATCCGGGACCAGCAGTTTAGTTGCTCCAGTACGACGTTAATTAAAATACTCACCAACCCAGGAACTATTGTTACCCTTTGGGGATTGATCCGGGACCACCAGTTTAGTTGCTTCAGTACGACGTTAATTAAAATACTCACCAACCCAGGAACTATTGTTTCCCTTTGGGGATTGATCCGGGACCACCAGTTTAGTTGCTCCAGTACGACGTTGATTAAAATACTCACCAACCCAGGAACTATTGTTGCCCTTTGGGGATTGATCCAGGACCACCAGTTTAGTTGCTCCAGTACGACGTTAATTAAAATACTCACCAACCCAGGAACTATTGTTTCCCTTTGGGGATTGATCCGGGACCAGCAGTTTAGTTGCTCCAGTACGACGTTAATTAAAATACTCACCAACCCAGGAACTATTGTTTCCCTTTGGGGATTGATCCGGGACCACCAGTTTAGTTGCTTCAGTACGACGTTAATTAAAATACTCACCAACCCAGGAACTATTGTTTCCCTTTGGGGATTGATCCGGGACCAGCAGTTTAGTTGCTCCCCCCCCAGTACGACATTGATTAAAATACGTACCAACCCAGGAACTGTTGTTTCCCTTTGGGGATTGATCCGGGACCAGCAGTTTAGTTGCTCCAGTACGACGTTAATTAAAATACTCACCAACCCAGGAACTATTGTTACCCTTTGGGGATTGATCCGGGACCACCAGTTTAGTTGCTTCAGTACGACGTTAATTAAAATACTCACCAACCCAGGAACTATTGTTTCCCTTTGGGGATTGATCCGGGACCAGCAGTTTAGTTGCTCCAGTACGACGTTGATTAAAATACTTACCAACCCAGGAACTATTGCAAATATTAACGTGTAATGCATCTCAGTAAGGAACTGTATAGTGCTGCTCCAGACAGAACACAGATCACTCGCATGGTTTAGAACGAGTCTATCAATTAAGTTATTGCGACTGGCGATAGCGTAAAGAAAGCGATTACAGTTACAAAAAGCGAAAGATAGCGTAAAGAAACTGGCGTCCCCCCCCCCCTTCAACGCCGAATTTGCTGACCAACTGATCTGGTGGTTAAGGTGTTAGCCTCTAGATCGAAATGTTCCTGGTTAGAATCCTTGTCAGTGCATGGATGTTTGTAAGCGTATGGCGTAGAGGCGGTTGGTGCACCTTAAATATGTCGTCACCGATAGTTTTCACGTTGGGTTGGTGTGGAGTGACAGCTCAGATGTTGCCTCGACATCTGACCGTGGATCAAAATGACGTGGTGTTGTCCTCGGATCTTTCCCTTAGGGGAATTATCCCGGACCGTCGTCAATAGCCCGTTGTGTTGCTCTAGAACGACGTCAATTGAATTTACCATTACCACTACCATCTAGATCGGAAGGTTCCTGGTTAGAATCCTGGTCAGTGCATGGATGTTTGTAAGCGTATGGTGCAGAGGCGGCTGGTGCACCTTAAATATGTCGTCGCCGAAAATCGTCACGTTGGGTTGGTGTGGAGGTTTGGAGAGTGGGGTGACAGCTCAGGTGTTGCCTCGACATCTGACCGTGGTTCAAAATGACGTGGTGTTGTCCTCGGATCTTTCACTTAGGGGATTGATCCCGGACCGTCGTCAATAGCCCGTTGTGTTGCTCTAATTCGTCATTAATTAAAAATTTCTAAAATTACCAAATTACGTTCTTCTTTTTCGCTTTTTTCCCTCCTTCGTTGTTGTCGTGTTTGGAACAGTATGACCAAATATGGGAGGTCTTGCACTATGAAACTGATAACCTACCTGTTGGGTCCATCGATAGCTCATATAATCAACTGACAAATACTCTAGTGGACTGTATCTTTATTGCTCATAACAAAACTTAAGATTGAGGAAGATGCGCTCATACACCTCCTCGAGGTACAAGCTCAAGCTCCACTGGCTGGGTGCCAGATTGTACATTTCCACTGTTTTACATAGATGGCGCTGGTGCATTACAACCTAAGATTTACTTGCTTCAACACTACCAACCAAATCCGTTAGCTACTTGAACAACAGTGTTATTACAAAATAACAAACAACTGTTGTAAATATTAACAGTTTTCGACATTTTTCATCTGACCGGGAATTGATCCCAGACCGTCGTTAATAGACCGCTGTGTTGCTATAGTGTGACGTTAATTGAAATTACCTTAACTTAACGCCGAACTGTTTCGAAGTTTATCGTTCGGGGTCTAAACCGGGAGCTCCGATAACGAGTTGCAGGGTTGAAAACTAACCACGGCGATTCATACTTTTGCGGATGGCAGCCTTCTAACAAGGGTTTACGCCTTTTCAGTTATCGACTCACCTAAGGTCGACTGCCTTCTCCAAGGAGACGCGCTTTATGCTTTACAATACATAAATGAGTGCGAGGCTTATGGAATATTTCGTTTCCAGACTTCAACGAGAGCTACCTACAGCTGGTGCAATACGCTGCGCTGACGGTGGGCTTCCCTTTCTCCTCCCTCACCCCCGAGGAGATGTCTCACCTGGCCACAATCATCATGTACGGGGCCCAGGTCAACTTCTCCACTGAACATCCCAGGGCGGCCGCCTTCCGCAGATACCTGCAAGGGCTGCGAAGCAGGTTCCAGGGGCTGAAGGACTCGCAGAAGAACTTCGACCTGAAGGGATTGATCCACCGTACCGGAGTCGAGTGAGTCTCAATGAACGAATGTCGGGATCACGAGATCGGGGGGTGCATATCACCTTTAGTACCAGAGGCGTGGTGTAAGCCCTCCTGATAACAAAAAATATATAATTCTTGAAGTCTCGATGCAAAAACGACGATAGTTTTAATATAAATCTAAGTGAAATATCAATTTTTATAAGATCGTCCCTGATATTCTTAGCAGGGAGGAAACCTAGTGCAATGTTGATCCCCGAACCTACCAGCCTCAAATGATTTCTTAGAGTAATCTATATACACTACATGTCCAAAAAAATGTCGCACACCTTAATATTTCGTTGGACTACCTTTAGCACAAAAAACGGGTTTCATTCGTCGTGGCATTGTTGCAGTGTCCGTTTGTATTTTCGGCCACAGTTGCAACAAGAGGTCTCCCAAAACTTCAATGAATGAAGGAAGAGTGGAATGCGCCTTTAAATCGTTTTCGAGTATGTCCCACGGATTCTGGATGGGATTGAGGTCTGGACTTTGCGGTGGCCAAATCATGTGTGTAAACGATGTATTGTGCTCACTGATCGAAAATTTCACAGTTCCAGCTCGGTGTACCTTAGTGTTATCGCGATCAATATCTCCAAATACACCACTACCGTCAGGGAAGGAAAGGTCCATTGCTGGCACAACCTGATCATCCAAGGTGTTGAGGTACTGTGCAGACTTCATTTTGTTGATGCACAATGCTGCGAGGCCCAGTCCAGCCGAACAGAAACAACCCCATATCAGAACACTGCCTCTTGAGGAGTGCACAGTGGGAACGATGCATGTAGGGTCCAATGCTTCATGTGGCTGTCTTCGAACCCTGATGCGTCGGTCATTTTGAAAAAGCGTAAATCGGGACTCATCGAACCACATGACCTTTCCCCATTGCTGAGCAGTCCGATTTTTGTGCAACTTTGCAAATTGCAGTCTTTTCTTTCGATTAATGGCACTCACTAGAAGCTTCCTTACTGTACACAGCTTTGTAGTCCCGCTTTTTTAAGTTCTCGTCGCATTGTGCGTCTGGAAATTATTTTGTTTCCATTATTGAAGAGTGCTGTGAGTTGTACAGTCGATTTCTTGCGATTTGCTTTCACTAATCGCTTTAGCGATCGACGGTCACGTTCGTTCAGGATGGATTTTCGACCGCACATTTTTGCGAACTGGATGGTTCACCGCCATCCTTCTAAGATTTAATTTTTGGTTGAACAATTCGCAATCTTATGCCACAAATTGCAACTACGTCTTTACATTTTTTCCCACTTTGATGCAAACCAATGATTTGCCCCTTTTTGAAATCTCTTACATCCCTTCCTCGACCACAGCTACCGCTTTCAGCCATGCTTACTTCGAACTAAACAATCTCATGGCATTACGACGAAATTTCGAGCTTGCATTACACAAATTTGTTTGCACAAATTTATACAAATATCTGCAATACTAATCCAATCACCATCGTCCCAAAACTTAACGTTTAAATTTCAGATGCGACTTTTTTTGAACACGTAGTGTCCAAAAAATAGTCTATAATAAAATAATATAGTCTATAAAAAATAGTCTATAATAAAAAATAGTATATAAAAGTACTATAAATATGCAAAGTACTATATACTATATAAAAGGAAGTGTGTGTATATTCTACATGCAAATCTACACCGTTTGACCAATCTACACAAAATTTAGGACACTTATACTTTAGAACACTAGGTAAAACATAGGCTATTTCTTTCCTGTCTTCAGTCTCAGGGTTCAGTCCAATCTGTAGCTATGAAAATTGGCACACACGTAGTCCTAAAAGTGCCCCCCCCCCCCACCGAAGCCCCAATTTTTAAATCTAAAGTTTGTTTTTTAGCAACTAGGGGGCTCCGCCCCCTGCTCGCTTACGCTCGCCAACCCCCGGGGATTGCTGCGCAATCCCATTTGGTTTGCTTCGCAAACCAACACTCCTGTCACAGATACCATTTGGTTTGCTTCGCAAACCAACATTACTTTCACAGAGTGAAACTATCTGAATAATTCGTATTATGCTGATTTCACTTTCCGGTTCATGACGTCACAGCGAGGGCTTCGCTGCGTCTCGCTTACGCTCGCCGACCCCGGGGATTGCTACGCAATCCGTTTGGTTTGCTTTCTCAAACCAATACTTCTTTCGCAAGTGATTTAACTTTTTTTTGCTTTAACACTTAATGCACCCTAAACTAATAGCCGCATCAGTAAAAAATCTTCTGCATCTTGTTCCCTGTACAATTTTAACTAAACATTGTTAATATCCAAACTTTACGATCTGTACTTTGTCGGTAAACTGTCTTGAAAACAGAGGGAAAAAAGCGAGCCTTTTTCCTCGCCAAATAAAAAGAAATCGTTTTTATGGCAATTGTTGCTACGATAAATTTGATATCTGGCAAACCCGATAGTCAAAAGTGTAACCCACTACTGCTTTCGGAAGCAGCTATGCGAACTGAAAAATACGAAATTTGTGTCACCAACTTTTGATTGCATCGAATTTATTTATGAACCAATTTTAAAAATAATTGTACCGTAAGAAAGAGTATATTCTGAGGTATACTGCAATATTTTTAAAATTAAAAATTAACAGTAATACTATACAGATATGACCATTTTAGTTTTGTATCGGAAGTTACGATCTGAAAGTTCCGAAAATTGTATGACCCACTTTTATTTGCATCGATTTTATTTATTAACCAATTTGAAAAATAATTGTACCATAAGAAAGAGTGTAATGTAATGTATTCAGTGATGTTTTCAAATTTAAAAAATAATGGCTTTTGCCGTAGACAAAACGGTTTTAACAATAAGTAGCGAAAATATCCAAAGATTCCGAATTTTGTATGACGAACTTTTGATCGCATCCAATTTAATTATTAACCGATTTCAAAAATAATAGTACCGTAAGAAAGAGTATATTCTGAGGTATACTGCTATATTTTAAAAATTAAAAACTAATAATAATTAGATATAGATACGGCAGTTTTAAAAAAAAGTAACAAAAATGTCCCGATTTTTCCCGAATTTCAAAAAAATATTATCAAGAACCACATTTAAATTTCAAAAAAAACTCGACGAGCTGCAAAAATTTACGTTGAGAGGTACTCTTAAAAAAAAACTCACGACTAAAGACTGAAATTTTGAATGTGTTTTGCTCACTCGCGGAAGAAATTTCACTTCTTCAACTTTAACACTTAATAAAACCTAAACTAATAGCTGCATCGGAAAAAAATCTTAATAATTATCCAGGGAATACGATGAAGAACAAAGCATGTTAATTTCATATTTTTCCGATCAGTACTTTCTCGGGAAACCGTCTAAGAATGGAGCTAAACAACAAAAATTTCAATTCTTCGGCGGCGGCGGCGGCGGCGGCGGTAACTTTTTTTTAATATAGAGAGATAACATTTTGATTGTAATAATTGTTTAACATTTTGATACAGAATATTTTGATAAATTAATTACAAACCAGCAGTTTAAAGAGACACTCAACTCTAAATGAAAGGAAGAACCAGGAGTGGTGATAAATTACTTCATTGCATAGTTTGCGACTCTGTTGGTTCTGCTACAGGTAAGTTGATCACTGTTTGACAGGTGCGAGGAGTTATTCGTCAGCTGTGTCATCCTGGTGTACTCCCTGGACTGCTGCCAGATCTTCCAATCTGTCCTCACGACCATGGGTCCCTGCTACACCCTCGTCAACGCAAAGGCCATCGAACAGGTGATGGACACCCTACCCATCGAATTCTCTTTCAACATTGACCTGATATCGCCTCCTTCTATAGGTGAGCACTGACATTGTAACGTAGTGGGCCGAGTGATGTGACTTTGAACATAACAAAACAGACTAGTTTACAAATAACGCATTTATTTTTCAAATAATTATATATACACTAATTACAACAGGGATTTGCATCCCTATGTCATGGGTTGTGCAAAACAGGCAAAAAGTTAACAGCTGCGGCCTCACAAACGAGCACCGCAAAACAAAAACCATCTGCTCACTTCGAGCTCTGCAACCGATCTCCTTGTGTCGCCAGACCCCCCAATCAGCCAGCCACAACTCACCTGCACCCCAAAACAAACGGGACAGCTGTTGCGATATTCATCAGCTGGGCTCGGGCAAGGAATTCTCGATCAAAGGTTAGTGGCGGTGTTTGCGACGTCACAACATATTACGTAAAGCCGCGTTTACACCGGAGTTACAAATATTCCCTGCCCCTCCTTTTCGCGTCAAAGACGTTTTACGATCCCTTTTCAACCCAGTCCGGTGTAAAAGCTTTGACCTCTTTTGTCGACAACACAAAAGGGGTGAGCACTCTTTTCATCCCTTTGTAGTGATCACCCATTAAGTGTTATAGACATACTAGCGATGGAGGCAAAATGTCACAGAGAGAGAACGGCATGAACCACGAGACGCCGAAGGGCAGAGGGGAACGGGTGTTTGTATGTAACACCGAAAGGGGACGAAATAGGGGAGCCTGTTCATCCCAATTTCGTCACGTAGAATGTCCCCCGAAATTGTTGCAGTCCTTTGATCTTTACCGACTCCTGAATATCCAAAAAATATTGATGCTGCAAATATGCCAAATTGCCAGTCCTATACGAGATCTTGACGATAAAATTAGTGCCGTTTCTCGGAATGTCCTCGATGTTTGGAGGAAGACAGTGTTTGCAACTCCGGTGTAAAGGCGGCTTTACCATGCGCTCTCGATAACACTGTTAACCCCCTGTTGGTTGTCTCGATCAGGTATCTCCTCCCATTATCAAAACTGACCAGGTCTATAAAAACGAGATCGATAAGTAATTGCAATAAAAAATATTGAGAACTTTAATATATTTACAAATTTAATGCAGATTGAATTAGTACATTTCCCCCCAATTATCTTCATTTTAAATGTGGTTTTGGATTAGGCAGCACCAACCTTATTTGTCCTAAAATTCTAGCTTTATATCTGACAGCGAGGAAACCAGCCATGGCGATCACCATTTAAACTTGAATACATGACAGCCTTCTCCGGCAGAGGCTTCACGCCTTTTCAAAACTTGACTGCCCCAAGGTCGACTGGCTTCACGTCAGAGTCGCACTATCAGCTTTCAGGGCACCTCTTCCTCTTTTTGTGTCGCAGACATTTTACGACCCCTTTTCGACCCACTCCTGTGAAACGCTTTGTCGACAACACAAATGGGCGAGCACTCTTCTCATCACTTTATAGAGAAGAGTGATCACCCTTTTGTGTTACAGACAAAATACTAGCGATGAGCGCAAAATACCACAGAGAGCCAACAAAAGACGCCGTGAGCCACGGGGCGCCGAAGAGCAGAGGGGAGCGGGTTATTGTCTGTAACACTAACGGCCATATTCACAAGTCTTGAGTTAACTCGAGGATCAGTTGATCCGCGAGTAACGGCTGTATTCACAAGTCCGAATTTTCTCGAGGATCAACGATAATCCGCGAGTTATCGAAAAAACCGTATTCACAAGTCCTGATCCGTGATTTAAACTTCCGGTTCGATGTTAAATTTTGATCCTCCGAAATCGGCGAGTTAGCTCGCGAGTAAGAGTTACGCATGCGCAGTACTACCTTTTTGAAAAAGGAAATTCAGCGAAACAAAATGAATGACACATTTTATTCTATGCTAAATTCCTACAGTATTCTTGCGATGACTGGATTGGACGCATCTCTACGGAGCACCTACTACATAGCAGCTCATGTCCTCATCATAATATTGCTTAAATGGAAAAATTTAAACATATTTTTATTGAAATTCAACTGCGTAATCTTAAACAAGTAGCTTGGCGAAAAGATAGATGGCGGCACCTTCGTCAACAAAGCCGGAGAGAGCGAACGGTAGAATATGTCCATGGCTGATACACATTCGTTGTAGAATAAGAATTATTCTGTTGATTTATTACGAATGAAAGAAAACTGACAATGCAAGTTACTTTTCACGACACCAACACACCCATACTGACAAGTACCAAGATAATCAGATTACATACATCTGTCAAGACATTGTGTACAATTCTTTCTTGCCAAATTTAGGTTTCCATAAAAATCCAATTTGAAATTAAATACCTTTGCATTTCTTTTCACAAACCCATATTAAAATGCTGTATGAGTCCTATTTATTCACAATTTGGAATCAATTCTACGGCGAAGTACGTGCTTGATCAGTATGAATGCAGATTCGGGAGTCGTGACCAATGTAAAAAATCACGTGATCGTGAAGAGATGGTAGTAGCCAATCACAGCGAGCGTCTCATTTTAATATCCGGATCACTTAACACGCCGTTTGAGAATACCGTTCTTGATAATCCTCGAGTTTACTCGAGACTTGTGAATATGGCCGTAAATGTGGACGAAATAGGGGAGAAATGTCCCCAAAAATATTGCAGTCCTTTGATCTTTGCTGACTCCTGGTGGAAAACAAAATTAGTGTTGCAAACACGCCAAATCGCCACTCAACACGAGATCTTGACGATAGAATTAGTGCCGTTTCTAGGAATGTCTTCGATGTTTGGAGGGGGACGAGTTGGCATCTCCAGTGTAAACGCGACTTTAATGAGACAACGTCGTAATACCAGCCATATGTGTGTAACGGCTCTAATATCTTTCGACATCCCTCAGAAATACCTCAGTCGCCGGATAAGTACGTCTGTTATTGGTTTAACCACGTACGTTTCCCCCATTCTTCAGATTGTCTCTCCTGCTTAGAAAGGAAAGCTTGCAAAGAAAAGAGGTTGTTCACACGTCATTCCCGAAGTACAACTTTGGAAGAATGAAACTAATGCGCTCTATTTTTAATCTGAGTAAAATATGCCCAACATTGAGAAAACACAAAATATTTTGTATATGATCAATTAAAAGCAGTTAATATGTTACAGGATATTTCCGTACCTCTGTATAAAAAGATCCAAAGTTAATTTTACAAGTTTTCGAAAACCCTTGATTAAGTAATTGTTATTTTTTATTATTTTAATTACAATTTCAGTACAGCATACACAAAAAATACCTTCCAACGCTTAGATTATTTAATCCACTGGCTGATTATCCCGCGATTTCCACGGGCAACTCAAATGTAGCAAAATTTGCTCATCCCGCGATTTTCGTGGGTAGGTGTTTTTCTATCTTTATTGAGGAGAGCATCCCGCTTTTTCACCGTTTAACCAATGAAATAAATTACATACAGTGTTAGACGTTAAATTTATATTTTGGTCAACAGTTGTCGCTAGTCGTCCACTAAATTACGGCATTTGAAGGTACTTTGTATTTACCGCTCTAACTTCGCGCCTTTGTTTGGCGCCTTTTTCTAATCAGAAATGGCTGCTAGAAAACGTTCAGCGATTGACAGAGTATATATTCCTGATGATTTATCAGATTCTGAAAGTGATTTTAGTTTTGATAGTGATAGTGATATAGATTTTTCGGACTGCTCCTCAGATAGCGATGAATCTGATCATGATTCAATAAACTTGCAAAGCGTTAGCCAGTGGTGCAAAATTGATATGAAGAATATTCCTCCTCCAGTTCCTTTTCGTGGAAATCCGGGAATTACTGTGCATATAACTGACAATAACTTCTGACAGTTTAGTTTCTCATGATAAAAATCTATATAAAAAATCTTTTCTAGAAAGAAAAAAATGCATATTTCAATTCTCCAATATATATAGATTTTTAATATGCAAAAAAAAAAAAAAAAATACACGATTTTTGAAGCGATTTCGGTCTACAAATTGAGCAGTCAGAGGGTTAATAATGTACTGACAAGATGACATTTAAATTTTTTTTATAAATTTCAAAACTTTGATCGCTAGTTCTAAGACTCTTTACTACATAGCTTACATCACAGCGGTTTGTGGACAGATACAAAATCAGCGAATTTGGACAGCAACCCTTTGTCTACGAAATGACAGATTTCAAAACAGGCTAAACGAGTTTAGTAGGGAAAACATGGAAAGAGGGAGATTGACATCATAACTTGTGAAGGCCATCTCTTATAATTAACTTTTATTGATGCTACGACTGGCATATCAAAAATTTGGGTTGGATGATTGCGAACTTTAATCTTGATTTGACTACTTTCATGTATCTTTGGAGCACAGATCGTGAGGTGGAAGTGGGATTCCACGTGTTCCTCAGCGATTTCCAGACAGACAACTTCCAATTCAGCCCTTTCGAGGGACAGAAAGCCGTACCTGGTCGCGTCACTACCATCAGTGCCCAGCTCATGAAGGTAATTCGTTTTCTCATCACTTCTGCTCACTCTTATCTATCTAGTGTATAAAAAAAGGATGTATGTATGTGTGTATATATTCTACTATTCTACACTGCTGTTTGTAAAAAAATACAACACCATGAAGGAATCATCCGAGTGAAATGAAATTTGCAGCAAATGTCAATTATAGGATGTTATGCAAAGTAGTAAAGTTTCAGAGCCACCACGCATGCGTGGTGTGAGCAGCGCCCTCTGAACTGATGCTGAAGGCGTATAAATAGAAGGCTGTAGCGGGACGTTGAAAATGGTGCATGGTTATTTTTTTAGTGGCGAACGTTTAGTGAGACCTAAGTATGCCTCCCCGACGAAATAGGGTGAAATTTCAACATCCTACGGAGTTTGAACGGGGGAGAATCATCGGCTTTCGTGAAGGAGGATTTTCCTATCGCTCAATAGCAGCTCGTGTGCAGCAGAACAGTTCCACAGTGATGCGAGTTTGGAAGCAGTGGACCGACGAGCACCGGACAACTCGAAAAACTGGGAATAAACGTGTTTAATTTACTTATTCTGAGGAGAATACTATTTGAAATGTGTAGAAAAGCTCATATCCAGAACGCTTAAATAACACTGGCGCACATTATTTGCATATTCACTGCAGTGCTAATAGTTTGCATATCCACTGCAGTGCTAATAGTTTGCATATCCATCCATAATTTACACCCATCTAGGATATTTCAGTTCTTTCACTATTAGATGCTTCCTACGGGGTGTTGCATTTTTGGCAACCATCAGTATACATGTCTACCTATATAAATCTGTCCTGGTCCTAGCAGTGCTATTCCTTACATTGTTTTCTGTAGACGCTCTATATGTACTCTATTTTAGAGGTGTTTTTCTGTCTTTATACAAGTCCATTATAGGTTCTTACTTAATTCTATGTTCTTTCCTTGTTTGGTTTTTTGGGTCTATTTTTATGCTCTGCATGCTTTCGTTTTTTTTCAATGTCACTTTGATTACACAAGAATGAATCTGTATATCGTACGTATACCAATTTTTGAAACGTCTATTGTTTCCAGTTATCTAAAACTAGTAGTTTTTATCTGTGATAGCTTTGCAGCTTTTGGGCTTGGTTATGTTTCAATATAATTCAATGCTTTAGCCCTTCCTACCTTTCCAAGATCTGACGGGGAAAAATTCTCATCCAAGTGTATTTTCCCCTTTTTTAAATACAATTATTTTTTAAATTTTGTGTAGGAATTTGTATGCAATTTTCACATACTTTACTTTTACTCTATAACTTTTATACAATTTATACGTATTGACATACATGCTTTAAATAATAAATTTGTTTATTACCAATAGTTACAACCTTAATTTTTCATGTTGATTTTCACATGTTTTTGGTGTTATTGCTTGCTATTAATTTAACTACACTTTAATTTTTTTACTTCGCGTTATTAAATTAAAAACTTGTGTTTAGTGCTTATTGTCTTATTTACTACTTTACTAGTATATCTTGCATTGTTTTTAACATGATTGGTTCCATTAAACAATCCTGTTTAAACTTAAGCGAAAAAGTAAAGGAGGAGGATTTTAAGTTTTCCTGCTATCTCCTCCTCCTTTGAGTAATCAAATAAAAAATAAAAGAACTGGCAACTATGTTAACAACTACCAAAAACCTATTTTATTCCAGCTGTTGTTGAGATTTACAAGATACTGGTTTCAGGTTGCTATTGCAAGCTGCAAGAGTAAAAACTGTCTTCAAAAGCGGGAATGAGAAGGATCAATCCTCACAAGCGCCACCTGGATTTGCCAAAGTGTGCTATTCAGTTCTGTGGCCAACGATTCTTAATTTATGGACCTCTAGTATTCGGCAATCCAAAAAAACGATGTCTATAGGCCAGGGCTCGAAATACCCGGGTGCACAGGTGCACTGTGCACATGAAAATAAAATTGTGCACCTAATTTTTTTCTGCTAGCAGTGCACCTAACGTTAAAAAAAGGGGGAAGGAACGTGTTTTATGTTATTTTTATGCTTGAACAAACTATTAGTATCGATCTCTCTCGCTCTAAAGGAACGTAATTAAAATTTCTAAACACACACTATGCGAAAACGAGATCGTTGGGCCGTAACGAGTTTATACAGGTGGAAGGTTTACTTGTGCCACTGCCAACAGAACTTTCTGATGATCGAAACATTTTCCAGAAGGCTCTGTTGAAGCGACAGCCGTGTGCCGGAGAAGGGAGAATTTAGATGTTTAAATATTTTTATTTACTATCTACTGCTAACCAATCTAAACATACCCAACTAATAAAGTAGTTTACATTATATTAATGCACTTACATTACGTTTTTTAAATGTGCACTTAAAATATAACCTGTGCACCTAATTTAAAAACTTAGGTGCACAAAGTGCACCTGTATTAAAAAATGTATTTCGAGGCCTGCTATAGGCAACATCGATGGATATCTGAATGGAAAAGTCACCACCACGAGTCAATTCGTCGTATAAACTTATAAAAATGTGAAACAAAAATCTTACATTCATAGTCGCATAGTAAATCAGATTCCTTTTGAAAATATTTTTTATTTTAAAAGTAGCTTACAAAATTCTCTTTGGGTCCTGACGTTGATTTATACAAACTTCCGTGCCTTTTGCTGTCAAGTTGTGGATTACTATTGGGTATCTCAAAACTTCCTGTTCAATTTTAAAGGGCGAATTGGGAACACAAAATCAGTCTTCACATAGGGATATATGCCCACAAGCGCCTCCTGGATTATGATCATCCGCCCTATTGTCCCACTGGGGTAATGACGCCATTATAACCAAGACAATAGCACCGTGATGGTATTGTCCCGACCATGACAATACAACCCCGTGTAAAAGGGCTCAAAACTACAAACCTATTAAATGAAGTAAAAAATTCTGATTTTCAAAAGAAGAAAAAAGACCCACAGTCACAGATATTAACATTTGATGCTTCTACTGATGATGATGATTTAGAAGAAAAGGTGAATGATGATAATTCAGACGACGATGCATTTGATATTTTTTCAAAAGACGTTGAAATTGTCATAATTTGTGCAGATTATTATTTTTTTTGGGCACAAATGAAACGCGGTACTGGTGCACTTTTTTTGGCAAGTGGATTCTTGCAGATTACAATGGGTTTGACTCTGCTGAGGATTATACATGTGGCTTTTATCAGGCAATATAGTTTTACTGATAACTATAAAAAATGTTATCAATCCCTCAAAAAATTTTGCAATGTTTGAGGAATCTGAAAAACATTTAGTTTCTTGTTATAATAAACAAAAAACAATTATGTAATATAATAATGTAAGTTTAACTTCTGTGTGTTCCTTACTTCCAATTTTATCTTAAGTCCACTGTTTATAGTTTGCAAGAGGATGGCGTCTTAATCCCGATGGTGTGGCGGAATTACCCCGGTACCATGGTAATCACGCCACTGTGTAAACGTTTTGAAAATTTCTTTTTAAATAACATTATAAACCCATTTAATCTTTGTTATTAATTTGTGCTATGCGAAAGAAACTGTAAAACTAAATAGTCCCATTGTTTAAAGTGTTAGGTTACTTCACAGTATAGAGTAAACACATTTTGCCTTAAGGTGTAATTGATTTCTCCAGTCTCCTCTACCTCTAGGATAGAATAGTTTGATTTTGTGAAAGTAGATATTAAGTACACCCTTTTCACTTCCCATCACAGTTTATATAAAAAAAATCCGGAGCGTTTTTATTCTGTTTAAATGATGTAACGAACCTTTTGAACAACCCAGTACATTCTGCCGATCCTTTCTACACATTTCGAACACATCTACCGCTTAATTTTGAGTTCTCCCCTTTCCCTCGTTTTGAAACACACTTATAGATTTATAGATGACTTTTGTCGACTTATGATTGTTCTGAATCTCTTTCGTCAGAGGGACCGCACTGCACTGCACACGGCGTGGCACGGACTGTCCCAGAGGTGCCCTGTATTGCCCTTCGAAAACGGGGTAGATCGCTACTCCCACAAGGTGTGCGAGAGCTACTACGTTTACAAGCTGATGAAGAAATCCTGCCTTTGTCAGTCCATCCTAGCCAAAGGTGAGTTCGTTTCAAAGCCGCTCAGCGAGTATTTTATTGATTAAGCACTAGACCCATGACTGCTTCCTTTCAACGCGCCATACACTATATGGACAAAAGCATTTGGACGCTGCAGAAATTCGGAGATCTTCGTGTGGGGTTGTTTTTCCTTGTTAGGAGGCCCATTGCTTTATGTATCTAGTTCCATGAAGGTTAACGTGTACCTCGACGTTCAGGATTATTCGGTCTTGCCTACATTCTGGCAATACTACGGCGCTGACGGTTGTTTATTCCAACAGGATCGAGCTCCATGTCATCCTGCAAAACGTGTGCTCTACTGGTTGCCTGAAAACGAGGTGAATTTGCTTGACTGGCCTGTTCAGAGATTCGATCTCAATCTGATCGAGCACTTATGGGCACGAACTGGAGCGACGAGTACGACACCACCACGCACGCCCATCTTCACAACAATCTCTTCTCACAGCCTTCCAAGAAGCATGGCGAGTTATTCCCGCCCAGACTTGCAGAGAACTTGGGAAAAGTATGCCTCGACGTGTTGCAGCTTTAATACAAGCGAAGGGAGGGCCTATCCGTTAATAAATAGAATAATAAAGCACTTTCTTCTATTTAGAAAATTATTCTATTATTTATTCTTTATTCTATTCTTTATTCTTTATTCTATTATTTATTCTATTATTTATTATTTTTTCTATTATTTGTTCTTTATTCTATTATTTATTGTTTATTCTATTCTTTATTCTATTATTCTATTATTTATTATATTATTTATTCTTTATTCTATTACTTATTCTTTATTCTTAATTCTATTATTTATTCTTTATTCTATTATTTATTCATTATTCTATTATTTATTCTTTATTCTATTATTTATTCTGAGAAACATGCAGTGTCCAAATAGCTTTGTCTATATAGTGTATATATGGAACCTGGCAAACAGGACAAATACATTGTATCACTTGAGATCTAAGTTGGGCTGCTCATTGATGACCGAGTGTCCGGAGACGAGAGAAGAATACAAAAATTTGTTGAGAAAGATTTCAATCGATAGTAATTTGAAGATATACATGTCATAATGAATTTCTGTCTGAAAAGAATGTGAATAAACAAAACATGGGCAGCCTGTCTATCATGAGAACTTTCTGATCTCGTTCATTTTGAGTGGTGACTATGGCGGACATCTTAATTTTATTTATGGTGAATGTTGAAGGCGGAAAGAGGTGACTTACTAGCACTGATCTTCTTGGCTACAAATAAAACTTATAAATACATTTCTAATTTGTGAATAAGTAAGCCAATTTAACATGCTTAAATCAATTTCTTCAAGCACCCCCTTTGCTCTCATGCTTGAAGACAAGTATTCCGTTTCTACTGCATCAGATAGGAGCAAACTTTTTATGTGAGCAGTTCTCATGGTAGACAGGCAACAATGCAAGCAAGTTTTACGATTAATTCAAAATTTATTTTTGTTACATGTGAACGAGTAGGCAACGATTCAGCAAAATATCTTTTTTGCTGGTTATTTCCAGCTAAGCTAAGATAAAATAACTCATTTAATAATCGCAAAATTGGAGTAGTACGAAGTAAATGAAAAAAATATTGAGCCACCGCAAATAGTTGAACATGTCATTAAAAATAAGTAACTATTACAGCAAAACTAAACGCTTCCTCTCCCATTTCATTGAGAATTGTAATGCGTAGACAACAAATTAAAATGGTAAAGAAATTAGACATTTTGCATTTCTTTGGGTTTTCATTGAAAGTAAACATCAAGAAAGTGTTCGTGCACGTTGTAAAAAAAGTCCAATAAATAGTCAAACACCGAGAATCTATCTGTATCCCAAAAAACACCTTGAGAACACAAAGCAGGGGATGCGTTTCTTCTCAACTCGTTCTGGAGTCCTGTTAATACATCTACTCGTTTGGGCGAATAGTCAATAACTAATAATTTTTCCAGGTGAACAGTCAATAATTTGTTGCAATAAAAATTGAGAAATGTTACACAATTTTATAACAAATTAATATGAAATAAATTAGTATGCTTATTAACCTCATTTTAAGTAAGTAAATTTTGTTTTGTACAGGACGACAGCAGCCTGGTCTGAGATTTTGCGAACCTGTGGACGAGTACGAGTGCATGATGAGCATTGGTCTCAAGAGCAACCGTAAGGGCCTCTTTACTCATTTTACTTGTTTCTGAACGTATTGTACAATGCGACTCCCGCTAGAAGGCAGTTGACCTTGGGTCCGTCTATTTTTGAACAGATGTGAAAGGTATTTAAGAGGGCTGTCATACGTACGAGCAGGAATAGCGATCACATTGGATGGTTTATCCTCTAACTCAGGGTTCCCAACCTTTTAGGAACTGCTTACCACTTGAAATTTTGAGAAATTTTTGGCGTACCACTAGTCTTATATTGTTTTAGGAACATATATCTAATGTCAGAAAAGTGCCCAATGGTTTGTTTTATTTTAATTAACATACTATGAAAGCTTCATATTTTATTATTAATGCACTTGTATTTCGTATTAAAGGTGTTTTAATAAATGAAAAAATAAAACGATTATTGAAAACTACAGTTTTATTTTTTACTCACAGGTCTAAAAACAAATACTTTTAAATAATTAGTACAAACTAAGCAAACAAAGATTAACTTAATCAAAATCAATTTTTAGTGCGAAACTTGTTGTTTGTCTGTTATTAAAATATCAATATCAAGAGAAATGGAGCATAACTTCACTCTTAAGTCCTCTCCAACAATTACTCTGTTTCTATATTTATTTTTATATACAAAAAACCACTGTCACACTAGTAGCTAGTAACAGATGGCATAAGACAGTAAGATATATCAACTTAATTTTGCCGTGATAGCCATTGAATAGAAATAGATAATCAACAAAGTTTCTCTTTAAATAATGTGCTACTGTTAACGTTATTTATTACAATGTACTAAAAACGTTAATCCCAAATTGATTTCATATAATCTCATTTTTTCCTACAACGTGGTTGTACATACTAAAAAATGGAACAAGCTTCGTAGAATATTTGGGTCGCTCGTATCATCCTTGCGTACCACCAGTGGTACGCATACCACCGGTTGGGAGTCCCTGCTCTAACTCATTAATGAATGCTATCATTTACGGCACCTAACGGTAAACTTAGAACCAGGATCCGCGTTCAAGACCTCGGTAGTGGAAAGAAGCGGCTCAATCCCATGATAGTACTTTACGCAAGTCCAACTTGATTGGCTAGTTTCACGGGCTTGGCTTCACTTGGATATCTCGCCAATCTGATTGTTGCAGTAACCATTTGATTTTGAATATGCGCGTTGTTTCCTAGAAATACAATACATACACTAGCGCCTCAGCGTACAGCGTAAGTGTCCGACAAGTTGACTCTGATTTGCTCCTCATTTTCATATATATGTTGTATGGTTGTTGTTAGTAGTATTTCTTGCAAACTTATATTAAGGGTACTTATACTTTAAAGAGCTTCTTATCGTGAAGCAACGATGGCCTAATGGCTAAAGTCGCCCACCTTCAGAATAGCGGAGGATGACTACCCGCGTTCGAACCCAGCTGTCGGAAAAATTTTTAGATCCTCCAAATTATTTTTAAAAAATTCCAATTTAATTCCTTTTCATTCTAATTTACTTTTCCTAATTTTTAATACCCTTTTCATATTTTTCCAAGCTTCCGTTTATTTTACATAAATAATCTAAGAACCACTCCTGAACTCACTACCAGCTGATATTTTTCCGCCCCTCTGCCATCCCCTTTGCTTTAGGATGTTGGTGTCGTATCCACCGCTGGCTTAGGACCATTCTGATGTAACAAAAAGCATACATAAAACACTAACTTATATAATTATTAACTTATATAATAAAAGGATACAATTTTCGGCTCCCACCTCTACCCACCCATAGCCATGGATCTGAAAAGAAAAGAAGAAAGCAGAAAGGAAGAGATAAATCGCCAACAACTATAAACCTTATTGACATACGTATCTAGGTCATGTGATCCGATTAGCCAATCAAGTTGGACTTGCGTAAAGTACTATCATGGGATTGAGGCGCCTGTGTAGTGGCAGGGCTATATTTACGTTCAAACCTATCACCTTATTTCTGTGCTCAAATGGCAAAATGTTATGTCACTTTTCCCAAAAAATTGAGTAAGTCCCATTCTGGAGTCTAGTTTGTTAATGTTTAGAAGATGGCAAAATGTCGTAAGTCTTTTTTTTTTCAGTTTGAGAGAAAAAAAAAGTGGAAAAAAATGTAATAAGTCAAAAACCACAGTACCACATATTGAATCTTGAATCTTCAAATTGCTGTCACGAAAAATTAAAAAAAGTGACATAACATTTTGCCATCCGAGCACAGATTTAAAGAATACACTCGCTCAGGTGATTAGACTGCCTTCTCGGGGGAGCCGGTCTATAGAAAATCCTATGTTCTATCACATTAAAAGGTCGGTTGGGGTTTTTTTTTTATGGTGCAATACTCAGACCTGACCAAGCTACTACAGTTACAAAGCCTCAAACTTTTTATCTTCCGCGTGTATCGCATTTCTAAATAAGCTACAGCTTTGAGTGCCAAATTGAAGGAAGGGGAAATTTCAGGAGGATTTTTTGCAGAATAAAAAAATTATATTTTTAATTTAAGCTACATTTTAAAATGTGCAAGAAAGGAAAGTTGAAATAAATGTCAGAAATGAGACAAGCAAATCAGAAAGTTCCACGTTGATTCTCTCAACACGCAACAGTACAGTTTTAAATTTTGTGAAAATTGAAAATTTTTAAGCGAATATTTTAGGCATTTCAAAGCCCTTTACCCATCCTGGAATTTAGAACTAAGGGCCGTTGTAATTAACATAGTTGACGACGACATGTTACTTTAATTTTCAGTTATCTATATTTGAGATCCTATGTTACTTGTGTTAGCATCAATTTTTCCTATTTGCTTGGCATTTACCTTTAGTTAAAGTTTGCATGAAGTAGAAAGCAGAGATAAAACTAGATTTTTTAAAAAATCTTCATTTTTCATACCAAACACTGTTTTCTCGAAATGTACCAAAATCAGTTTAATTTGTCTAAACATCAAGACGAAAAAAATATAAATGTTTCTTAAATTATTCTCATCATTTTGTTTTTATTATTCCTTTTCAACAAGGGGGCTCCGCCCAATGCTCGCTATTGCTCGTCAACTCCCGATGATTGCTAGACAATCATATTTAGTTCGCTTCACGATATATACTTTTCAACAATGAGGAGCAGGAGATTGCTTCACAATCCATCCATTTGGATCGCTGCTGGATTGATCCCGGATCTCTAGTACGACGTTAATTGAAGTTTCTCTTCACTTCCCATTGCGATATTTATCGCATGAGCCCAAGTAACGGAAAATTGCCTACATATTTTGCGAGATTAGCGGATCCGTGTATAAGTCGATCCCCGTACTTAAGCTTTAGAAAACGTTCCAAAAATTCTCGGCTTGTACACGGAAATATACGGTAAATAAAAACAAAATGTTTCTAAAAATGTCAAGAACAAAACATCTCATTTCCATATAAAAAAGGAAATTGTTAAAAGAATAACATATTGTTAATATTCAGAGGAAATTTCATCATAATTTTAAATGTTTTAGCTGATCAGTGTTGTAATAGTACCTTTTAAGATTTTCATATTCGATTGTTGCTATGGAAACGGCGACCGAATTGGCCGGTTCTTCTGAAAACATTGCTAACTTTCTAGCGCGTACTCTCAAATTTTATGTAACTGAATAAATTATTTAAAAGATATAGCTGTGTTTATCGTCTGCGCGTGTTCCAAATTCATTAGCTCGTGAACCACAAGACTCGCTATCACGTGACTCGATATCTACCAATCACAAAGCGAATAAAACTAAAAAAGACTGATTTTTTTTTCTTTTACAATAGAAAGAAAAGAAAGATTTATTTCTTACAAGGGAGGTCTAGTTGTATTTTAAATCTATTATCATCGCGTGTTCAATATTAATAATTCTGCACTTTGCCACAATAATATATTGTATTAAAAAAAAAAACTAGCATATCCCTGAAAGTATCTGCATTAAACTTTCTTCATTGCTTATATCTAACGACAAAATGTCATTACTCACATTTAATATCTTATTTCTACCTGTTTATAATGAATATAGCCGTATGAATTATATCATCAGTTCACATAAATAGATTTCATACCATAGAGTAAATATAAAAGAATAGTGAGCAATGGTAACCTTTTTATGTGACCAGGATCTAGTGACCAAAACTAAAAGTAACATTACCCTTAGGCTGCCTTCGTCTGCTGGGTAGAACCGAATATTCATCCTCTGATTGGTCCATGAGAAGGAAGAAGACGACAATTTTTTTTATTCCTTATTTGATTGATCATATGATAGTCGTAGACTGGCGATTTCACCATTCTTGTCGTCACTATAGATATTCGGATTCACACATTTACAATGTCTGGTACATCGCCAAACGAAGCGAAAGATGCCAAATCATCCAACAAAGTCAAATTCTCACAGACCAGTCTTGTGACTACTAGTCGACATATTGGTCGCCCTTTTGGAAGCTCCTCTTCATAGCAATGCTCAATCTACCTATACTACTGTTTGTAAAAAATGCAACACCACGAAGGAGTCATCAGAATTAAATGAAATCTAATACACAAACTGCTTGTATTAGTACAAATACATGAATAAATTTTCAAAGCAAAAGAACAATATTCAGTGTCCGAAATCAGTATTTGGTGTAGCCACCACGCGCTGCAATAAGTGCTGCTATATGACGTGGCATGGAGTGAAACAGATGTTGAATGTCTGCTTGTGGAAGAGAATTCCATACTGTTTGTATCCGCACCCATAGTTCGTCTTTTGAAGATGTAGGACGCGGATCACGAGCGAGACGCCGACCAACCAAATCCCATACGTGCTCAATTGGCGACATATCCGGGAATAAGCAGGCAAAGGAAGAAGCTGCATGTGTTGAGCTGAAAAGAAGTCTCGAACATTCCTTACAACATGTGGGCCTGCATTATCCTGTTGAAAGATAGCTTCACGGATGCCTTGAAGGAAGGGAACGACTTCGGGCTCTAGCACTTGACAGACGTACCTGTTGCTATTCAGATTAACCTCGATTCGTAGCAGCTGAGATCGTCCATGATGCGAAATCGCACCCCAGACCATAACTCCGGGTGTTCGGCCACTATGACGTTCGATAACGCACTCTGGAAGACAGCGTTCACCGGCATAGCGTCTAACACGAATGCGGTCATCATGATTCCACAAATTAAAGCGTGATTCGTTAGAAAAGACAACTTGTTGCCAATCAGCCCGCCAGGCTCTGTGCTCATGAGCCCATTGCAGACCCAGTCATCGATGGTTTGGCGTGAGGGGGATCCTGTATAAAGGAATCCTTGCACGTAGTCCACGGTGCAGCAGACGTCGGCGAATTGACGAAGCCGACATTAGTACACCTGTAGCAGTAGACCAAAGTGCTACCAACTGCCTGGAGGAAGCTGTACGGTCATTCACAGCCATGTGGACCAGGTGTCTATCATCGCGCGCTGACGTCACCTTCCGTCGTCCACTACCAGTTTTTCGAGTTGTCCGGTGTTCGTCGGTCCACCGCTTCCAAACTCGCATCACTGTGGAACTGTTCCGCTGCACACGAGCTGCTATTGCGCGATAAGAAAATCCTCCTTCACGAAAGCCGATGATTCTCTCCCGTTCGTACTCCGTAAGTTTTTAAAGTTCACCATATTTCGTCGTGGAGGCATTACTAAACGTTCGCCACTAAAACATAACCATGCACTATTTACAACGTCCCGCTACAGCCCTCTATTTATACGCTTTTAGCATCAGTTCAGAGGACGCTGCTCGCACCACGCATGCGTGGTGGATCTGAAACTTTGCATAACATCATATACTTGACATTTGTTGGAAATTTCATTTCATTCGGAGGATTCCTTCATGGTGTTGCATTTTTTACAAATAGCAGTGTATATTTCACGACTATGTTTCATACCTGTGAACCAAATAAAATTATCCCCCCAAAAAATATAATAGCATTTCGTTTACTTCTTTCCACATTTATGTAATTTTGAAAACTTTTTATGATTTACTAGGAGGCCTGCCCCCTGCTCGCTAACGCTCGCCAACCCCCGGAGGATTGCTTCGCAATCCTCATTGGTTCGCTGCGCGAACCTATGCTCGCTTCGCTCGCCTCAATGAAGACATGTGTCCTAGCAGAAGGGTGGTTGGCGTGGAAGTTTGGAGAGTGGGGTGCCAGCTCAGGTGTTGCATCGTCATCTGACCGTGGTTCAAAATTACGAGGTGTTGTCCTCGAATCTTTCCCTTAAGGGACTGATTCCGGACCGTCGTCAATAGCCCGTTGTGTTGCTCTAGTACGATGTTAACTAAAATTACCATTACCATTACCTAGCAGAAGGGATTGTTTACAAAATATGTTACCAAAAAAATGTTTTTCAAATCTAAATTTGCTGTATTACAGAAAAAATATAAACAGTATCTCTAAAATCAGAATTCAAATGAAAACTTTGTGCAAATTTTGACTCGAAATGTCAGCGTTGCTTTGGAAATTGAATACCCAGCATGTTATTTGTGTGTACATTTTCCCAGCACTCAAACGACCCACACTTTTTCATTGAGTTTGTTGCCGAAAGTTGTAGTGCAAGCGTCTTGTTGAACTATAATTGTTGGCCCTGAAAAGGACCGTTTTTTAAATGGCCCTGAAAAGATCCTCCGCTTTCTTTGATTTCTATTATAAACTAACTGCAACAGCTCATTAAAATTTCCTTTTTTTTTTTTCAATAAAATTTCATCCGATAACGCTATAAATTCAATCGATGCGCGAGACTTCGCGATAAACAAACAATCGTACAGTGTTGCCAAAACGCGATTACAAATAACGTCTTTTTCATGAGCCACGTAAGAGAATTATATATATAGATTGTTTGTTTTCACGATGACATGTGTAATGTTTATTAGTTTTGAGTGAAGCTGCTCATGTTGGACATGGACTCTCATCCAACTTTACACACTTTGGAATAGGATGCGTTTGATTTTGATTCGATGTGTTCTTTGACAGTGACTGATCTGCAAGCAGTGTGTCCGCAACCCTGCATCACCTACAGTTTCCGAAGCGATGCCACTTACATCGGACTCGGGAGAGAGAATGTCAGGTGAGCTCAACCTATTCGGGACGTTACTTTTGCTCGCCAAAGAGCGACTAAGCAATCATATGCATCTCGGTGATGAATTTATTTGACATACACTGAAGAGCCAAAACTTTATGAACACCTACTCAATAACGCGTTGCGCCTCCTTTAGCCCGCAAAACAACTGCAACTCGCCTGGGCATAGATGCCACAAGTTCTTGGTACATGACTGGAGACAGGTTGTGCCCAAATATCTAAGCAGCGGTCACGTAAAGTCGAGATATTCGGACACGGTGGTGTTTGAGCTCTGAGCTGCCGCTCCATGATACCCTAAATGTGCTCTATCGTATTAATATCCGGCGAGTTTGGTGGGCAGGACATTAAGTGGAATTCATCAGTATGCTCCTCGAACCACTCCAACACAATCCGAGCCTTGTGACATTGGGGGTTGTCCTGCTGGAAGATTCGATTTCCAGTTGGGAAGACAGACGCCATGTAAGGGTGCAACTGATCCGCAATGATGTTCAGACAGTTCGCAGCGTTCATGGTCTCTTCTACTACAACTACGGGTCCCAGAGTCGCCCATGAGAACGTCCCACAAGGCATAATACAGCCACCACCAGCTAGTGTGTGACCTGCTGTTCAAGAGGGGAGCAACTGTTCGTCTGGTCGACGGCGTACGCTGACACGACCATTGACATGGTGAATGAGAAATCGTGATTCTGGCAAGGCACTTCTCTTCCACTCATCCATGGCATAGTCTCGATGTTCCCGGGCCCACTGTAGGCGTAGTTGACGATGACGCTTGGTCAACAGAGGCACACGACTGGGACGTCTGCTGCATATTCCCATATCCGCTGAACTACCCCCCCCCCCCTCCCTCGGCGGGCCGCGTTAAAATTATCAAACGTTGATCCGGTCCGCGGCGATAAAAAGGTTGGGGAGCACTGATCTAGACGATACGAGTTCATTGAAAAATGTGGGGATGGTCATAATGTTATGGCTCCTCAGTGTATATTCCGCTTGCTAACAAGGAGCAGGGTTGCCATTGGCAACTATTTACAGCTATTTTTAACCTTGGGTGACTGTGGCGACTTTTTTCGTCAAAAACAGCCCCAAAAGTGACAGTTAAAAAAAAAGTGACGACTTTTTAAAGTTTTAGATGACTATTTAAGCATTTTTGTGCATTAAATCCATTTTGAAATAACTTTGGTAACAAAAATAACAACAGCGATTTCAAAGGTCATTAGCGCGAAATTGCGTCCAATCCGATATCAAGAAAGATTTCATCATACATTTTTTTGACTAAATATTTATAGAAGTTAACAGCATTCAAGTCTTTGTTTTAACTGTACTTTTTATTCAAGACAGTTATTTTAAAAGACAGACAAATAATATTAATTTTTTTGATTATTATAAGGTTACTAGCCACTGCGTGGATAGCCTGTGTGTAAGGTATTACTCTCGTGTAAAATTTTCCACAGATTTCAAATACCTTGAAGATATAGTCAATTTAAAAATTATTTATTTAAAGAAAATCCTATTTTTAAGCATCAATTTAAAGTGAATTTTTCCGCAGATTTTCAAATCCGTTGAAATTTAAAATCTATCTCTAGCAATTCCGATTTTACGGAAAAAAACTTAACAATCCCAGTCAATATGTTTTTTATTTCTTGCTCTCATTCGCAAAAAAGGGGACAGGAAATGTAATGTTTCTTTTTATTTTTTTTTTAACGCTAAGGGTAGAATATGCATTTTTATTTTTTGGAAAGAGAAAGTTTACGTGACGTCACGATCTCCTGCGAAAATATAAAATAAGGTCACGTGGGGGGGGAGGTTCATTTTAGAGGGTTTCTTATTTTGTCCGTTTGAAGAAGCAGGTAGAGAATAAAACTATTAAATTCATTTTAAAATCTTCTAGATTAAATTTTAAATTTTCGCCACGACCCAAAAATTGCAAAAAATTCGGACTACCTGTGTGCCAAATCTCATTGCTGTAAGTACCATAGATCGTCAGGATTTTTCGGCCCTCGAAACAGACAGACAAACAAGCACTTCCTTTTATAATACTAGATATAACGGTTGATTTCTAAAGATTAATGAACTAAAGAAAATAAGTTCAATCTTATTGAAGATAACAAAGGTTGGCTTAAGAAATCAAAGTTCTGTTTACGTATAAATTATAAACTTTTACTTAGCATTCCCTATTGGAAAAAGTTCAAAATACCAGTATCAAAATGATACCGGAACCAGTAAAAACATACCGGAAATTTTGAAGCCGGTATGAAACTATACTGGAAATTTTCAAACCGGTATGAAACCATACCGGAAATACTCCTTCATAACTAGCAAGCTTTTCAGTTGCACAGAATTACAGTCAGTATTTTGTTTCTTTTCCACAGTCGAGTGGAGATTATGTACAACTCGAAGCAGTTCATCTTTCACGAGTATCGCACCAACACTTTATCCAGTTTTCTTAGTAAGTATATTTTTTTATGATGATGCAATTTTCTTCAGTCAGAAAATATACATATAGGGAAATGTCAAGTTTTGCATATGGGTTACAGGAACAGTGGGGCCGAGTACTGTCTGCAGGGAGTAAAGGTAAAGGAGGGAAAAACAGTCAAGGATCTTGGGGTGATAATTCACAGGGATTTTAAAATGGGTCATCAATGTTCAGCTGCGGGTAAAAAGGCTAATAGGTTATTGGGGTATATTAAAAAGACTGTAACTTCAAGGGATAAGAATATAATCTTGCCGTTATATAAGGGTTTAGTAAGACCACATCTAGAATATGCTGTACAATTCTGGGCTCCATATATGAGAAAGGACATAGAATCAATTGAAAGGGTTCAGCACAGAGCTACAAAAATAATAAAGGGGCTAGCAAATTTCGACTATAATGAACGTTTAAGTAAGCTAAACATGTATACACTGGAAAGAAGAAGAAGGAGGGGGGATTTGATTCAGCTTTTCAAGTTTGTAAAACAAGGGGACACAGAGGTTTTAAATTTCTATAGGGATAACAGAACAAGGGGTCATGTGTATAAATTGAATAAGACACATTTTAATCGGGATTTAAGGAAAAACTACTATTTTAATAGGGTAATAGACAGTTGGAACGCGTTGCCAGAAAATATAGTTAATTCAAAGGGAGTGTACGAATTTAAGATACAATTGGATAGTCAGTGGGAATTGGGGAATTCATAAACAAAGTACCAGCCTTGTTGGGCTTGAGCCTGTAGCTGGTCGTCAATATTTGTATTTGTATTTGTATAATTTGGAATGGATAATAATAAAAGATTTTTCGAATCTTTATGAATCTTGTAGTATTATTTTTTTAAACTTTTAGTCCCTTCACTACATACTATATTATATCTGATTGCATGAAGCAAGCGTTACTTTTAATGTCCAATACAAATGCTGTTTCTGCCAGGGATAAATGTTGTGTTAAAAGTTTGAATACACAGAAAGCTATATGAACATTAATATTGCTGGTTAGCGAATAGAACACAGTTGTAACTTGTACTAGACACGGTAGCACGGATGGAAGAGTTTCGGATCAACAACCAAAGGGTTGAGACGTGGAAATTCGGTCCATTCAAAAACCGTGGTGTACACGGAGGGCTGGTGCATGTAAAATCTGTCGAAGCCTCAAATGTCCTCACTTTGTCATGGTGTGGAAGTTTGTTGGGTGGGGTGCTTGCTTAGGTGTGACTTCGTCATCTGACCATGGTTCAAAATGGCTGGGGTCTTCGGAATCCCTTCAGGACCGATCCTGGACCGTCGCCAATAGACCGCTGTGTTGTTCCAGATAGACGAGAGTTCAACTTCCTTTCTAACTGGAGCAGTTCATTTTTAAATTCGTACCAGCTCTCTTAAAGCATTTAGGGTGAGGTGGGACAGGTACAAACTCGAAGTTCACATGAAAACTATTTCTCTCTACTCAATCCCAGTATTTAAAAAAAAAATTATATTTGTACCACATACTTTCAAATGTTTTATTAATATGTTTACACCTTAATTGTTCAAACGTACCCACCAGTGTAATTTTGAAATGCTTTCCAGTGCTATTTCATGGGGTTGCATTTGCTTCACATGCTGCTGGAAGTTGATATCATGGAATGGTTTCTTGTCTGCAATGGGATAGCATTGTGAGTGGGGCAATAACATATCTTCTTTGGTCTCTGCAACTTCCCTGCCAAATCACTCTAGCTATGAAACACTAATATCCATCAGAGAACTGCTTTAAGCATTTTACAGCAGGTGGCAGTCCCTATGTTTAATAAGAGTCACATTTTATGTTACCCTACCTTATCTTACTTTTTTATCTTGAGCTAGTCTCTATCCTATCCATCACCAAAGGATCAGCAACGCAGTAGAGTTCTAAAGTGAAAATATATGGTTTAATAACTCTACCAACAGTATTATAATTTGCGAAGCTAAACGAGTGACGGTTTTGTCGCCATTTGTGACAGCCCAATTTTCTGAGCCTAGGTATTGAATATGACCGCACTCTACTGAGAAATAAGTGTTTAAAAGTTCTACATCTTTAAATATTTGTATTTTATATTTGCCAGGCAATATTTTAGTCTCTAACGTACGACACTAATGCGAAATAAAAAAGATCTAAACGCTGAGTATTCATTTTGATGCACCAGTAAAATTCCGTTTTTTTTATCTACCATCACCAATAAAATTTTGTGTCTCTCCAGAGCGAGGAAAAGTCAACTACCTACCATTTAATAATGTTGCTTTCAAAGTCTCCTGTTGCATTTTTATTTTGTGCTTATTGAATCAAGGCTAGTTGTCCGCTTAGTGTCAAGTCAAAAATATACCATTGATATTTATTTGTTGTGGTACATTATACATTCGCTCAAAACAAAATAATATCAAGCACTACTCCTGTTGCGACCGTGGCGGGAACAGTTCTCGCCGCAGGTAGTACCAAGTGTCCCACCATAAATTAGTAAACACTAAAAATTCGTAAGAATGAAGGAATTAGTGTACCAGAATTCTCAGTCAGCACAAAAACAACTATCCTCACAAATGGGAAGTTTTTTTGGGAAAGAAAACATTTCAGATCACGTTTTCGTCGGTAGACGGCTTTCATGCTTTCAAATCACAGAATTCCATGGAAGTCTATGTTTATTTGGATTCATGCAAATGTTAACGAGAATATCACAGCTATAATTGTTCTATTTGCCGGCCAACAGAAAAAATGTGTGTTTCCTCCCCCCAAGCGAGTGAGAACAGCGTGCGAGGGCGATCCCCCAGATTTCTTTTTCTTCGAAAAGTCATCTGAGGGAGCTCAGTCCGGCCGAAGTGATTGGAATTTTACTTTATGTATTTCTTTATGTGTCCGAAACCTTCATAAAGCTTCACCAAGTGATTCGTGGCTCAGGTGAAACAGCTTCAGCGATAACGCTTCAGCACAGCGAAAAACTCACGTCTGTTGCAGCAACAGGAAAATGGAGAATAGTGCGCTATTACTGGACTGGACTGGACAAATCACAAACGGAGCGCATACTGCTAAGCAGCTTTGCACCTCGTATCAAAGTGTGGGTACATAAAAATAAAAACATAATTTTAGTGAAAAAATTTAAATAAAAAAAATGAAGGAAATTGGCTGGACAATCATAGAAGAGAGATCAGTTATTCAATTGTTAGATGGCGCCACCTCCGTCCGCGAAATCAACAATTCAACTCTGACTCCATTGCGCTGCTCCTAGTGATCTATTTGACTGCAAGCAAAGTAGACATTGGATTAAGCAAATGTAAAAGAGATCAGAGAGAAAGAGGATTAAAACTGTTGTATTTTAGTGATTCTGTTGATGCTTTGTTAATTGTACAGACTTTAAAAGACTGTAACTTCAAGGGATAAGAATATAATCTTGCCGTTATATAAGGGTTTAGTAAGACCACATCTAGAATATGCTGTACAATTCTGGGCTCCATATATGAGAAAGGACATAGAATCAATTGAAAGGGTTCAGCACAGAGCTACAAAAATAATAAAGGGGCTAGCAAATTTCGACTATAATGAACGTTTAAGTAAGCTAAACATGTATACACTGGAAAGAAGAAGAAGGAGGGGGGATTTGATTCAGCTTTTCAAGTTTGTAAAACAAGGGGACACAGAGGGCTTAAATTTCAATAGGGATAACAGAACAAGGGGTCATGGGTATAAATTGAATAAGACACATTTTAATCGGGATTTAAGGAAAAACTACTATTTTAATAGGGTTATAGACAGTTGGAACGCGTTGCCAGAAAATATAGTTAATTCAAAGGGAGTTTACGAATTTAAGATACAATTGGATAGTCAGTGGGAATTGGGGAATTCATAAACAAAGGACCAGCCTTGTTGGGCTCGAGCCTGTAGCTGGTCGTCAATATTTGTATTTGTATTTGTATTTGTACGACCTACATTTCATTGGGATTCTGATTTGAATGTTTTACTGTGATTTGCATGCATATAACGCCCTCTATCGACAAAAATGTGAAAAAAAAATTTTCTCAATCAGAAAAATCCCTTTTCGTGAAAACAATTTTTTCGCAAACCCTTTTCAACTTTTCTAAATCGTTCAGTTTTTACGAATTTTTGAAGTGCTTATACGAATTTATAGGAGAGATGATTTTTAAAGCAGGTTTAATTGAAGTTCTGTCCGTCCCCAGGTCAGATCGGTGGGGCCCTGGGTCTCTACCTGGGCGCCAGTATCATCACCGTGGTCGAGATCCTTGTCTTCGTCCTCTCCTGGATATGGCACACGTGCATGCCCTCCAGGACCCGGGTACGGGGAACCCCAGACTACCCCCGTTTCAAGTGACTGCTCCAGGTGGATGTAATCTTTCACAGCACGGCACTACTCTGTACATTTCAACCACTTTGCATATTCTTCTCATGAAATTATTATTTAAAAGGCTGCATTGAACCGTGTAAAGCCGTGTTCTACATTAGCACATCTCGAACTTGTGTGTACCTACTTCTTTGTTTGACTCTTTAAAGATTAACATGTGTTGGTTTTAAACTTTCTTGCAACAAAAGAGCTTTCGGTTATATTCAAAGCACAGAGCAATGGTTAAATGATTGGTGAGTGACGTAAAGTTAAGTGCCTGAAATTTGTTTTTGTTTCACTATCTATACACAATTCACTATCTTGGTATTTTCAGAATTGTTTCACAAAAGTGTATGGTGTCTCTCTGTATTAAAAAAAAATTTCCGCCGCCGCAGGATTGAAAACTGTGTTGTTTTGCTCGAATCAGACGGTTTCCCTAGAAAGTTCGGATCAGAAAAATATGAAATTAACATGGTTTGCTCTTCATCAGTTGTGCAGTTGTAGAACAAAATCTGAGGTAGAATTGAGCCCCACTTATTCTTATGCATTTTCGATTTAAATTTAGGATGAGAAATTACCCAACAATAAAATATTTGTTAATTTTTTCTCTTTAATAGTTGACTTTTTAAATGAGTCTAAAGTGTTTTCACCGCACCTTTAAATTCAATAACGCTTATATTTAAGAACCGGATTGTTAACTGACGCTCAAAAATTAATGTTTTGCTTTCTTCTAATGCAGAAGCATTTCATATAAATTCTGATAGATACTTGTCGAGTTATTGTTGCGATCTATGTTACAATCATATAACTTACAGTTAGCTTACATTTATATCTGCGCGTTTTACATCGTGCTTTTAATATTTAACCCTCCGTCGGGCGCAACTGGCCTGACAGGCACAGCTTTGACGCTTACGTTCCTCCTCCTTTCATAGAATGGGTAGAAATCTGCTTATTCTAGTAGTCTCTTATCTTTACCGGATGTTTGGATCCAACCATTTAATTCTATTCGAGCGCTTCGTGGACAGCTGTTAGCATCATTCTGATCCCTCAGGCACATTGCACCCGAATTCGTTACACATATAAAGGTACGTAAGATCTATGTTTTAATATCACAGGTGTTTATTTTATTAATTTCATGAGTGCGTCATGCAAAATTTGTGGCTTTTTCCGTAAATATGTGGAAACTGGTTTGAGAATGATGACAAATTATGAATGTACTAAATGTCCCAACACAATCTGCTTGTCTCATACAAATATGATCTGCGGAACGTGCTGTGCTGTTTGCCAATGTCCCTCTTCTACTGAACTTAAGCTGAAGGACTATGACTCAGAGTGAATATCGGCTTTCTAACTCTGCTCTACAATGTATAAATTTTTACCAAAATTATTTACTTTTATACCCTGGAAATTTAAGTCAATTTAGTGCTGGATCTGAAATTTTCTTTTAATGTTTTCTAAACATAAAATGTGTTTTTTTTAAAAGGAATTTCATTTTTTTTTGTTTAAATAATCCTATGGAAATAACTGATTACTTTTAGAATACTGTAACTAAAATTAATGGGTATAAATTAGCGATTATTTTATGTGTGCCTGTCAGGCGCATTGCACCCAAACACGTTGATTCTATATTGAGCCCGACGGAGCGTTAAAAGACGTTGATTCCCATTTGAAATTATTAAAAACGCCAACGCTTTTTGACCATTTGCAATTTTATTCTTGGGAATGGGTGAGTAGGGACCTACTTTACTCATAGACCTGTAATGCTCAGACGACGGTCCTACTTTAGACCTTTAATAGAAGCAAAAACACTATTTTCCCTGAAAAGAGGAAAGAACTCCGACACTTTTATGGAAGTTCTAGGTGAGTTTTGCACGGTATTAATCAGATTTTATAATTAATGTAGAATTTTGACAAAGTGTCCTAATAGAGCCCCTGACTAAAACTAATCAGTACTCTAAATCTTACCTTATATCTTATTAATATTGATTTTTTAATGTCAATAGATATCGCTAATGTTTGTTTACATTTCTTACTCTTGAACTAAACTATATTCACACACACCAAACTACAAAAAGTCACGAAATAGCTGCTTAATATCATGTACGACATCTTCTAGCCCAAGAAGTGCAGCAACTCGACGTATCATCGATTACACCTGTGGTCTACTTTTGGAGAGATGTTGAGCCATGCTATCTGTATAACCACACACAGTTTCTTGATGCAAGGAGCCTTCCCACCACGTCCCGTAAATGCTATATCGTGTTGGACGCATCCTCCCTCTGATCTCTCCAGAATGCTCCTGGAACGATTTTTGGAGAACTTGGACCAGATGACATGGTCCACTGTCCACCTGAAGATTCCCTATCTTGATCGGATACATGAAATCCAAGAAAGGCTGCATGAGGTCACACAGCAGTACCAGTAGCGGCGGAAGGCATGAAGCTACGGTTTCCTAAGAAAACGGAGCCGTTATATAGCAGCCATGATATGTCATGATGCCGCGAGCATAACTAGGCAGCCGTCTTAATAGATACCAGAGGTGTCAACGTAGACGGACAGAATACGGTGGAGAATGGGCAATACAGACGGCTGTCGTGGTTTATTTTATTCCTGAAACAAAACAAAGTGGCGTTTTATTCTCTAGTCCAAGTTTCTAACTTCGGGATCGTTGAAGATAGAGTGAAAAATTCAACGGATTTCAAATCAGCGTAAAATACTATGCCAGATCGATACCAAAAACAGTTTTATTGTTCAATTATTTAACATTTTATTATTTAATTATTTTGTTATTAAATGTTAATTATTTAAAGAAAATCACATTTAAGGTATCGTTCGGGTGTAAAATTTTCCGCAGATTTCAAACCGTTTAAAATTTTAATCTATCTTTAAAAATCCAGATTTTATAAAGACGAACTAAACAATGCCAGTCAAAATTTTTTGTTTATTTTGCTCCCCTCCAATCAAATTGTTTGGCGCAGGAAATGAAATGTTGCTGCTACAGGAGAAAAAACGTTCCCCAACTGCTTGAGACCGCTATGACGATCGTCATGCAAATGGCGGCTCCGCTAATTTTCGTTACGCTAACAAAAAACGATCTCTAGGATACCAACGCCATCTGTTTGTATAAACAACGTTTTAGTGACGTCATTCACAGCTACATTACTTCTGCTAGATAACGGCTCTCTTACCGCCATATTCACAAGTCTCGAGTTTACTCGAGGATCAGTTGATCCGCGAGTAAGAGTTAACTCGAGGATTAGCAAGAACGGTATTCTCAAACAGCTTGTTAAGTGATCCGGGGATTAAAATGAGACGCTCGCTGTGATTGGCTACCTCACGATCACGTGGTATTGTTTACATTGGTTACGACACCCGAATCTGCATTCATACTGATCAAGCACGTACTTCGCCGTAGAATTGATTCCAAATTGTGAATAAATAGGACTCATACAGCATTTTAATATGGGTTTGGGAAAAGAAATGCAAAGATATTTAATTTCAAATTGGATTTTTATGGAAACCTAAATTTTGCAAGAAAGAATTGTATACAAAGTCTTGACAGATGTATGTAATCCGATTATCTTAGTACTTGTCAGTATGGGTATGTGTTGGAGGTGTGAAAAGTGACTTGCACTGTCAATTTTCTTTCATTCGTAATAAACAAACAGAATAATTTTTATTCTACGACGAATTTGTATCTGCCATGGTCGTTTTCTACCGTTCAATCTCTACGGCTTATAGGACAGAGGTGGCGCCATCTATCTTTTCGCAAAGCTGCTTGTTTAAGATTTAATTAGCTACCTTTATTTTCATTTTTCTTTTGAATTTCTATAAAATTATGTTTTAAATTTTCCATTTAAGCAATATTATGATGAGAATATGAGCTGCTATGTAGCAGGTGCTCCGTAATGATACGTCGAATCCAGTGACCAGTCGTGTCGCAACGCAAGAATACTATACTTTAGCATAGAATGAAATGTGTCCTCCATTTTGTTTTGCAGAATATCCTTCGAAAAAATCTAGTACTGCGCATGCGTAACTCTTACTCGCGAGTTAACTCGCCGATTTCGGAGGATCAAACGGCCATATTCACAAGTCTCGAGTTAACTCGAGGATCAGTTGATCCGCGAGTAAGAGTTAACTCGAGGATTAGCAAGAACGGTATTCTCAAACAGCTTGTTAAGTGATCCGGGGATTAAAATGAGACGCTCGCTGTGATTGGCTACCTCACGATCACGTGGTATTGTTTACATTGGTTACGACACCCGAATCTGCATTCATTCTTATAAATCACGTACTTCGCCGTAGAATTGATTCCAAATTGTGAATAAATAGGACTCGCACAGCATTTTAATATGGGTTTGGGAAAAGAAATGCAAAGGTATTTAGTTTCAAATTGGATTTTTATGGAAACCTAAATTTGGCAAGAAAGAATTGTACACAATGTCTTGACAGATGTATGTAATTCGATTATCTTTGTACTTGTCAGTATGGGTGTGTTGGTGTCGTAAAAAGTAACTTGCATTGTCAATTTTCTTTCATTCGTAATAAATCAACAGAATAATTTTTATTCTACGACGAATTTGTATCTGCCATGGTCGTTTTCTACCGTTCGCTCTCTCCGGTTTATAGGACAGAGGTGGCGCCATCTATCTTTTCGCTAAGCTGCTCGTTTAAGATTTACGCAGCTACCTTTATTTTCATTTTTCTTTTGAATTTCAATAAAAATATGTTTACATTTTTCCATTTAAGCAATATTATGATGATGAAATGAGCTGCTATGGAGCAGGTGCTCCGTAATGACAGATCCAGTCCAGTTCAGTCGTCGAAAGAATACTGTAATTGAGCATAAAATTAAATGTGTCCTCCATTTAATTTTTCCAAAAAGATGGTACTGCGCATGCGTTAAATGTAACTCGCGAGTTAACTAGCCGATTTCGGAGGATCAAAATGTAACACCGAAACGTCAGTTTAAACCACTGATCAGGACTTGTGAAAACGGTTTTTTCGATAACTCGCGGATTATCGTTGATCCTCGAGTTAACTCGGACTTGTGAATACGGCCGTAAATGTAACACCGAACCGGCAGTTTAAACCACTGATCAGGACTTGTGAATACGGTTTTTTCGATAACTCGCGGATTATCGTTGATTCTCGAGTTAACTCGGACTTGTGAATACGACCGTTAGGAAACCGTAGCTTAAGCGACCGTTGATATATCGGCCTTGCGTTTGGTCAGCCTTGCGCTTTGTCGGCCTCACGCTTTGAGTTGGAAAAAAAGAGCCTTGCATAAAATCAGACAGTAACAATTTATAAGGCCCGTTCTATATTATAAAAAGATAAAAAGATAGATCCTGATTTTCTTCGAGGCCTACTCTTAAAGACTTTTCTTTAGAAATTTACGTACAGAATATTGATTAAAAGGCTAAAACTGCTACATGAAACTTGCGACATTGTTCGAAAGATTAGTAGACATTAGCAATTTCTTAGCCAGACATAACTTGGTATTTAGAGATCTCAGAGAATCCTTGGATATTGAATTTAACGTAAATTCAAGTAACTTCACTGATATAATTAAGTTAATATCACAAAGTATGACCCAACATTACGTGAATATTACATTACGTGAGTCGCATCAATGAAAAGGAAATTAAAAGCCACTACTTGAGGCACAAAATTAAAATGTGTGTAAAAAAAAAAAAGATCACATTAATGGGAAAAGGCGTAGCTGAGCAAGTTGTGGAAAAATTAAGGTAGCCAAATATTAAGGCTATCGTGGTGGACTACCAATGATGCTGGTCGAATTGAGCAAATGACAATTACTTTACGAAAATGTGACACTTCTTCAGGAATTATACAAGAAAATTTTGTTGCTTTCATTCCAGTAGGTCAGTATAAAAAAAAAGGACAATAAAATCCTATGTGTGTGTGTGTGTGTGTGTGTATACTAAGGAGAAAAAAAGAAACCGTTTTCTCCTCTACCGCATATAAATACTGAATCATAGATATGTTTTAGTTGATCAGTGTTGTTGTGATAGTAGTACTTTTAAGATTTTCATAATCGACTACTGCTATGGAAACGGTGACCGAATTGGCCGGTTCTTCTGAAAACATTGTAAACTTTCAAGCGCGTGCTCTCAAATTTTATGTGAATGAATTAATTAAAAAATATAACTGTGTTTGTCGTCTGTGCGTGCTCCAAATTCATTAGCCCGTTGAACCACAAGACTTGCTATCACGTGACTCGCTATCTATCAATCACAAAACGAATAAACCTGAAAAATATCGAAAGATTTTCTTTTATAATTAGGGGCTCCGTTCTCTGCTCGCTGTCGCTCGTCAACATCCGATGGTTGCAAGGCAATCATATTTGGTTCGCTTCACGAACAATACTTTTCAACAATGAGGGGGAGGGGATTGCTTCACAATCCATCCCCATTGGATCGCTGCTGGATTGATCCCGGAACTCTAGTACGACGTTAATTGAAGTTTCCCTTCCCATTACGATATTTATCGTATGCGCCCGAGTAACGGAAAATGCCTACTTTTATTTGGGAAATTAGCGGGTCCGTACTTTAGCTTCAGAAAACGTTCCGAAAATTCTCGACTCAAACTGAAATATACGGAAAATAAAAACAAAATGTTTTAAAAAAATGTTAAAAACTAAACATCTTATTTCCACATAAAAAATGAAATTGTTAAAAAGAATAACATATTGTTAATATTCAGAGGAAATTTCATCATAATTTTAAATTTTTCAGCTGACGCGTGTTGTAATAGTACTTTTTAAGATTTTCATATTCGACAGTTGCTATGGAAACGGAGACCAAATTTGCCGGTTCTTCTGAAAACATTGCAAACTCTCTAGCGCGTGCTTTCAAATTTTATGAATTAACTAGCCACTGCGTGGCTAGCACGGCTTTGCCCGTGCTGTACTTTGTGGGGTTAGGTGTGTCCATTGGGAACGTTTGTAAACCACCGGTGTTTGCTACGCATTCCCATTTGGTTAGCTTCGCAAACCAACACCACGGACAACGCCGTGATGGCCTCGTTATTGTGAAATTGGAATTGCGAAGTGAGTGAATAGGTGTGACGTCACAATTTCTTGGAGGGTGGGGTGCCAGCTGAGGTGTTATGTTATCATATGACCGTGGTTGTCCACGTATATTTCCCTTATTGGATTTAACTACGACCCTAGTTAATAAGTAGTTATAGTGCTTGAGAACGTTAATTAAAAATTACCCAATTTTCTCGGATACTTTCCTTAGGCGATTGATCCCGGACCGTAGTGAAGATCCCGTTGAGTTGGTATTGCACGACGTTAATTAAAAATTACCTCGGATCTTTTCCTTAGGGATTGATACCGGACTGTTGTAAATAGCACGTTGAGTTGCTATAGTACGACGATAATTAAAAATTACCTCGGATCTCTCAATTAGGGAATTGATACCAGACCCTCGTTAATAGCCAATTGTGTTGCTTTTGTGTGATGTTAATTAAAAATTTCTTCAAATTTAAAATTCGTTGAAATTTGTGATAAAAACTTGTACAATTTGTGTTGATTGTTGTATTATTTTTTAAATCGATCTTATACACATGCATATTTTACTACAATGCCAAAAATTGTATTTTCTAAGAATTAAAGAGATTTAAGTTTTTGAAAAAGGCAGTTGAGAAAATTGAATGGTGAAAGGAGTGAGAAACATGCTTTCTTTACTCAAAACCGAAAAAATGAGTGTATTTTTTTTTTTAATTTTACAACTGAAATGTGTGTCTTATTTTGAACACAACAATGAAATGTGTTGATTTGGGCAACACAGTATATTTTAACCCCAAATTACTTAAATAATAGGGAGACAGAAAAATTAGAAATATTTTTGTAAGTTGAGGTAATTTTGAATAAAATAGATTAATAGACCAAAATAAAAGTTAAATTTTTTTTATTTTGTTGAGTACAAAGTGAATTATTTTATTGCTTATCTGAATTTTTAAAATTAGCATCGTTTGTAGATGTGAAATGTAACTTTAGAAACAATTAAATTAAATTAAATAAGTCTGTGCCATGTGCAAAAGGAAACAAATTTTAAAATTTTGCATTTTTTACTTGATTATTTTCCCCCGAGAGAGTATACATGTACACTTATTAAAATAACCATATGTGGCAAGAAATTTAAGTATATCTCTTTATATAAAGTAAAAAGGTATTAAATTATTTCGAACACTTGACCGTGGGAGAAACACGGTTTAATGAGACTGAGTCGTATGACTTTAAGTGATTGTGCCTCGTTGATGCTCACAGTGAAACTTAAACGAACTGGGAATTGAAGTTTTTTAAATTGGAATGGTATATCAGAAGTGATGATTGGTATTCTAGGAATGAATACGTTTTAACTTGCAGCATGTCTAGTCACGATGGTGGCTTCAATATTGCACAACCGTTATCCAGTTTCAAAAATGAAGTAAGCACAATAAAAAGATACTTATATAAAAGATTAAAAGTCAACGCTAACTAAAAGTTAACATGCTTTTAAAAAGGCAATACATTTTTGAAAGGAAACCCAGTAATCGGACAGTTACACGGCAACCATTGACGGATACACACGCGCAGTAAATACGGATTCATTCAATACCGATTCATGACTGTTACCATTCGGAAGAAAGATAATAATAATAGAACATCGCATTAAATTAATTTTAAAATTTTCAAGATTAAATTTTAAAAATCGGGCTGGTCTATAAAATCGCAAAAAATTCGTACTACATTTGAGCCAAATTTCATTAGTGTGAATGCCATAAATTCGTCAGGGCACCCCTTACAGGAACATACACACGCACACAAAAACTTTACTTTATAATAGTAGAGATAAATGATTTTTAAAATATAACTGTGTTTATCGTCTGTGCGTGCTCCAAATTAATTAGCTCGTTGAACCACAAGACTCGCTATCACGTGACTCGCTATCTACCAATCACAAAGCGAATAAACCTGAAAAAGACTGAACATTTTTCTTTTATAATAGAAAGAAAGATAAGTTACGATGTTCTCCAAGTGCAAAACGCGGTCCTCGACACACCTTTTTTTTCTCTTCTAGCTACAGAACAACCTCCCTACACCGCCCAAATTACAGTAAACACTTTATAAATCACACGTCTTCTATGTGTAAAGTTATTGACAGAATTGCAAATTCTAAAATTATGCATTGGTTTTAAATAAAGCAAGTTAATTAATTTTGGTGTTTTATTATAAATATGTTAAATACATATTTAACCTATGATTGTGTTTTACGTCTGTTTTTGATTTTACTGAAGTTTTCAAAAAATGTGGACAAAATACCTGCAGAAGAATTGCAATTGCTTGGAATTGTGTTGCAGAACATTGAATATAATCAAGACACTATCTCAGCAGTGTTGACATATATATGGCTGGACACTATCTCAGAGTACAGGACATAAATAGTACAGGAAGCATTGAATGAGCTTGAATCCCCCCCCCAGACATTCAGAATTGCAGGGGTCAGATTTACGACAATAAGACCAACATGATAGGAATTGCTACACTACTATATAAGGTTTAAAAACTCGAATTCGTACTGTTAATCCAAGAGCTTTTTTCGCACCTTGTAGCTATCACAACTGGAATTTATTACTTGTGGATGCTGCTAGTTCTTCAACAATAGCGAAAGCCTTTTTTGGATTCATTAAAAAATTATACACTCTATTTTCTGTGTCATCAAAACGATGGGATATCATCACAGGCAAATTGATGTTAACGTTAAAGACTTTATCTAACACCAGATGGGGAAACCGAATCAAAGCTGTAAAAGCGATATTATTTCAATTTGATGAATTAATTGATTGTATCGAGAATTTACAAGCTGCTTCGAAGGATTCATATACTCTCAGCGAATGTAAGTCTGTCTTGAATGAAATGTTAGCTCACGAATTTATTGTTTCTTTGCATGTATGGTATGAACTACTACTAAGAATTATTAAAACTAGTAAAGTATGGCAATCTTCACAAAATCACATGACTGTTTCGGTGGGTTACTTGAATAACTTACGCAAATGGATTGAAGAATACCGTGAAATGGGATCTGATGTAACGATCGAAGCTACATTCAAGTTTATTAAGAAAAGTCAATACGATATTCCCTCTCATTTTAAAGAGAAACTCGTTTCACTTCCGTTTAAGAAAAAATATTTTGGCTATGAAGCTCGAGATAAGCCACTTACTGTACAGGACCCTTTTAGAGTGAACTTTTATACAACTCTTAACGATGGCATTGGATTGGTTGGAAATAGTTCGCATTGGAGATAGATTTAAAGCACTAAGGGAACACGAAAGTCGTTTGGGATTCTTGGGAAATTTGATTCCTCTAAAAAATATGGATAAAAGAGGACTCAAAAAGTGTTGCAGAGACTTAACTTCAATTCTAAGTGTTGATAAAATTGCGATATCGATGCTGTAACATTGGTTGAGGAATTAACAATTTTGAAATACAACCTTTCATCTGTCACTAAAAACAATAGTAGATAATGTCGGAGTTTTTTTTTTTTGTATCTGAACACCTTCATAACTATGTGAATAATTTTGACAATTCTTGTAACCACGGCCGTTGCAGAGCGTAGTTTCTCCAAGTGGAAGCTTGTGAAAAATTACTTGCGCACAACAATGACTCAAGAAAGGCTTTCTTCACTTGATGTTTTATCAATTGAAGCAGACATTGCTCCCAGGTTAGATTATAAGAAGCTCATTAAAGATTTTAGTGAAAGAAAAAGCAGAAAAATACTATTTTAGGAACATTGGTACTGTATAGTTTATTAGTATATATATACTTTAGATTAGTTCTGTTTATTCTAGTTTCATATTGAGTACTGTTGACACTGTACTGTAATCATTTTTCATTCCGTAGACTGTAGTTGTTCTTTAATGGCTGTATTCAAATTCATAAAATTGAAATTATTATATTAAACTACGATTCAATTTAACCACTTAACTTAAATGTAAATTCTACGTAACCTTTTCTATAGTAGTCGAGTGCAATAACAGGTCATAATTTTTTTTATACGAGCAGAGATCTCACTTTATTACTAGCTTGCGCCTAGTATATACTAGCGGCACCACTAAGCAGAACAACAAATGAACTTTGGTTAATGACGCGTTGACAAGGACTCTTTTGTCACTTAAGACAAAAAATTTCAATTTTTCAAAATTCCTGTGATACTACTCTAAGATCAACAAAGTCTTATTTAAAATTTATTTTACAACATATATATTTATTACATATATTCAGTTTTAAATCGAATCCTTATGGTTCTTTTTTAAATACAGATTTTTAAATTCGGTTTCTAAATAGAAACCCACGCACCTATTTAGAATAATAGATGTAGTTACTAGGACTATGGAGTACAGCTTTCAATAGCACCCATGAAACATAAAAAACAAATATAAATTTAATTGATTTTAATCATCTTGCAATGAAAAACTATATCAAAATTTTGAACTATTTTTTCAACTATAACGTATCACACACTACCTGTTTCAATTTATCGTAAAATGATTTTTTAAACTTTACTGGTCATTTTTAAGTATTAAATTACACACCTTACTTAAAAATGCTTTGAAAATTTTATTTCTTTTTGTGAAAACAGCAATCTACAAACCATTACTTATTCAGCCAAAGACTTAAAGAAAGTTGGTCGAAATATACATATATCACCAAGAAATTACCCATGACTAGTGATAGTTTGCAGAAAATAAATAAATCATTAAAATTTAATTCCTAAATAATACATCTGCAATACACTCAAACCTGTTTTTGTGCGGTCTTTTTTTGTGCGATCTTTTTTTGTGCGGTATATGAAAAAAATTTATTCTTTACAATCTACTTACAGTCCTTTCAAAATTTCAATCAAATTAAAACATAATTGACGAAGTTATCAATACAAATTACTTAAATAAAAAAATTGTAATTCGAGTCTTATTTTTGTTTTTTGCGCAATGTAAACAATTTCCGAATATTTGGGACAGACGATATTTTTTAAAGAACGGGACTAAAACGAAAACTAGTGTTTCTTTCACTCTGAATTAAATTTCGTATTACCCATGGTCAAATGGGTTTTGTTCTCGGAGAGGGTTTTCAAGTCGTCCGGTGTAAGAAAAAAATATATAAAGATGTAGGAATACTAAACAACGGTAGTTGTCTACTAGTCTGGAAAGAACTCATTATAAGAGCAACGAGACTGGTAGGAGTCAGTTGCATTGTAGTAGGAATGCAAGGCAAGACTGTCACGAGCCAGTCACATTCCGGTATTCAGTTACGAGTACAGCTATCAGTTCATGTATCACAACGTCCAATCCCTCCAAGCGCATCATGAAGACATTGCCTGTGATCATAGTTTCATGCATAGCGATTTTCTATTGTTGGCCGAAACGTGGACGATTCCAACCGATCGATTCAAGTTTCAAGACTTTAAATTGTGCATCGAGATTCATTCGAGCCAAAGTCGCACGAGAAAGCACAGCGGTGTTGCCATTTACGCCAAGAATAATATTGAAACACAGGAAGCTCTACAGTTCCCAAATTATGACAAGGGAGTTCACATTGTTGTCGTCTATTTAAAAAACAATGTTCGTTTGGCCGTACTATATGCCAAGCCAGGTTCGAGTACAGATGACATTTTAGAAGCATTGGGCACAGATTGTGACGAGTATAAATCAGTCTTGGCTGGAGACTTTAATATAAACATGAGCACTGAAGATGGGAAAGAATTCTGCGAAGTGTTGAGAGGTCTATTGGTTGGATCTAAAGACAAATCCTAAATATTGGACAACGAGAGGCAGAACTTCGATTGATGCAATCTTTTCCACGCACGATTTGAAATGTTGTGGAGTTTACGAGAGTACGTTTAGCTATCATGTTCCGCTTTACGGAAGACTAACATAAAAATTTAAGCAACTAGTTATATATCTATTATAAAAAAAAAAAACATTTGACCATGGGTAACTTGTAATTGGCTTTCAAGACAATTACAGATAAAGTTTTTTTTTTTTTTTTTTTTTTTCTAAATTTCTTGCACGTTTTCTGATCACCGCCTACATGGTAAATGAAAAAATGTCAACTCTAAACGAGTGCGAGGTAGTATCTTCAAGTGACGAAAGTGATTTTGAACCAGTTCACCACAAGAAAATCCGCGTATTGTCAGACTACAAAGGATAATGGTTAGATATTTTGAAAATTTTTGTATGTGTAAAATAAGTACAAATGTAAATAAAAAATTTTACAATGTTCGCATGTGTATTTTCTAAACGAGATTCCAAAAGTTTTGACGAGATTCCAAGTAGTTGCTAAGCCTTGTGTCTTGATTTTGTTTAAAAACGCAATTTCTAGTTATTTTGTAAGGTTTTGAGTTATTTCCTACGAGAGACTTTTTTATGCGGTCCCTATCCACAGCACAAAAACAGGTTTGAGTGTATTTAAAATTTTGGTACACAAAAGTATAAATAGTAACGAAATTCCGGTCTTTTAAAATAAGTTACATACTTGATTAAAAAGCTTGTTTTACACATTTAATTTATTTTTATGAAATAGAATTCCACAAATCATTACATATTCAATCATTGTAACTTTGATACTTAAGGAGGAAAAAAAAGTTCGTCAAAATATAGTTCATATACACCCAAAAAATTACCAATGTCTATTATTTAGCAGGAAATAAATAAATCATTAAAATCTAAATCCTAAATAATATTTACATACAATAGGATACTGGAACACATAAATACAAAGAAAAGCAAAATTCTGATCCTCGAAAAAATGCAAAATATTGAAAAAAAATCTGTGCAAACTTGTCGAACTTCGACTTACGTAATACATTCTAAAATAGAACAATTTGACTAAAGACTCTTTAACAACAATGATAAAGACAATAATGATTTATTTTGGCTTTATTTTATTTGGAATGATTAATAGTATACTTGGAAATCCTCAAAAATGACCGCAACATCTCGCTGTCAACTCAAATACGCAAACACAGAATTCTAAATCAAACTAGAAAAGTGTTGATGAGGTCATGGAGAACTTGGCCCGAAGGAACCTCAATCTCCAGTATTGATAGTCTAGCACGTGATAAATGGACCTGCCTTGGTATTTGATAATACTGATAAATTGAAAAAAACTGTATAAAGAAGTATATTGACATTTTTTTTCAAGAATAGAGCTTTTTTTTTCTGAAACAATAAAATTGAAACATTAATTTTAGCGTTGCCAGATACAGAGTAGCAAAATTACGTTTTTCTGATCAATGAGCTTTCGTGTTTCATTACAAAATGTAAGTTATTGTTGGCTTCCATGTTACTTTCACTTTGCTCTTGGAGAGGTATTGAAACGTAGAACTGTCTTTTTAAGTCATTTATTTAAAATAATAACAATAGCATAGAGTGATATATATACATCCAACAACCTTCCATAGTTTCATCTTTCAGTTCTCTCCTTGTTTACTCTTACACTGTGTGAAGGCTATCTTCACAGTAGCGCGCGCCATCTGGCCAAAGCGCTGAAAATTACTTCCACATTATATAAAACAAAATATTTCAAATAAACTTTCTACGTCAATCAAATATTTATAAATTATTTACATCATGGGAAGAAATAAAAAGTCAGTTCCAACATAAATATTATAATTTAGTTTGTTTTGGAAAAAAATAGTTTGTTGAGAGCAATACTGACAAGACAATATTATTGGAAAATTAGATTTTCGATCAACACTGGTAAAACAATCTGAGCTGCGTGCAGCAATTGTTTTATACACAATGTTATTTCTATTGCGATTTCGAATTGTTTTTGGCCTCTTCAGGACAAATAGAACGGGAGTTAAGTTTTAACCTACCATACCCTCAGGGTTCCAAGGTAAAACGGCCATATTCATACGTCTCGAGTTAACTCGAGGATCAGTTTATCCTCGGGTAAGATTTAACTCGAGGATTATTAAGTTCAAGAACGGTATTTTCCAACGGCGTGTTAAGTGATCCAGGGATTAAATGAGACGCTCCCTGCGATTGGCTACTACCGTCTTCTCAAAATCACGTGATATTGTTTATATTGGTTACGACGCCATAATCTGCATTTATACTGATTAAGCGCGCACGTCGCCATAGAATTGATTCCGAATTGTGATGAAATAGAACGCATACGGCATTTTAAATTGGGTTTGGGAAAAGAAATGCAAAGGTATTTAATTTCAAATTGAATTTTTATGGAAACCTAAATTTTGCAAGAAATAATTGTACACAATGTCTTGACAAATGAATGTAATCCGATTATCTTTGTTCTGGTCAGTATATGTGTGTGTTGGTGGTGTGAAAAGTAACTTGCACTGTCAATTTTCTTTTATTCGTAATAAATCAACATAATAATTTTTATTCTACGACGAATTTTCATCTGCCATGGTAATATTCTACCTTAAGCTCTTAGCGGACGGAGGTGCCGACATCTATCTTTTCGCCAAAAGTTTTCTCAGTTATCTTAATTTTCGTTTTTCTTTTGAATTTCAATAAAATTAGGTTTAAGATTTTTCCATTTAAGCAATATTATGATGAGAAGATGAGTTGCTATGCAACAGTTTCTCCGTAATGATAGGTCCAGTCCAGTTGTCGCAAGAATACTGTAATTGAGCATAGAATGAAATGTGTCAGCCATTTTGTTTGCTCGTTTCCTTCGCAAAACGATAGTAACGCGCATGCGTTAAATCTAAACTCGCGAGTTGATTTCGGAGGATCAAAATGTAACACCGAAACGGCAATTTAAACCCCGGATCAGGCGTTGTGAATACGGTTTTTTCGATAACACGGGGATTATCGTTGATCCTCAAGTTAACTCGGACTTGTGAATACGGCCGTAAGTGCACCAAATTTAGTACGGATTAGACAAATAGTGTAGGTTTGTATAGAGAACAGACAGACAGATGCCAACTATGCCTTATATATCGATAACTAGCTAAATAACCCGGCGTTGCTCGGGTTGAAATGGTTAAAGGTTGATTGAAAAGTGAATTAGAATAATCACTTTTATTACATAGCAAATTGCAATCATTTAAGTTGTACAGAAAATACTTTTAACTTCGTTTTAACTTTTTCATAGCTTTTACAGTTTACTTCGGATGCAAACATATACATTTAATTCCTGAAAAAAATATTGTAATATGCAAAATACTAAGACATACAAACAAAAACGAAATTCCGATAAAAGAAATGCAGAATTCTGAAAAACAAAAGGTGTGCAGATTGTAGAATTTCGACTTCATGAGCTGATACAGAGCAATTCAAAAAAGACATTAGAAAAATATTAATAAAGACTATAATGATTTATGAAATTTAGTGATGCTCAAATATGACCGCGACATTTTCCTGTGTTAAGTTTCCTGTAGAACGTGTTTCCTTGTCCATATTCATTTATTGCAAGAAAACAAACTTTAGATTTTAAAATTGGGTCTTAGAGAAGCACTTTGAGTACCTGTGTGCCAATTATAATGGTCGTAAGTGCTACATATTGGGCTGAAAAGACATGAAATTAATAGCCTGTTTTCCGCAGTGTTCTAAAGTATAAGTGTACCAAATTTGGTGTGGATTGGTCATTGTATTGAGTTGTACAGGGTGTCCATAAAAGGAAGTCCCAGTTTCAATGGTATATTATAATAGTTTAATTTAGACTATTTACAACAAATCATAAATCAAATTGAAGGTAAACTAACCTAATTTTTCTTACAAATGTTCAATAAGTGCACCTTTAGTTATACGGCACACATCCAACCTAAAGTCCAATTCTTACCGTAACAGGGGTGGCTTATCTGGATATGTTGAAAGAATGGCTCTCTCCCCAGTTAATAGAGGGTGAATCTGTAAACTTTATTTGGCAACAGGATGGAGCCGGAATCTTTGTATAAGAGTGGTTGAACGTAGAAGTCCTTGACCGTTGGATTGGTCGTAATGGTTGAGACGACAAAGCTCTTTTTCGCTGGCCTTCAAGTTCGCCTGACATAACATCATGTGATTTTTTCTTTTGGAGATTTATAAACTACGTTCTACGTTCCGCCGCTACCTATTGATTTTCCAGATTTGAGACACGGAAATGAAGAGGCTATTGCTTCAATTACTCTGGACTTATTAACCAATTTTGGGAGTGAAGAATTGGAAAGGTTGGATGTGTGATGTATAACTACAATTGCACATATTGAACATTTGTAAGAAAAGCTAGGTTAGTTTACCTTCAATTTGATTTAAGATTTGTTGAAAATAGTCCAAATTAAATTGTTATAATATACCATTGAAACTGGGACATTCTTTTATTTACACCCTGTACTTGTATAGAAGTACTGTCAAACCCTGTACTGTCAAAGGAAGCACGCGACAAAGATCAACCTCGAGTAGTCACCTGTGCAGATGCGAATGACGTCGCCAGGCGAAGGATCTACAACCAGCATTTTAGCAAGGCAACAATCCCCGATCTAAACTGCCCAAGAAACCTCTCCTCTACAATAGCTAGGCTACGTACTGGACATTTCAAAGGCATGAAGATTTCACGAACTAATATAAAATCCTATCCCATCAGGTACTGTCCCCAATCGCAACTAAGTCCAGATCATGTTTTCGACTGCCAGGCCATTGTTGGTTCCCTCTTTCAACTTGGAGCACCCCCAATTGAAATCCTCCATAGCCATCGAGCTCCAGAACTTGCAAATCTTGTCACCAAGGCTTTTGGAGGACTCTAAACTTTTGCACTAGTACTGTATGCATAGACACGACAACAACAACAACACTTGTATAGAAAATACACACACACGCACATCCTTTTTTATACAAAAAAGATAATAAAAAAAAGCAAATGTATTACTTCCACTGTCAACTTTATTAATCAGATCAATTTCATCTAAACCTGATGAAAACTTTGGATAATGTAACAAGGTATGGAGTTTGACACAATTTTTGAAACAACAACTATTGCAGACCTAATTATTTATTTCCTTACATATTTCGATTAACTTAAACGAAACCTCGCTTATTGGATTTAGAATTACATAATTCTATTAAATCGGTGGGGGATCCCATTTTAAAGACACACTCTGCCCTTGCGTGTCTCTATAAACTAAATTAGTATTGATTTACTATAGACAAGCATGTTTAAACAGGTGAGCATCAACATTTGATTCTGAAACATCACGCGAACAACACGCAGTTCTTTACACAATCTCTCTCTATGAGTAATGACAAACTTCATTCCGTTCCACGGAAGGATAGGGTGAAGCTTTTAAGAGCAAAGTGGTGTGAATTCTCAGTATTTTACAGTTTGTTCAGTTCTCAACTTTGCTTTGTGGACACAGTACCTTCAAAGTAATAATTATTTTTTTTTATATCTATTAATTTAAAAGTTTGAAATGTTCTGATACTGCTGCAAAATGCATGAAAATTTCGCATTCGTTCATTCACAATTAAGAATTTTCTGACATCCCAATTTGAGTTTTAAACTCTTTCAACTTACCTTCAATCCTATTTTTCTAGGAATAAGAATTTTCAGTTCTTCGCGCACTATAACTCTTTAATTATTAAACTCAGACGCATTAAATTTGGAATGAAGTTAAATTATCATCAGTTTCAAAACAAAAGTTTTGTTCAAAACAAAGTTTTGTTGAAAAGTAAGCTTTATTAAAAAATTTGAATAAGTGAGATACGAATTGATTTTTTCATATATTTGTGTTACTTGAGTTAGTTTTTGTTTTCAATTTAAAATAATATAAGTACAGTAGAACTGCAATTACCGAACTCCAGTTTATTGGATCGCCAATTATCCGGATCATTTTGAGAAACAAAAGAAATCAGCGAAATTCGCTTTTTAAAAGTTTCTTACCGGTGAATGATAAAAATGAAGAGGACGAAGTGTCGGTTGAGGATATAAGAATCATCATAGTGAAAATTCCTGGATGTGACGAGTGTAGTGATTAAGACGTAGGTGGTGACTGGTGGGTGATTCTTCGGACCCTGGATTCCAAATTTTCAGTGGCGATGAACTCATTCAGAGTGTGAGAGAAGAGCTCCTTGATGACACGGAAGATGACAACAACATGAGGCAGGACCGTTAGCTAGTAAGGCGATTGAGTGGCTTGATACAGCACTAAAATGGATGGAACCTAACTGCGACCATCCACTAGGAATGCGACATCGACGGCAAAACATCGATGTTTTCAAACATCTATGTTCAAAAATAAAACATCGATGTTCAAAATTAAAACATCTATGTTCAAAATCAAAACATCGTTGTTCAAAATCAAACCATTGATGTTCAAAATTAAAACATCGATGTTCAAAATCAAAACATCGATGTTCAAAATCAAAACATCGATGTTCAAAATCAAAACATCGATGTTCAAAATCAAAACATCGATATTCAAAATCAAAACATCGATGTTCAAAATCAAAACATCGATGTTCAAAATTAAAACATCGATATTCAAAATCAAAACATCGATGTTCAAAATCAAAACATCGATGTTCAAAATTAAAACATTGATTTTCAAAATTAAAGCATCGATGTTGATAATACATCGCCCAAAAACCATCAATGTTTTTAAGCATAAGTGTATTTAAAAAAATGTTCCACATTTATTAAAACTGGTTTAGCAGCCCCAAACATTAATGTTCTCAGGGGGGAGGGGAAGATTTAATTTGTCATTTGCCGTGTTTATTAATTTATAACTATTGACTCCACTGAATCGATGGTAAATACATCAATGTTTTTATAAAACATCGACGTCGATGTCGCATCCCTACTTTTCAGACACTTCAACCTTCGCCACTTTGGTCTAAAAGTATGTTCAATTAACTGATTATGAAAATTATGCTACTTGATTATTTTTACAAAGGTACTTTTTTTATTTAAAAATAAATCATCGAGAAATATAAACATCGATGTTAAAAATCATCGTCTTCAGTACATCGATGTTTTTATGAAATATATATGTTTTTAAAACATCGACCTCAGTGTCGCATCCCTACCATCTACGGCTACTCACCGACAAGCGCATGCGAGACTTGGCTGCACGGAAACGAATAAAGACAGCGAAACATCTGACTTTGAACGATATGTTCAAGCAATGTTACATTTTAATACAGTATACAAGTACAAAATGTATATAAAAAATTTTCATCATCATTAATTTACATTAAATGCTAAAGCACAGTTCGGTTTTTTTAACTATGAAATAATCTTTTCAACTTGAGCTGACCAACCGGTACAGTGGTTAAGGTGTTAGCCTCTAGATCGGAAGGTTATTGATTCGAATCCAGGTCAGGACATGGATGTTTGTAAGCGTATGGTGTAGAGGTGGCTGGTGCACCTTAAATATGTCGCGGCCGAAAGTCCTCACGTTGAGTAGTGTGGAAGTTAGGAAAGTGGGGTGTTGCCACGTCATCTTCAAAATTACGTGGTGCTGTCCTCGGATCTTTCCTTTGGGGACCGTCGTCCATAGCCCGTTGTGTTGCTCTAGTACGACGTTAGTTAAAATTACCTTACCTTTTAACGTGTATTATAGAATTATCCGGATGATGTCTGGTACCAATTGATCCAGATAATTGGAAATTCTACTGTACTTTACTATTGATTTTAGTCATTATTTTGGTAAAAAGTGTATGCGTTTGCTCAGAAAGCTGCACGCAAGTTGTCTTTGTATAAATATTTATATTGTGTAGCGTGAATAATTCGAATAAAATATTACTTAATTCCTAAATATTAACGTCGTCAATAGCCCGTTGTGTTGCTCTACTACGACGTTAACTAAAAATTACCATTACCATTACCTAAATATTAACCTAATTTTTCTGTATTATGTGAAATAGAGTTTACATAATCACTGTTTGAAGTTGCAGTATGACGCACAGTAAACTCTAACAGATACAGTATTTCGAAATTAGGCTGTTTTTCCTCCAGATTTGAATACTTAAAGGTTCTGTTCTCTCTTAACCCTTTCAAGTTTGGAGAGTGGGGTGCCAGCTCAGGCGTGACCTCGTCATATGAGCGTGATTAAAAACTACGTAATGGATCTTTCCCTTTCAGAATAGATCCCGGACCATCGCCAATAGCCAGTTGGATTCCTCTAGTGCGATGTTAGTTAAAATACGTACAGACCTCTTAACTCTTTCAACAGTGACATTTTTCTAGTTAGACTGCAGCTTAGAGCCGACCTTTTAACCCCAAATCCAATAGTAATTTACTCTAATCTCGACAGTATTTCATAATAAAATTGACAGTGCATCTGTAGTACTGATGTCGGTAGTGTGGTACTCCAGTTAGGTAAGCCTTAAATCTGCCGTGGCCGAAAGTCCTCACGTTGGGTTGGCGTGGAAGTTTGGAGAGTGGGGTGCCAGCTCAGGTGTTGCTTCGTCATCTGACCGCGGTTCAAAATTACGAGGTGTCGTCCTCGGATCTTTCCCTTAAGGGACTGATCCCGGACCGTCGTCAATAGCCCGTTGTGTTGCTCTAGTACGACGTTAACTAAAATTACCAATTACCAGTTAGGTAAGAAATATAGAGCAATAGAGAAACACGTTTTATTTGTATAGGACTTTATACAGCTCAACATCGTACTACATAAAATGTTAGATTCTGTTGCGTTTCCGTGGCTATTATTTTGATTGGCTGTGAGACGTTACGAGGGAGCCGCGGTAGCTCAGTCAGTAGAGCGTCGGGCTCGCATCAGAAGGGTTGTGGGTTCTGTCCTCTGC